>BROE01000004.1:12856014-12887671 GCA_036571765.1 Plecoglossus altivelis | reverse complement strand
ATAATAATAATAATAATAATAGGCTTTAATAGGCCCAGCATGCGTGTAAATGTCAGGTCATTAGGCAATAAAGGTCTATTTCTCGTCAAAATGACATCATTAGATCTCTACGGTTTAATTCAATCAGGCATTAGCAAAAAAGTAATTGAGTTTCATATTGTCATCATATCTGCCATTTTCTTTTTTAATTGAAAACAGGTTAATGGTGGTCTGGCAGGCCACTAGTGTGTGTGTGTGTGTGGGGCGGGCGTGTATGTGTGGTGTTGGGCGTGTGGGTGTGTGTGTGTGTGTCTGTATGTGTGTGTGTATGTGTGTGTGTGGGCGTGTATGTGTCTGTGGGTGTATGTGCGTGTGGGTGTATGTGAGTGTGCACACATGAGTGTGTGTGAGTGCTGATCTGTGTGTGTGTGTGTGTGGGTTTGACTACATCCTTATCAGGCAGCTTCCTCTTTTACCAATAAGGCAGTTACTAATGTAGCTGTGCAATCTGAGGGGATCTGGAGGTTTCTAGGGATAGAAGCATAAATAAATGGATTTGAAAGGACAGACTAAAATGGAGCAGAAACATAACGCGCAGTATTCACCATGATACAAGCTCAAGATTACCTCCACACGGTCTCGCGCACCTGAGTGACCCTTTGACCTTCCGATACGATCTCAGCCATATTGGCCTGCACGTCGTCTCCCATCCAGTGATGGGTTTAGGGTTGAGATGCCAGATATCTATTGATGTATTTCTGAGGGAAGACAGAAGTGAAAGTAAAAGGCAGACATTAAAGTATTGAAGTTGAAGAGATCAACAACAACTGGCACTTTTCAGAGATTTGTGCTGGTTTAGTATTGAGACTGAAAGGCTGGACAAAGACGTAGGTGACTTTCCCTAGTAAGACTTTTCCAAACAGATACAATATGTACAAACAGATAATAACTCAGCATTTAATTTAATAACATGTAGCAATGGGCATACAGAGCTATTCAATGGCTTATCACACACATACACACTAACATATGTGCTCCCTGTACAACCTTAAAAATAGCCTGAAAGTCAAGGTCCCGGAAAAAAAATTCTGTATACAGTATTAGGACATGAATGGCTAACAATAGCACATACATAGCACAACTGTTGTGTCGCTCTTCAAAATAAACAATGACAATCCCTATTGTTGAAAGTTGGACCATTTGAGTTTGAATGAGAAAACTTATGCCATGCTCTGCTCATTCTACTCTTCTTATTCTATTTTTCTGTTCAATTTATCATCATATGCCACATATGTGGTCTGGGAGGTATTCATTCTGACTTTATTAAAGTGTCATTATCGCTCATAAATGGGCTACAGTTCCTAAATTACCTCCAACAGGCCTTGCCAGAGGTTCTAATCATATTATGACGGCAGGTCACTGACACACTAGGGATTTCTTACGGGGCTCAAATTACCTAGGTAGTAAACCTAGACGGAAATGCAATCTCCCAATATTACCAACTGGCAAAGCTCTCTGAGCAGTGACTGTGGCAGTTGGTGTGGAGCTTGTTAGATGGAAAGTTGTTTTCCGAATGCAGAATTTAATAGTGTTACCCAAAACCAAATAGTCAAATTCATTCACTCCAAAGCATGAACTGAACTCTAACCTTTGCAGGTTTACAAAGAGTAAAGCTAAAACTAGTTTCCGGCTGTTTGTGTTTGTTTTGGTTGTCAATTCCCAGGTCATCCACGGAAGCAAGCTTGTATTGACCATCAACATGCTGAAACCAATAGCAGATGTGTATGTGCGCCAAATAGCCATCAGCCTTTACTGTGGCAATACCTTCTAATGGGTGTTGATGTCCTTGGACATGCACGTATGTGTGGGCACGAGTGCCTGTCTATGTGCATGTATATACACAAGGGAGCCTGGATTTACAGTCACTGCCTCTACTATTGCTGCACTGCCACTTGATAGGCCCCTAGGCCCTTTGCAATGCATGCGAGCAAAACCTTATGACATCATTGATACCCCCCCCCCTTCTTTTTTATTGCCTTAGCCGCGGTGCATCGCGTTTGCCGCCCACTTTGATTGTTTTTTACCGCCCGCTCCATGAATAATGCAAAATGGCCGTCATTTGTTTAGCGAAACGGCCGTACCCCAGGCGGCATGGGAACACTTCAAATGATCCACTCGCCCGAAGAGTGCGCCGCACAGGAAATAAGATGTGACTGCCCGATGATTTCTGGGGGCTAGGTGGCAGAGATGCAATAAGGGGAGGGGAGGGAGCCGCTATGAATCTGTGGAGGCGTATTATAGCATGATCATGCTTTAGTGGAGTTTCAGCAACACAGGGTAGCTAATAGTGTTTATAGTCCATACTAACCTTCTTTCAGTAGTAACACAGCAAGCTGGTCGGTTAGGGACACTGAAGGCAATTAAGGCGTCTTGCGATATGACAAACCCTGGTAAAACATGTATTTTCCAACAACGTATTAGGGTTAAAGAAACGGGCAATGGAAAGAAAATGGAAAAATATGTTTGGACAGAATATAAATTTTATCTAGTTGAGTTTAGGTGCAAAATGTTAATGATACAAGTTTGGATTTGCCTCATACTGACAAGATACAATAAGTGTCATGAACAGTTTAACATAATTGTGCGTTCCTTTTATTGGACTTGAATTGACTATAAGATGGAGTACATATGTGTCACCGTAAAAAAAAAAGAATCTTATTTTACAGAAAGTCACCGACAAAAACACGAAGGTGTTTTCCAGCCATCTTCCGCCGGTCGCAGTGTGACGTTCCGCCTGTAGCCTCACACACTGCACCTCAAGCTGTGGAATCAACGGCGGTGGATATGGCGCAGGAGGCCAAACACAACCACTTCCCTCAGATGAAAGAGCGACGGAGTGAAGGCATTGTGAGAGAGTTACGTAACTCATGGCCTCGAGGGGGGGGGGGAAACGTCTCTTTTCCATGCAACCTTGAGAGGCGGAGCAGGGAGAGAAGGAGCCCACGCCTGCCTTGGCCTTGAGGGACGCGCGGAAACGCCGAAGCAAGCGTTAATTGACAGTTCTGGTCTACACGAGGCCTTGCTTTCACCCTGTGTTCTAATTGACATGTGCAGGCGTGTGTGTGTGTCTGTGCGTGTGCGTGCCTGTGTGTCTAACTGTGGAGGAAAGAGATGCGAAGGGGATTTCGAAACAGTCAACACATCCATGTCAGAAGACATACTTGAACATCCTCTTGATTGCCTGTGTTTGAGTTCATTAGCGCGTTGTCTCTGTTGTTGATCTTCCCCTGCATGTGTGTGTACGTGTGGATGTGCAGGTTTCCATGTATCTGTGCGTACTTGGATGAAGTCAAGTGGGCTTTAAACTTCTGACTGTTTCTCTCTCTAAGAAGCATCTTTATGAATAAAAGAGCAAAAGTTGTACCTAGACTTGTGTGTTGTTATCTAGAGATAACCAACGCAAGTCACACATCTCTTACAGCACAGTAGCTTGCATTTGTTTTATAAAACCAACTGGGAAGTCTTCTGAGAGATTTTCCGAAGAAACAGGAGGCAACTGAATGGAACTCATTGTGCCTAAACTGGTCATATTTACCCGGCGCACAAACAATTTTCCACGTAATGCAAGCGCTGACATTTTGTCAAATGCTGCTGTAAAATATGCAAACAGGTTGACCGGAGGCAATATCAATGTTGGCAGTACTGTGTGCATTTCTGTGCATTTCTGTGCCTCACCATGTCCACAGACAAGAACCTGGCTCTTACTGAATGTGCAGTGATGCGGTGATGTTCAGTGATGCAGCGATGTTCAGTGATTCAGTGATGCAGTGATGTTCGGTGATGCAGTGATGTTCAGTGCGGTTGCGAGAAGTTTCTTCTATGAATAGGAGAGATAGTGTTTACCTCAACTGTTTTGCCATGGGTTTTGCATAATCAGCACTCCGTCTTCTTATATAACAACACAATTACATGCAGCTAATTAGAGTGACACACAGGATACCACGCACAAGATAGAAATTCTATCTTCTCGGCTGTGATCTCTTTTTTCTCATCAAAGACAAACCTGTCCACCTGTCGGCTGGTTCCTTGTCATGATTTAAATTTCCGTCTTAAAATATACAGAAGGAAGGAAAGGAGAATTGTAGGCATAACAAGCTGAACTCTTTGAAGACACGTTTGAATAGGTTGTTTAAATTCTCATTAAAGAGTATGGTTGTCGCATGAAGAGTGTAATGAAGTTACAAAACGCATATGTTCTTATTTGATAATGCATCATACGTAAATAAGTGATATTGTGACTTATGAATGTAACTAAAATGCTAATAGAGTTATATTTTAACATCACACACTGAATCACATCATTCTAAAACTTCAACCTTGAGCAGGTTTCCAAAGAACATAAACTCAGACAGTCAACAGCTTGTCATCTTTTGAAACAAGGACCATGTTCATAGGCCTTTTCTGGGACACCAGTGCCTGCAACCATGAGGGGGGGGTCAATCCGTGCATTTATTTTCTTTTTTGCTGCTGTGGCATTAATCCTGGAGTCCATTGCCAGAGGCTCATGTCAGATCATTGAGTCTACCGCGTTGATCACGGATGTGTTGTGTAGGGAGAACTGGATGACCCCTCAGGCAGCCCTCCTCCCAGTCAGGCACTGAGAGGGGAAGAGGGGCGGTGTCTGACCTTTATCCTCTCGCTCTGGCCGGTGTAAGTGCACGTATCAGGTAGTGTCGCCTCCGCAGGTGTTCCTCGCCACACGTGCTCTATTTGAAATGAGGGAAAAGATGTTTACGTGTGTGCGTGGCTGTGTGTCTGCGTGTGCTTTCCTGGGCCTGAAATGAGACTATGGCAAAAGTACAAAAACAGAATGTGCAAACATGTACGTGTGTGACTTTGTGTTGGAGAAGACATGTGAACCTGAGCGTGCGTGCGACTGGCTAATTATACTACTTGTTGTCCCCATGTAGCATATTGGCTAGCTGTCAAGCATTTTACTGGCTTTTATCTCGCATCACAATCAAACCACAAGGCCCTGTATCATAGCAATCTAGCTCTCATTTCCAGGCCATTTGACCATATAAAAGCTAGCTTCACGAGAGCCTATTGTACTGCATCCTTACTGTCAAATAAACAGCCATGACCACTGTTCACCAGCCATAAAAGAGATTTGAAGCTTAAAGTGCAACACCCAACAAAGGGTGCCTCTTTCTGGTAGAACACCGACTGTATGATTCGTAAAATCCCAAACAACAGACGACAGGAACGCCCAGACCAACCTGAGACACCACCATCTGTGCACCTGGACTTCAAAATGGCCACATCCCTCATAATATCCCTTCAACACATCCATTCAGACACATAGTACACACAAACAGATCAATTATGGAAATGGCCCCTCACTCCCACAGGAAGTAACAGGGGGGTGGAATCAAAGAGAGAGAGAGGAGTAAGAGTGGCACCCCCATTCCTATCCAGCTCTTAGTAGCCCTCTCATGGCCAATGCTCCTGTTCGACCAGGCTGGCCGCTGTCTAAGGCGTTGCCAGGGCAACCTTGGACACTACTGCGAATATGAGCAACACAGTCCAAATGTTTGACTCGGTAGAAGGGCCATGGTATGTTACTGACAGAGGATTTATTTTCTGATGTACTGTACCCCTGATCAGAGCTGTAATGAAGTGTCTTGGCACAGGTGTTTTGGAAGTGCAATATTGGTAAAGGGTTTTTAAACAGCAAGGCAAGTCTGAAAAAATACATTTATCATCCAAGCATGAAGGAACAAGTGATGTGGAAGGCTGCAATGACTTCAAACCCCTATTCACCATTTGCTTTTTGGAAGGTACCTGAAGCACTGGTAATGACAGTATTTGTGTAAACTCAGCGTAATTTGTGTTTGAACAATCTACAAGATTTAATTCAACCTGTTGTCAAAAGACTTCATCAATTTTATTCATTTTTCCTCATTTTGTCTCTGTTTTGGCAAACTGGTAGCCAAATATTTCACTGCCTCAAAATTTTCTTTCTATTGCAATCATGTCCAAATTTGACCGTTTCTTTAACACACTGGACAAGTGAAGGAATGATCGACTTGAATTATTGATGCTGCTGTAATTGGGAGTCATGGTGAGGGTTCTTTGCCTGGAGCCAAACAGCCCACTGGTGTTTGAATTGGTGTTTTCATTATCAGTCCGTCAGTCCAGCCAGTCAGACCCTGAAGTCTTTCCCGTCAGAACTGTTGAATTAAAGCACAACGCCCCTGAAGACGCTCACGAGATGGTGAGATTGAACACCACTGACACCATTTCTTCAGCTCTCAACGTTCGGAATATTCTCATCTATATGGGATTTTGGTCAAACTGTCTTTTTTTAATCTAACAGTCTCTGCTTTCACTTTAATTAAGAAATCTTGTGAACAGTTGCGACAGTGTGAAAAGCAGGTCTGACCCCGTGTCGAGACAGTGACAAGAACAGTGGTTTGCACAGGGTCTTAGGACATATTTTGTAATGTGCTTAAAACTCTTCAATGAGACGGTTGGAAAAACAAATAAACACATAAAACATTTCAGTCTGACATGGAAAAGACAACATGACCGAAACAAACACAGCTAAATATACTAAATATACAGCACAACGTACTCAGTACACAGAAACGTACAGCACAACTTCACAACACACACCCGAGTCTGAAGCAATTGAATAGAAAATAAACACACCCATAAAAAGCTTGGTGACAAAACAGCGAAATAAATAATAAATAGTTAGTCTCCACAACAGTGCTATCAGCGTTACAAGATTTAATAGTCGTATTAGTATTTATATATTTCTTAGCCTTGAAACACAAAGCTGTGTGTGGGGGAGAGGGGAGGACGAGGGGATATGGGGGGGGGAGGCATTAGAAGTCGTACAAGCCTAGTGATTTCAGGCCGCAGTCAAGGTGACCAGTGAGCTTGCCTGTCTGCTTGGTGATAATGCAAACACAGACAAGACCTGCATTTCCACCCCTGATTCACTACCTCTGCGCTCCCAACGGAGATGAGGAACCAGAATACCAATGACTTTGACTTCACCCAAGACGGGGCTCCATTTGTAGCGCTGTGCTGGTGGGAACTTTGTAATGGTGGCATCAATACTTCTGTCTCGCAAACTACGAGTCTAGGCAGAAGTAACATGCTGCTTAAGCTGCTATGCTGCCTTGCAGCAAGACACTATTCAATCACAGTTGATAGCATATGATCCTGAGAGCGAAACAGTGTTCCAATGACCTGCTGTCGCATTTCCTGTAGTCCAATTATCTGCTCTCCTGCTCGGATAACATTCTATTCTAGACAGGATCCAGTTTCTTCATTTTCATGGTGTTGCCCTGACACTGTGAGAGCCTGGGATGTTGGAATTCTATACCTCGGTCGCTCGGTCGCATTCCCATTCTCACCCTGTGAGACTCCCATGAGATTTGCTAAGCAATATTGTAGGTCTTACGACCCCTTCACCACCCACCAATACTGTATGCCCACAATCTAATATCCAATTAATATCCAATTAAATTATAACCTTTCCCCCCACGTCGTAAAAGTATCCATCTTTTTTATTTCAGAGGATACTGTAGTTTTATTAGTTATGCTATGTGTATTTATTTCATTTGTGAAGTGATTTAAGAGCTGTTTTTCGGCTACAATATTATGCATCGAACTCTTACTTCTACTCTTCTATCAGGACGTAAAACACTGCAATCCCTCTTCCAGTCCTTTGTGTAAAAAAATAAACATTTTCCGTTTTTCTTAGTCTGCCAACATCCCTGTGGGATGATCGTCGCTCATCCAGCATCCCCCTTTTTTGCAGCATAATGTACCAGCGTACATGGTTCTCTCATCCCCATATTTGAACATGGCACTCTGGTGAAATAGAGGGTGCAATCACTGCTATTGTAGCTGTAGCTGTTGTATGGATAAATGCCAGCATGTAAACGTTTCATCTCCACGTATATGAACATTTACACTTAAAATCAGGGCCCAGATTTGTCCGTTTCCAGCAGGTCTGTGAAAGGTATTTCTGTACAGTTGTCTGTGTGTTTGTGAGTGGTTTAGTTGAGGGGTAGGTTCCCTTTTGTGTTTGTGTAAACAATATGTGTGCCTGTCTACAGTCTGTGTGTCTCCAGTCCAAGTGCTCTTATTTAGGCACTGCTTTGTGCTCTTACAGGTTTGCAAAATCACTCCATTCTCAGTAAGTAATTGCTATGGTTTTCTGGCGCTGGAAATTACCCTATCACGCTTCAAATACTCTGTTTCAAAGCTACACGGTATCTGATGTAGACGGCTGCAAAATGTGAGCAGAGGTGAGATAGTTATTGAACACAAAAGACCACGGAGATTGAAACTGATCCAGCAGCGGTAACTTAAAGAAGTGTGTTTGTTTGATAAGTCAGAGAGTCAGACTCTGGAGTAGCGCTGTTCAGCCAAGATGTAACAGAAGTACATAACCCAAAGTTCATGAGGGCACAGACACAGATGAACAAAGTGGAGGAGGCTGGGTTGATTTTCTGTTCTTGATTGCTACGGAAAGTAGAGGTTGGTCAAATATCACATCAAGCAGACTCTGCACATCGTTCGAAAGAACAATGCAAAACCTCAACCAAAAGTAAATGGTGTTTTCTACTAAACTTCACAAACTAAAGTTAAGTAGGTACATACATACTGGCAATGTACCTACTGTCCATGTACGCTTTGTCTGCCAACCAAGCTAGCCAGCTAACTGTGCATCCAAGGCCAAAATAACATCATTTCTTAAATATCCTAATAACCTAACTCATTGACTGCTATTTCTTTAATGCCCAATCACTGGTACTATTACATATAAAAAGTAATCCTTAGTATTTGAGCGCTACATGTGTTACATCATGGAACCTAATACCAGTCGGCCTAGGTAACATGTTGTGTTGAAATACCTAATTAAGATGACTTGTGGTAAACCAATTATGTTATGGAAGACAATAACCTTCTCAGATGTCCTTTGGTATAATTTGATTTCTTTTTCCATTTGGTCTGTGTTTTGGTCTCCATATGGCGATTAACAAAAGCAACTTTTGAACAGGAAAGAGTTTTAGACACATTCTACTGTCAGGACTCGTACATTTGATTCAACAACGAGAGTCCAGTTGTGTTTAAATGTCTACATTTATAATTTAATGTGCAGTGATGGTTTTCCTTTGTCTTTTAACCATTTTCATTTGGCCACATTTCAGTGGTGTTGAGTAACAAACTGTCTATATTTTTTAATGATCGCAAACAGTATACTTTGTCGTAACACGTGCCAATGCCAAAAACTGAAGATGAATCATTGTCAGCAACATCACAGTAAATGCTACATATGAAGTGTAATGACCAAGCCACAAATGAAATGGAGGGTATAGTTCCATACAGACGGATGGAAACAAACCATGCGTAACATACTGCGAGTTGCTAAAACAACCATCCAATGTCACGACTGTCAGTTGGTGATGGGTTGACAATTAAATGTTCTGCAGCCATTCTAACCTCTGTCCATTCCTCCAGTCCCTGTAGTGCAGTAACATGTGCCCACTTGAGCTGTAATGGCTACATTGTGATGTGCATCCATTTATCTTGCTACAATTTACACAGCAAACATCTATCCCCCTCCTACTATGAAGGGATTGACTCACTTTGCCATGTACACATGGGAATTTTCATGATGTTCCTTTGAAATTGCCTTAAATTACAGGTTGCAAATTACCACTGGATGAGTCAATCAAGCCTTTGTGGGTCATTCAGGTTTTTGGACAAATGGATTTTGTTTTCTGAAGTGCACAATGCATTTTTGATGCATGGCAGCGACTGTAACCTTAATGGCAGTTCCGTTCCTGACTTTGTGCAGATTTTCTAAAAGGACTTTTCCAGTCCATTATTTGGACATGTCTGGGAGACATCTTGCATCATCAAAAGGTTCAATGAGGGGTGTTTTTCAGTGAACCCAAATAGATGTTTCCTATACTGCAGGTTCAATGTAGCCTCTCTACTGTATCCATATGTAGTATACTTTCTTACCTTTCATGCAATTAAATAAAGCTTTACATCGTTCCCTTTAATTACATACAGTATATGACATGGAATCAATTTCTTTGGAGAAAATTAATGAGAACCTTGAAATCTAATTTGTGGACTTCTATCACAGTATTCCTTCAACAATCCCAAGACTAATCCCTTTGTCAACAAGAATGAAAATAAAAACTTCTGTTGAATAGTACAGCAGGGTGTTTTAAGCACATCTTGGGGAAACAGGATCTAGATCAGGCTTCTGTCTGTTCAAAACCAGTCTCTGAATGGTCTGATGCTTGGACAGAGCCATCTAGAGACAACTCGGAGATACTCTCTTGTGCTTTCCTATCGGTTGAAGTACTGTCTTGAGTGAACAGCTTCTGTGCTTTCAACTAACCCCTTTAACTTTATGTCTTTACTAGACAGACAAAAACTGCCAGGAGAAAGCTAGGAATCAAATAAAATAGCGATATCAATTATTTGGCTCTCGAGATGTGCACATTACATAAGTGTATGCTCTCCAAAAGGTGTTTCCTCAAAAAACGTTCTTCAGTTTTGTCCTTCATTTGACACACGGTAAGCACTTTTTCAAAACATAACTATAACACACAGGTAAATCCAGACCATCACAACTCATCTTTCTTTCACACTTCCTTGTGCCACCCTCCCCCTCTTGTGCTCCCTTCTATAGCCACATTACAAGATTTCATTAGTAAGCATATGCTATTAAGCTTGAAGGAAGTTTGATGCCTACGCCCTATCACTGAGCGCTGATCTTCCAGCCCTGCCATGTGACTCATCCCTGGTTAATGGCACCATGCCAAACCCCCAAACCCCTGCCACCTGACATTTCCAAAGCCGCCACATGAACGGATTGTGAAACGGAAGGTGCCATTAACAAATAAAAGGAGATACTTCTCTCTGCGGCATCAATGGAGGATGGACACAGCGGGTCGTCGGTTTTATCATGCGTCGTTATCAGAAGGGACTCTCCTGAAAAACAGCAGGGAAGCCTTGAAGTTCTGAAGCGCAGTCAGGCTCTATTCCAGTGGCGGAGCCTTCATTAAAACCTTTGTTGTATTTGGTGGGTTCTGATCTTGGGCTCTGATCTTCCTATCGCTCAGGCCATTCCACACTTCTTTTTGGAGCCATGAATCTTCCAAGGCGAGGAGTGAAGAATTTGATTCCACTGTCGATGGATGACGTGATTTTTAAATACAGGGCTCTTGCATTCAGGTCTCCGGTCTGCCTGTGATTGCTAAACTCTCCAACACAAACAGCACTTTCCTAACAAAGCTTATGGCTTCTGCAGTGCACCATAATCAGGAGAGGCTTGCAGTCACACATGTTCAGATGCTGATTTGTTTGGGTGCCAGGTTGGATCCACCTCTTGATTGCACCACCCACACGGGCCTGTGAACATGAATCAGCCCATTCACATTCGCTCCTCATCAACTGTTTACCCAGTTTTGGGGGGGTATTACTGTTTATCTGGGAAAAAACTGTTGTCCTATTTCATGCTAGCAAAAAAAATGTACAATTCAAAAAAAACATTGACATCAAATGGAAATGGACGTCTTTGTCATTCAACGTCTTTGATGGGTGACTGCTCCATGAGCGCTCTCAGTGGCCATCTCCCAAAGTTGTTGACTTAGCCATTATAAGCAACAGGTTTACAAGTGCCTCAAGGAGAAAATGGTGGATGCTAAATGTTGAAGTTCTGTCAGTCGTTGCCGGTGCGCTTTAATATTATTCCACATTTTGTCGCCATCTGTTATCTCTTTAATAGAGTTTCAGTCACCCCAACCCCATGAAAAATGAAAAGCCTGTCTGATACACGACACGTGGTGCCCATGTACATTATTGTTCACAAGCACCATCTGCCACGCAAAATCAATTTAGCTGCCTTGCAATATATCAGGCTTTCACTCTGCCACAAGTCGGGTCCGGTTTGTCTGGTTTTACTGAGGATTTCACATCTGCTTCTTGGAATGAATCTGTAATAGGGTGACTTCAATTGCAGTGGGTGATTCAAAGCAGTGTAGCGATCTGCATTGAGAAGCAAAAGAACTATGGATAGAAGTTTTCACTGAAGAAGAGGTTGGTTATGGTTTCTTAAGACATAGCACCCCCTTTAATGATACAATGAGTGACTAAGTGACTATCTCCCCCTACTGGGATATTTCGGCATGTGACTAATTAGAGCTGATGTATGGTTCTCATATACCAAATATCAGCCTTTTGGACACTGGCCATTCATATGATGGCATACCCGGACAAAAAATATCACCCTTATTGACAGTTATTCGAATGAGATGTTGAGCTGGTAAATATAAGGTGCATATACACTCCTAGCGATCATCTAATGTTTTGGATTCTGACAGAATGATCGGTTTCTGATCTTCTGGTCAATCCTCCGGTTGTCAAATATAGCAATGATTTGTGTGCAGCATTTATTTAACTCATGACACTTTGCTTTTCTGTATAGTGACACTGTAAACTGCTTCAGACCAAGACTAAAGCTACATGTAGCTGTGTAGGTCTGGTCACAACTGTAGTTTGTGTTTCACTCTGAGGTAAATGCTTCACCGAATGCCCCAGAGCTACTGTGGTTTTTAGATAACATCATGCTACATCGTATTGGAGTTCTCGCAGTATGTATGTGAAAGTTGTATTTTGATCGATATCGCAAGACTCCATTGGGTATTCCCATTCAGATTCGCCACTATGTACACTCATGCAAACAAACTTTGACGTTTCCAAATATCAAAGTGCCTCTGGTTCAGGTTGCTAGATGGTGGAATGTGGTTTGTACAGGATGGTGGATAACAATCTGGATCCACGTAGAGTTTTAGAATTCAGATGTTACTGCTTTTATGGTTCCTTTGTCAGCAGTCAAGTTCAACCTTTTTAAATGTCAATGGTAACACCAGATATACTTATACAGTGTAATGTTCATTTATACACACATTGTCATTGGTCAATTTTCTCATGTGGAAAGAAAAAAAACAGCAATGCTAAATTCCAGTACAACCACCAATTGGGACCTTTCTCACCCTTTTCATTTCAATACAGATTAAGTTACTAATGTGAAAGTTGTAAAAGTGTCTTAACATCAAAAGATGGTTAGACAGCAGTGATATAAATGGCTTTACAGACCCACATCTTCAACACAAGAAGTGATGCTACCAGTTTATGTGCAAATATATATATATATATATATATATATATATAGTTTTATTTTTTTTCTTCTTTCTTTTTACTGGCTGGGGCCCCCTGTTGAGCGTGTACATGTATTGTACATATCTAACATAAAGAAGCACTGTTGACTTTCCCACACTTGAGCACATTCTTCTAAATAATTAACCTATAAAGATGAGGTCAACATTCCACTTAGCAATGTCACATTAATCTGCCTTTCTTGATCACATCTATGTGACCATAAATCACTCTTTGCTGTGGTTATGCTTCAGGGTGAGAGCCACACCTTCGAATGTGCGTTTACTGTAAAGGGCGTGGATAGTACTGGTTAAATCTGACAATGGGGTCTGTTTTGCCAGCACCCAAAAACTCTACGACCTACTTAGTAACACGGAACCTTCCAGATGTCACAACAAAGTGAACCCTCCATGCCATGAACGATAATAAAACTTTGGGGTTGTAAATCTCAGACAGTCACTTTGTTTCTTTCTCTTTCTTGGGTGATTTACGATTGGTGAATTATTAGCCGGTGTCATCTTAACCCTACATCCCAGGACTCGCTGAGCAAGTGCAGCCATGTGACATAAATAGGACAAAGACGAGCTCAAATGGTTCCCAAATTAACAGCAGACACGACCAATGCCCAAAAAATACAAACCCACTTTCAAGCCCTAGTTCTGGAAAAACTAGACTATGTAAATAGAACATACCCTTTTTCTTTTAGTTTGTGCAAGAGTTTTAACAGTAAAACAAAGTCCTGGTGAACCCAGGTCCTGAACAGTGAGGTGGAAGAAAATGAATAGCCAGAGTAAACATGGGTTGCACTCAAAGATGTACCCAGTCTGGAAATGTCAATCTGTCAGAATAGGGACCATGGTGTCTTCTGTCACCAGAGTGCCAAAAAGTATCTACCTAGTGTCATGATGGCTGTTCTAGTGGCACATTTTCCACAGCAATGGCAATTGTTTTCTGTGGAATTCTTATAACGTAAGATACCTCGAACATCATGGATTTCTTTTAGTTTAGAGAATGTGATGTTGTTTAGGTGCAACAACCATACCGGAACTGGTAGCCAAAATAGCCATGTTAGTGGTTATTGGGAGTAAGTCCCAAATGTGAGACAGTCCTTTACTCACAGGAAGCGCACATCTGTGACACTTAGCTCAGTAGCATATGGCAGTTCATCCGTCACAGTACTGCTAATGAGCAACATGTACACTGTGGGTGTGTGTGAATATGTATTAAGTGTGTTATACATAATTGTCTATGTAAGCATTTGCATATGTCTACATCACTGTGACAAGATTGTGACAAGGTTTACATCATACTTTCTCTCATATTCTGGTGTGTAGGCTCATGATGGCATGATAATGATATGATGCACCTTATGGACCATGAAAACATTTCATGACTTTGCCACATTCATCCACCATTCTTCATGAACTCAGTGTAAGTTCAAACATTTAGGAAACTTTCTGACCTCTTCCTGATCTACTTAAACATTGGAGATGTTCCTTTATCCCTCCTATACATAAATGTATGAGATAGCTCTGTAAGATGGATTTAGTGGGGGTCTTTGTATTCATGAGCGTGGCTACAGTATTTTCAAAAAGTACATTTTTCACCAGTAGACCACCCCGGGTGCTGCCTCCAAATGTATGCACATTTTTAACTTAGACATGTACATCAAGCTTCCGATCTACATATCTATGATGATTGACTTACGAATGCTAACAGAAAAAAGTACCGAAAAGAGGATCGGATGTAGAAAGTTGAATTGTTCTGTATGCCTGCAAGGTAAAACGCGATCAAGCGGGCCAGCCCTCCTCATAGATGAGATTATGTGGCCCTCTTGTGGCTGTTGCTTATTATTTCAGTTTGAAGGAAATGAAGACTAACTGAACTGGGGCGATTTTAATGTTTTGAAACAAAGCAGTCATTCTGAACAAATGATTAGCATTGACCTGTCGGGAACCAATTAACCTGCGTATTATTTTCATTGTATTCACGTTTACATATGCCTTAATGGACATATCAAAACATGGAATATACATTGAACTGAACTGCTTTGGATGTATGCACTCCAAATTATTCTTATGGTGTCTGACGTTGAAATAACCCTGTCACGTGACAGCGCTATTTCAGAGATTGGCAAATACACTTCACACTGAGATTATATGAACTATTATGTAACTGTATATCAATACAAATGTAAGAAACATTGTAGGTGCATAAAGTAAAAATTCGATGTAAGTATTCTAAATAAGTAATGGTAATAGAGTTTCATGTGTATAGCTAATTACAAAAGTGTAAGAAGGCACAGTATAGGGGAGGGGGCTAAATAGGTAAGTACCTCCTCCATATCAGGTTTCACGCTAAACCGTGATGAAGTAATTATGTTGAAGTTCATGTGTGACTACAACGTTGTTTCTGTAGGTATTGCCACAGAGTTTCATCGTAGTTGATGCAAAGTTAATAGAAAGTGTTCCCCAGAGGTTTATTAATAGCCTCTCAGCATTGACACATAGCCATTCTAACAGTCATATTCTTGAGTGCGTACTTACAGTGTATCTCAGTGGTGCTGTACTAGACTATCAAGGGTTACGTAAGCTAGAGTGACAGAGAGAATGTGAAGCAAGATATTTAACAACAGCCATGAAGCGCCATAAAAAACAAGATCAAGTCTTCTCAGAAGGAGATGTTGCACTGTAAATGTTTACATTGGTTTTAATAATATTTATACACTTAGAACAAGCTTTTGCTTCTGGCTATCAACTGTCATTTGTCACTTATGAAAGCCAGGATGGTGGGGTATTTGTGTGTGACCACATGTGTGGGTGTTTGCTGTGCTTGTGTGTGTGGGTGGTTTGTCCAAGTCCCATAGTCAACCGCACTGTTTCTCGTGCAGTACAACTTCTGCTCTAGGAGTCTGCATTCACATCTTTGCCTTTCTGATTTACGTTTCATGGATGTTTGTGTTTTCAACATTACTTTAAGGTAAGATATTCACGTACAGTCGACAACCATGGCTATCACTGTAAACTCTCAGGATAAGCAGCTTGCATTTCCATAAGATTATTTGGTAACTATTTTCTCATGTTCCCTCATCTTTGAACAACAAATCTTTATAACTAAACCTGTTCATAAAACCTGTAAACGTGTGTTTTGTTTAAGTGGAAAGTTATAGTCACATTGTATTTAACTACAAAGACAATACTATATCTACAGTGTGATAATGGAAACAGGCCAACCATTTTATATATAGGTAAACGTATAACACATGAGCAATGTACTGCCTTGTCATCAACACTGTTTTGATGAAATTCTGAGAGGGTTCAACAAAATGTTCACAGACATTAAATTGTTGAAAGGATTGTGTGATCTGTTTTGTTATCATTGCTTGGTGAAACCCTTCTTCATTTGTTTAAGTGGAAGAGCAGTGCTGTCTACTCTAAACCGACCCAACTGGAATTGTGAATGCCTAAGAAGGACCAGAGAGTCAGAAGGAGCAGTGATATGAACATGTTGCTCTTCTGTTTCCTCTCCAGAGACTTCTGCTCAGTGTGTCCATGTTTACAGATACAGCAGCTCTGGGACAGTCACCCAGGAATGAAGAGCGTGGCCAAGAGGGCCAAAAACCATCCGTCTCTGAAGGCCCCTATCTCTTAGAGGAAGCAAAGACACAGATGGTGAGAAACGACTGTATTTTATTCAATAATATGTTGATGTTTTTACTATGTATGTTTGTTGCTTTGATTGCTTGGTTTCTTTATCTCCCAAAGGTGGAGATCTCTAAGCCAACATGTGACTTACCACACTCTATACTAAGGAGAAATTCCAGTCAATGTAGCACAGACCTGGGAACCATGCACACACGAAGGGTGCATTTCCAAGATCCTGAAGTCACTGTGCACGGTAAACACAATACCTCAATAGGTCCCGCTTTTTTACCCAAGATGCGGCACGTTCTGCCTTACCGATTGTGTGTGTGTGTGGGTGTGTGTTTGTATGTTTATAACTGAAATAGAGGGACAGTGTTCCAGGACTGTGACTGCTCATTTCCCTTCTGTTCTCATACAAGGCTCCATTAGACAACTTAAATACCACATCAGGTCTTCTTAATGATAAAAACGTCAAAGTAAACATTGCACAGCTCTCTGCTGAATTCAAAGCGTGACAAGTTTGAAAATCATTTGAATCATGGTTCGTCATGCACTGTCGTTTCTAAACCAGAACCCTTTTCATCTCTCTCTCTCTCTGTAGAGTTTTACAGTCCGAGCAGAGGTCCCTCTGTGTCTCTGTTGAGTTATACAGTCTTACTACTGTCTGCGCTGGCAGTGTTGCTGTTTATGTATCAGAGGACTGGGCGCCTTGGACTGGACTGGGCGTTGTTATGGAGACTCCCTGGAGGTTTTACCTAAAACAACTGTGGTACACTTAAGTAATGTTGACTAGAATGTAAGCAATGTTTGACATGCACTTTGGTTTAACCTTGAAAGTAGAAATCAATACATTATACCACTTATGTATACATATATTGTATGCATGGTCAAACCTTAAAAATAGTTCATGTTGCAGACAGGTAGAGATCACCTTTGTATTTCCTTTTTATTTTGAAATAAATGGCACACAGCCAAACAGTTCATGAGACCATGTTTGTCATGCATACGTTAGAGTACCAATAATAGAGTGTTGAGTATTGTGATCTCAAGTAACGTATTCTACCCAAGTTGACAAAGCACCACACAGCATTAGATATCATCTAAAGAATGGCAGTTTTATATTTTACAAGTTCTGTTTAGGACTTTACTTAGTTCTTCGTAAAGCTTGTGTCGACAGTCCTAAAAACAATACTAACATATGTCACAACAAATGTACACATGATAGGCAAAACAAAAGTTCATTTTTCAAGATCTATTACCTTGAGAAACAGAATCCAGTTCTCAAAATGTGATTTCAGTTGTGTATTAAGGGGATGGTGTTATGGCACAGTTCATAATTCTCAAACTATTAAAACAATAATGAAGGATTATCTACTTTATCTATGGCTATTAGCGGGCTGCATTCAAATGACTTTGTTCCAAATATAACTTGTTCTCCTTGAAAAAAATGGAGAACTTTCTTGAAACATATTTGCTTTTTATCAAAGTATTAGCCAGAAGGCTAATTACTAACTAAGAAAAGGTGTTTCCAAACAATACAATTATTTTTTCCAAATTGTTATAAAAGTGCAGATCCTTCATCACAAATCATTTTTGTTCCTTTGAGCTTGAGTGTGCCCCCAGGGGAATTCAAAAAACTTTGAATGCTGAGAAACCGGACAGGACTAGCTTGACATGCTGCTTAAAGTGGGCCGAAATAGCGAAACACCAGAACTAAACAGTTTATCATTATTATATTATGTTAAACATAATACGATGCTTAAATTGACTATTAGCTTGCTCTGACATGGCAATTAAATATAACCAGAAATGCCAGTTTTTAAGTAAATAAACTTCTTTTGTGAGATGTGGGACCGATGATTATAGTTGGGAACTATTCATTTTATTATATTATTTTGTTCTAAATATAAGAACAGTATGGAAGACCTTTGTTAGGTGAAAGTGTGTATACTCTGTCTGATAAGAAGATTAGCCTTAGCACGTTAGCCTCTTTGTAGTCCAAGGTGTATTTATTCTAGATCATTCCACTGCCTTCGTCAAATCCAGAGCCCCTGCGAGGAGACCCCCTTCCTAGCAGCAGCTCCTTCTCATGAACCAGACTGTCCAGGAGGTCCTCTTGACGGTGGTTCTGGTAAACTTTGAAGAAGGCCATAACCGTGATGGATAACCATGTCAGCCAAGCTGACCACAGGCCAAACTAGCAGAAGAAGAGAAGAGAAACCACCTATTTTAGTACTTTCAACATCGAATACGTTTAAATCTTGACATAGTAAATACTGTATAAATGAAGTACTAAAGTGTTCTAGTGTTTGTAGTGGACATGATGTCGGCACTGATGTTCAAATGTGCAATGTTACCTGTGCAATGGCAAACTGGTCATAAAAAGATGAGTTATCCACACCAAGTTCCAGATCAGTGTCCTGCAGATCCTCACAGCTACGAAGAAACACACAAACAGTCAACCTGACACCTGTGTTTTAATAATCCTATTTAATAGAGATTTTTTTAACAGTCGAAAGAGATATGCGGAACTGGCATTTTCATTATGTCCCACCTGCTTGGCATGGCCCCCTTCTCTGTGACAGCATCACACCAGGAACCAAAGCCAACACTGGCAATGGTGCTGGCCACAAACACCAAGAACACAACCAGCAGGCTCAACATCAAGTTCAGGAAGGCATGGAAGAAGGAACTGAAAAGACACAGAGAGGAATTTCGAGAAGTTGCAAAGAATAAACATCAACGATTTGTCTCACTGCATTGACTCAAACACTAAATTCAAACAAAGTGGGATTAAACCTTCCTGAAGTGTATTTTCACAGTCCAAACATGACTAACATTACACACTTTTGGGCCAAACAGTAATTGCCCATTTTTGTCATAGAAGGCAAATTGTCACTAAATTATATGACTGGTTCATTGGTTCTCAGTACAATAAAAATGACAGTCTAAGTGGGGAAAAACAAAGACACATACCCAACGGATATGACGATAACAAACGAACATGCTTTGAAGATGACAGAAAGGCATCGGAAAGTCTACAGTTTTGGAAGCACTTTCCAACATAAGACTTTCCATTAAACTGTGATGTAGGCAATATACACACTACGAAAATAAACGTCAGTAGCAGTAAATTGTATGATAAGCATGAATCAAATATTTAGTCATATGAGGACGCCCACTGCCAAAATGCAGCATGTGTCGTCACCATCTGTCGACTTGCGTTTAGCACAGAGCATGCTTCAAAGATGTGTATAAAAGATGGTGTTTAAAATGGTATCGTTTCACCCACTCGTCGTGGCCTTTACAAAGATAGAAAAACGTCCGCCATGCTTGAATAGCAGAGAGAATGAGCGAGAAGATTCCAACGAAAGTGATAAAGCGGCAGGAGGACTCGGATGCCCATTCCTGGATCATGAAGCGTTGCTTTCCGACTGTCATGTTTTCATTCTGCCACATTCCTTCAGTGAACAGAATGCACTTTCCTTGAAAATCATCATTGTTTTCGGACAACGGTACAACACAGATAAAACCAAATAAAAAAGCAAGAAAATAAAGTATGCACTGACCGAAAAGAAAATTGTCAAGTGCCATTGCTCCTCTCCTCAGCTGCCATAGGAAACTGCGATTGCTTTGCGCAGTGCCAGAGATGTGAGGCTGACAACCTTGTGCAACGCAGAGAATTTCCTTTGTGCAAGGCGGCGTCATGAATAACAGAGAACAGAACCTTTTACAGCTTGCTGATTTTTGACATCTGTGGTTCAAATGATTCAACATCACTCAAAACAATTGAGGGTTAAACTGGATGTATGGATGCTTTTTTACACACAAAAAAACTATGACTTTTCTCAAGCTATTTCGTCTTCCTAATTACTGACGCTATGGTGGCTTGATTGATAAATGAGCCATTTCTCACCACACCACCGGTTTCAGATATTGTTCACTTATTAAGGCCCAACATGGGCTAACATTGTCCTAACACTTTCAATACAAAGATAAACCTCAAAGGTAGGGGGAAACTTGTGATCTGGCAAACAAAATTTGTGGTTTTAAAATCACCAAATCCAGCATATTAGGTCGGTTTGAAAGCCAATCCAATGACTCCTTCAACCTCGACCTAGTGGTAGTGGAGAGTTACTTGCTATTTTGAGAGGGACCTGGAAAGTACACTCAGGCAAAGGGCATCCAGAGTTTACATCAGCATTTGCTGAATGCCAACAAGGAACTGTTGCCATCTTGTGTGCATTTTTGTTTATTGTTCATTGCAACTACTTAAAATACCGTAGATACTGTAGGTCATGGTGCTAGTGCGATTGCCCATTGAACGCACGTAAAGAGATGCGTTAATTGCTTTAATTTAATGCTTTAATTTAATGTAATTGATATTGCAGAGCTTACAAGCGATCAACAAAAATGTTGTTGATTACTTGATTGACGTGAAGGAAACCTGGCTCATGCAGTTGTCTGCATGCTGTTTGAGCCAGGTGGTTAGAAGCAAGGATTCTTGAGCTTACAGGGTTTACAAATGATAAGGGGATTACGAGTTTACTGGACGATGGTGGGGCAGAGGAGAGGATTGTAAAAGAGGAGCCACTCAACCCTTAGTTCCACGTTGACACAGTTACCATGCTCCAATTGCCAATACCTTCGCCGAAGATGGCTATTGGAATAAGGAAATATCAACGTTTTCCATCTGCATTAAGATGTTCCAAGTGCCTTATACTGACCATGTGAAAGCATCACAGGTAAGACTACAGTACAATGTAGACGAATGAGCTGTTTGTCTTGTCATCCTCTCTCTACCACAGCTACTTTGTGTGGGAACAGGTTTTAAGATCTGGTTGATCTGGGACTGTGTGCAGTACGAAACAGAACAGTATCTTTTGTCAACCGACTTGATGACTGAAATACATTTTATTTAATAGTGAAATCATGTTTTTTTGCATAAATAAGGAAATTACATCCAAATTACTCATGTGCACACAGTACACATGCAGCATAAATACATGTGTAAAGTAGCAAAAACAAACAGACTTATAATAGATATATCGCAGGATTTGTCCGTTATGTATGACCTGATGAAATGATTGTTATTGTTTGAATGATAAAATTTGCTGTGAATGTCTGTAGTATTTCAGTGTAAACCAGCCACATTAATATAATTAGGTGGTGGACTTCTGGTGGAAACTGTGGTAACCCTGTCCTTGAATCTCCTTGTTTCTTACAGGGCCTGAACTGTAACATGGTTAAGGACACTACCCAGGAGTACCGAAATACATCCACTAAGCTGCTTATGAAGTCTTCCAGAAAACAGCCACACATTTATTCCTTCTTCGTCTAGCTGTCTGCCCTTCGCCATAACACTTACCCTTTAAACATTCACCTCTGCCCTAACCTCCTTACTCATAACCTCACACTGAACTTTCAGAATCCCATCGCTGAATGAGAAAGGGGGAAACCACAAATAAAAACAACCAAACAAAATGGCCGTCTTAAAGGTGACATTTACCAAGACCAATCGGGGCAAGCTGGCTCAGGTCTTGTGGGTACTCAACTGGATTTCTGTGGTAACAGGCATCATCCTCTTCAGCCTAGGACTGTTTCTCAAAATAGAGATTCAAAAGCGTCGGGACCTGATGTCAGACCGGGAGATCCACTCTGTGCCCAACATGCTTATCGCCACAGGCATGGTGGCCTGCTGCATTAACTTCCTGGGCGGCAAGATATGCTACGACTGCGTCGACACCACCAAGTTCCTGCGCTGGAAGATCTTGATGCTTCCATACATCGTGTGCACCTTCTTCTTCACTTTCTGTATCCTAGTGGGGGCCCTCATGTGCTACACCATGCACAACGAACTGGAGGAGTCGCTGTTGCAGGGGTTGCGCGACGCAATGCGTTACTACAAAGACACGGACACACCAGGTCGATGTTACCTCAAGCGCACTGTGGACATGTTGCAAATCCAGTTCCAGTGTTGTGGAAATGTGGGTTACAGGGATTGGTTCCACATCCAGTGGATCAGCAATCGTTATCTGGATATGACCAGCAGTGAAGTCGCAGAGTAAGTGGATTGAAGCGACAGTGCAACCTATTGTTCTATTGTTCTAGCTGTTCACGGTCTAGGTGTCTGCTGTAATATTTAGTCATTTGCTAATGGAAACTAAGGTTGAATTGGATCTTTTAAAAAACAACACAGGATTGCCTTACGTTTGAATTCGAAGGGCACATGTGAGGCTTACTGGTGAGGGTTACGCGGCTGTACACCCAGAGAATTGCTTTCAAACTATTTGGCCAGCGTGTTTCTAATTCCACCCAACATCTTTGCACATCCCTAAGAGTGATGTAAGGCCTTTCTGTAACACCCCATTGCTGTCCATACCAGGAAACGTATATATAAAACCTGACCACCTCCCTCCGCTCCAGCCGTTTCAGGAGTAACGTGGAGGGGAAGTACCTCATGGACGGAGTCCCTTTCAGCTGCTGCAACACCTATTCTCCAAGACCCTGTATCCAGCAGCAGGTCACCAACAGCTCAGCCCACTACAACTACGACTACCAGACTGAGGATCGCAACCTGTGGAAGAGAGGCTGCCACCAGGCCCTGCTGGACCACTACACCAACATCATGCAGTCCATTGGCTTCACCGTGCTCATGATCTGGCTCTTCGAGGTGGGATTTCTTCTCCCTTAAAAAATGCGCCGCTCAGACGTTGTTACGGCATCCGTCGCAGATTTCTTCATTGTTGTCGTTGTGTGATTATATGATGTTTGATTTGTATTTATTTAACACCTAGTTGACCTGGAAAGACTGAATGAGGTTAAACCTCTTGTAAAGAACCTGATGAGAAGACAGACAGGCAAATAACAGCATGTACATAAACTATTACAGAACCCGGCTAAATACACACAGACGACAACCAAATCTTGCAAGTTGGAGTTTCAATTTAAGACTAAGAAACTGCAGATCATTACAAACAGTGATGTCGATCATGGTCTTGATGACGGCTATCAGATATCAACATTTAACCGTAAAGTGGACCTATCAAGCCTATCATGGGAACATACAAGGACAGCCGTGTCAGGGAGAAAAGACTATAGCCTGTATCGATGTGTGGTAGTATAACAGTTAGGGCATTAAGAAGGCTACAGAAGTATACAATTGTGGTGGGCAGTAGGGAATAGGAGGGACAGTGGTCCAGTATTTGACTGATTGTTATTATTTCACTCAATTTGACAATAATGATGTAATGCACAGCAAATTCTACACTCTAATATGTCTGATCTCTGTCTGTTACTTTATAGAGACAGTTTGTATTTATTTGTCTCACATCGTATAAAGCGTTACAGCCCAACAAAAATGGAAAGGATTAGCAGCCCATAATAGTCACAGTATGTGTTTGCCTGTTGAAATGTGTGACTTTAATGACCATTCAAATGAGAGTAAAATCCAGTTTTCATCTCTTCCCAAACAGCTTTTGGTGTTAACAGGTGTGCGCTACCTCCAGACGGCCATGGAGAACGTTCTACGGCTGGGTGATCTGGACTCTGAGTCGGACGGCTGGCTCCTGGAGAACAGCATCGCCGAGACGGCCCGCTCCAACTTCAACATTATCAAGAACCTCGGCAAGTGCTACCAGGTGGACGATGACCCTAACATCAACGTGCCCAGTGTTGCCCAGCAAGAGGTGCCAACTTGTCAGATTCCTGTGGCCAGCTAACATCGCCCAGTACTGTTCAACTGACAGAAAGTGAACAAGGAATTGGATTGAATTCATTTACAATTGTCAGCCACGTCCAGTAACAGATATATCTAAGGAAGGAAGATATGTCTGAGTAGGCGTACAACTGTGTGTGGACTCAAACAGGAGTGCGAGTGAAGGACTGTCAACTAAAACACCAAAGAACTGTCAAACTTTGAACAAAAGTAAAGTGCAAGTGCTTGAATATGATTGAATATCTGCCTCTTCTGAAATGATACTGAAAAAGTCAGTGTGAAAATGTTGTCTTTTTGCTAATTCTGTCCTTGTGCCATACTCAGAAATGCAATCGGACACTCACTAGGCCTAAGAAAAACTATGGCAATCTAAAATCAGAGACCCACTGCTCAGTTTAGTACATCGACTTAAAGCTAACATGGTTCGTTTGAGACAGGTAACACAGTTTGAAGATTGCGGGTTGAAGGTACATTCAGAACAGAAGAGGCTTTTCAACTCGTCAGACAGAAACAGAAATAGCATATTTGAATTGCCTTCAACTGTTGTGTGAATCTTCTGCAAAGTTTAGACATCACATAGTTATACACTCAAATATCATGTAGTTGGACTGAAAATCAATGTAGGATGTCTGTCTTTAGACCTTCTATTTAGACAGATCTCCAGTTTTGTAGACCAGTTGACATTTTCTTGTGCCTCTGCCCACACAGGACATAAAAGGGCAGCCTTAATAATAAAATAAACGTTTTTACGATGTTGTATAAAAGATTTTGTCAATTTTAAAGCCTGTGTCATATTTTAGTCAATCAAACAGAAACAATACAAGGACTGTCATGGAGTGCTTTGCAGATACAGATCAAAACCTATATCCAACCATCAAAGAATACAAGGAAAGTCCCCTCTTTGAAAAGGGTAACCATCTTGATGGGTGGTGAGATGGGTGGTGATACAAACAGGCAGATCAAAAACAAGAATGTCTTACTCCTCATGTAGGTATCTAAAATATGGTATTACCTGCTATATAAAACCATGTTGAAACGCAATGTTTTTGTGTACACTGATTTGATTCCGAAGTCATTTCCCTGAACAACGAGCTTACCAATATACAATATCAAACGCCATGTCAAAAGCAACTGATTTATTAATGCTGTGTTTTGTAGATATAAATATTATATATTCCAGTAGGATATTCCAGTCCTGGCTAGAGCAGATGTTCCTCCACTGGGGGAAAAGTCTCCCGAAAGAGAAGACAGGGGCAGTCAGGATGGCAGCAGACAGCAGGATACCTCTGCTAGCCCAGCAAGAGGGCGAGGCTGTGGACTCTTTTGCCTACCGCCGAGTCAAGTAGGCTGGGGTTTGATGTAGGAAGCTGCACTCCCTGAGACCTGCACACATGCATGACCCCTGACAGGTGGACAACTGACAGCAGGCTCTGGAGCAGTAGTGCCTTGCTGGAGTCACAGACCATAGGCAGAGATTCTCAGGAGGTGGGAGAAAGGAAGGGCCAACCGCTGATGGGGTCTTGGAAGCTGAGCCCAGGGGGCCAGCGTTTCTACTTGTGAATGACTGAGGTGTAGTGTAGATATGGGTCTTGGCACTAAATCAGTCAAACTCATCGATTTTATTCTTTTTTTATTTTAGTGGTTATTTGTATGAAATATACTTCACTGTGTCACAATCTTTAAAAGACAGGAATACAGAATGACGCATTCACACTTTTTTTTCACAAGATTTCAAAAAATTAGGTCATTTCCTTTAGACTATGATAGTCAGTTATACTCTTGAACGGAACAAAATCATCAAGCCAGATCAGACCCACACAGTCAGTCTGAAGAGAGTACAGCTAAGCGTTGAGGATAAGGAGAAGAACTATGGTTAAAATTAGTCATGTTGTTTTGGGATTATTTGTGACCCTTGAGTTCCACGTAACAAGTAAGACTGTACACTGATTAGTCTATTTTTTGTTTACCATAGAGTGCAATGTTTAATGTTAAAGTTTAATTTGCAAGAGAGATTCTCACAGAGATGTTTTCTAGAGTCTAAGTGTAATCTAGGTATTTGTGCTGTACATTCACTATAGACTTGGGGGTATCAGTATTCGTGCACACATCATGTTTCTATATACTATTACAGAAAGATGCATTGTCATGTCATTTTCATGATTTGTATTTATTTACAAAGTGAAGAAGTAGCTCTCACCAATAATGAAATTCATTTTGTTCCAGATGGACACTATGAGAAAATAGACAGCAAAGTAGGAGAAAACATCAGTCTACCGTGTAAAAATACTGTTCCCTCAGACTGCTCCTCTACTACATGGCTCTTCAATAGCACTGAGCTGGTCACTCATGGAGTCGTAAAACAAGCCTCAGGAAGGGAAAAGAGACTTCAGGTGGGGCGAGATTGTTCTCTGATTGTTCTTCATGTCAATACTGAGGATGCTGGAATATACACCTGCCGACAATATCCCACAGAGGGAGGGGATCAATACGGGGAAGATGCGCATGTAGTTGTGGATGTTCAAACCAGTAAGTATGTCAGTTTCAGCTATGTGGTATGAAAGAGGAAAACACATGTTGAAACCTAACATGGATTTTGAACCCCAGCATCTCTTATCAGTCACAGTGTCCTTGTCCAGTGGGCTGTGACTTGAAAGACAGGACTGACAGCGTCCCATGAATGTCTGACCTTAACATAATTAATAAAGTCACATCTTCTCTCATTAATACTATGCATATTATTATTTAAATAATGGCCAAATGCGAATCTGTAGACTGATCTATAGTTGGAGGTTTTAATATATCCAACTCTCACAAAATTCGCCTAATTCAGAACTGTTTTCTGGTCCAACAGATGAACTCCCTACCTCTGGATCCACCATTTCCCCCCTAAATAAGGGTATGTACGTTACCACCATTTCAACCTTTTACCAGGCAGAGTTTGACATGGGTGCAGTACACTTTAGATTTTAAATACAAGGCTGACAGGACTGTTGTCAATAACAAATGTAGTGACTATTCATCTTCATACCATTAATAATGTAACTTGTGATCCAAAGAATACAATGGTCATGTGCTGACCAAATGTTTTTACATGTTATCTGTGATAACATGGATGGTCATTATAATAACACATCAAACATAATCCAATCAGACATCTCTTCAACCTTACTGTGCAGTGAACAATTTCATTGAACCACTCTCAGCAGCACCTTTGTTAAATCAAAAATGTACACAGTTCAGATCGTAAGTAGTCCTGGTTTTGTAACATCATACAGGTCTCACAACACCCCTCTCCACCACTTCAACACCGTTTACTGTGTGGGCAGCAGTGCGTGGAGCCATTGGTGCAGTCGTGCTCTGCCTCCTGGCTGTCATCATCATAGTTCACGTCAGCACAGACAGTAAGTTTCCCTTAGTGCTGCTGTGAAATTGTCTGGAAACTACGTACATGTCTATTTTAAGAGAGCATTGATTCTTAATTGTTGCTGTTTTCAGAGACGAAAAATCCAAACAATAACACTCTTGTGAGTATGAATATCTTAGTTGATCACATTCAACAAACATAAACTGTGAACTTAAATTAGGTTCACATTTCTAAATTTGCATAGACTCTGACAACAGACACTGTTAGTAACAACACAGGGATCCAGCAAACCCCTCCTAATAATGAAGACAAGGTGAGGAAGAAGAGGTACCAGATAGTTCATGTTATTAACGTCAAACATCCTTTAGTGTGTTACAGCTAAACTCATATTAACTGATCAGAGTCAATTCTTTGAAACATCTGATTCTTCTGAATCAACCAATTCACCTGGTAAAACTACACCTGTAGGATGAACATGACGACGGCCCCACATATGCTATCATCAACCACAGCAACACAAATAAGCCTGCTTCAAAACCAGATGTAAGTATAGATAGAAGACTACAGTATTGAAACATTATGGTAACACATCTTTCCTGGGTTGATGAGTTGTGTTAATGTGTTCCCAGACTCAGTAGGAAAATACAGTGACATATGCCTCAGTCAATGTCTCTTCCTCTAGAAGAAACTAGAGAGCCATCGAGCGACACTGGTGACCACAGAGATCTCTTGAGCAACAACAAACCTCAGAGAAAGAAAAGAAAGGTCTTAAAAACTGTTGCAGTCACACCATATCTTCACAGTTTTCATGCTGCGTAACCATTTATGAAAACCATTGGTTTAACAAATGTAGTTTTGCTTTTACACTGATGTACTCCATGTATTATGCTTTTGAATTAAATTTCTATTACATCTACTCGTTTCCTCATTATGATTGTGCTATTTTGTTGTTCTTTTGACGAAGCATTTATCTTATAATAACTTCTAGGGAAGCATCTTACTGGTAACTCTCTGTAGCTAACTTCGATGCACCTATGTCCTGATACTGACAAATTTTTAATAATTTCTATTCAAAATAAATGGTCTTCCATTAAATTCATTCTTTATTCTCGACCAATATAATGATTTTACTTAAAATCCCTGCACAACAATAACCACCTTAATCTCCATATGATAGACCACCTAGAACAGGAGTAGAACTGGTTATTCAGTATCATCAATATGGTAACGTGTCTATGAGTTGAAACAGTACCTTCACATATTCTAGTTGGATGATGGTTTGAGAGTTTTAAAAACCATACTTCACATTTTTCATACCAGGTCAAGGATTATCACATGCAATAATCCCCTATATGGAGAAGTACTTTTTGCACTAAGATATGCTTCCTATTTCAGTGATATTTAGCATGCATTGAAACAATCTATAACCCTTTTAACCCGTCTGCACTTTGACCTACATATTATTGAGATAGATGAGATGCAAGCACAAACAAAGAGGAAGTGGTTCATTTTAAATGCATTAGTAGGTGCACAACAAACCTGCTAACATTTCACAGTCGTGGCCATCTGTGAAACTTCATTCACACGGGTCGGTCGGTAAGTGAGATCACAGACAATGAATAGAGAAAGAGATGAAACAAGAGACCCTTCTGAATTCATGCCAAAACCTCAAAAGATTCTTGCATTAACATATGTAAGTTTTTTTATTTTACCTATGAGCAATGTGCCCTTTACATTACATGTGGCTGAGCCTCTGCTTGCAACCCCGAGAACTAACATGTAGTCAGGCCTGTACTGGCAATGTTGACGTATATATGTAAACCTTTTTTTATAAATGTAATATTGGCCAACGGCCGGCCCATATAGCAGGGTCAGTGGCCCATTGGATCAATTTCCATACTGACACTGGGCTGGCCCAATCACATCTGTTAACAGGCTCCACCTCTGTGTCTTGAGTCGATTCGTATTGCTCAGATTTAAAAAAAAAAAGGATGAGGATGGAGAAATTAAAGTGCAAGGGCAAGGGGGTGCAGAGAGGTTGCAGTCTAGAGCTAAAAGCCTAGAGGTTAGATGCCTTAAGATGTGTAAAAATAACCAACGTGTTGAATGCTGTAGTTGTCGTCTCCACGCCTACAGTAGCTGACATTTTAATAAACCAGGGGATTTCAGAACACTGAGGAGAGGTGACCAGTCAAGGCACCTGTCATGCAGAGAAGCAGGTGTCTGACTCTGAAGCCGTGGAGGGACGGCGTGAGCAGGAGAGTGTGATTGAAGCGGTGACCATGGCAGCTACATGATGGTCAGGGAGAGACTTGCAGGGCAGGTGGAGAAGGTTGGAGCTGATGTTCCTCCGCTTGGGGAAAAGTCTTCCGAAAGAGAAGACAGGGGCAGTCAGGATGGCAGCAGACAGCAGGATGCCTCTGCTAGCCCAGCAAGAGGGCGAGGCTGTGGACTCTTTTGCCTACCGCCGAGTCAAGTAGGCTGGGGTTTGATGTAGGAAGCTGCACTCCCTGAGACCTGCACACATGCATGACCCCTGACAGGTGGACAACTGACAGCAGGCTCTGGAGCAGTAGTGCCTTGCTGGAGTCACAGACCATAGGCAGAGATTCTCAGGAGGTGGGAGAAAGGAAGGGCCAACCGCTGATGGGGTCTTGGAAGCTGAGCCCAGGGGGCCAGCGTTTCTACTTGTGAATGACTGAGGTGTAGTGTAGATATGGGTCTTGGCACTAAATCAGTCAAACTCATAGATTTTATTCTTTTTTTATTTTAGTGGTTATTTGTATGAAATATGCTTCACTGTGTCACAATCTTTAAAAGACAGGAATACAGAATGACGCATTCACACTTTTTTTTCACAAGATTTCAAAAAATTAGGTCATTTCCTTTAGACTATGATAGTCAGTTATACTCTTGAACGGAACAAAATCATCAAGCCAGATCAGACCCACACAGTCAGTCTGAAGAGAGTACAGCTAAGCGTTGAGGATAAGGAGAAGAACTATGGTTAAAATTAGTCATGTTGTTTTGGGATTATTTGTGACCCTTGAGTTCCACGTAACAAGTAAGACTGTACACTGATGTAAGTCTAGTATCTATCTGTGTTACTGTGTATAGAGTGTCAATGCTTTTGAGATGTGAAAGTTAAATTTGCAGGACAACTTCACACAGAGATTGCTTGTTGCGTATTAGAACGGCCGAAGTGTAATCTTAACGTGGTATTAGTGTGTGGATCAGTTCCATTAATAGACCGTATTTGGGGCTATCTAGATGGAATTCGTGCACACAATGTTTTGTAGACTTATACTATTTTACAGAAGAGAGACTTTGTGCGGGGGTATTCATTATGAGCGTATGTCTACTCAGTCATTTTGTACTTAATGTGTCAATGAAAAGCACGTAAACGTGGAATCAGTGAGCGTCTCCACCATACATGAGAATGTTCATTTGCTTCATTTAAGAATATTTGACTTTTTTGGCAATGGTCTCACTATGACATACTTATTCACCACGCAGTATTGAAAAACATCAGCTCTACCGTTTGTAAAGAATGTTGTTCCCTCAGACGGCCGCCTCTACTACATGGCTCTTCATAGCACTGAGCTGGTCGCTCATGGAGTCATAAAAAATAAGCTCTCAAGGAAGCCAAAATAGGAGGGTTGACTTCACCGGGTGTAGTATGACGTT
>BROE01000004.1:12845278-12855955 GCA_036571765.1 Plecoglossus altivelis | reverse complement strand
ATCAGAGTCAATTCATTGAATCAACCGATTCTTCTGAATCAACCAATTCACCTGGTAAAACTACACCTGTAGGATGAACACGACAACGGCCCCACATATGCTATCATCAACCACAGCAACAAAAATAAGCTTGCTTCAAAACCAGATGTAAGTATAGATAGAGGACTACAGTATTGAAACAGTGTGGTAACACATCTTTCCTGGGTTGATGAGTTGTGTTAATGTGTTCCCAGACTCAGCAGGAGAGTACAGTGACATATGCCTCAGTCAATGTCTCTTCCTCTAGAAGAAACTAAAGAGCCATCGAGCAACACTGGTGACCACAGAGATCTCTTGAGCAACAACAAACCTCAGGAAAAGAAAAGAAAGGTCTTGAAAACTGTTGCAGTCAAACCATATCTTCACAGTTTTCATGCTGCGTAACCATTTATGAAAACCATTGGTTTAACAAATGTAGTATTGCTTCTACACTGATGTACTTCATATATTTTGCTTCTGAATTTACTTTCTAATACATCTACTCATTTCCTCATTATGCTTGTGCTATTTTGTTGTTCTCTTGACGAAGCATTTGTCTTATTACTAACTTCTAAGGAAGCATCTTACTGGCCACTCTCTGGAGCTAACTTCCATATTCATATTCTAATTGGATGATGGTTTGAGAGTTTTAAAAACCATACTTCACATTTTTCAGACCAGGTCAAGCATTTTCACATGCAATAATCCCCTATATGGAGAACTTTGTGTGCTAAGATATGCTTCCTATTTCAGTGGTATTTAGCATGCATTGAAACGATCCATCGCCTTTTTAACACGTCCGCTCTTTGCCCTACATACTTCTGAGAAAGAAAAGATGCAAGCACAAATAAAGAGGAAGTGGTTCATTTTAAATGCATTAGTAGGTGCACAACAAACCTGTTAACATTTCACAGTCGTGGCCATCTGTGAAACTTCATTCACACGGGTCGGTCGGTCGGTAAGTGAGATCACAGACAATGAATAGAGAAAGTGATTAAACAAGAGACCCTTCTGAAATCATCCCAAAACCTCAAAAGATTCTTGCATTAACATATGTAAGTTTATTTTTTTAACCTACCAGCAATGTGCCCTTTACATTACATGTGGCTGAACCTCTGCTTGCAACCCTGAGAACTGACATGTAGTCAGGCCTGTACTGGCAATGTTGGCGTATATATGTAAACCTTTTTTTATAAACGTAATATTGTCCAACGGCCGGCCCATATTGCAGGGACAGTGGCCCATTGGATCAATTTCCATACTGACACTGGGCTGGACCAATCACATCTGTTAACAGGCTCCACCTCTGTGTCTTGAGTTGATTCTTATTGCTCCGATTTAAAAAAAAAAGGATTAGGATGGAGAAATTAAAGTGCAAGGGCAAGGGGGTGCAGAGAAGTTCCAGTCTAGAGCTAAAAGCCTAGAGGTTAGATGCCTTAAGATGTGTAAAAATAACCAACGCGTTGAATGCTGTAGTTGCCGTCTCCACGCCTACAGTAGCTTTTTAATAAACCAGGGGATTTCAGAACACTAAGGAGAGGTGACCAGTCATGGCACCTGTCATGCAGAGAAGCAGGTGTCTGACTCTGAAGCCATGGAGGGACAGCGTGAGCAGGAGAGTGTGATTGAAGCGGTGACCATGGCAGCTACATGACGATCAGGGAGAGACTCGCAGGGCAGGTGGAGAAGGTTGGAGCTGATGTTCCTCCACTGGGGGAAAAGTCTCCCGAAAGAGAAGACAGGGACAGTCAGGATGGCAGCAGACAGCAGGATGCCTCTGCTAGCCCAGCAAGAGGGCGAGGCTGTGGACTCTTTTATCTACCGCCGAGTCAAGTAGGCTGGGGTTTGATGTAGGAAGCTGCACTCCCTGAGACCTGCACACATGCATGACCCCTGCCAGGTGGACAACTGACAGCAGGCTCTGGAGCAGTAGTGGCTTGCTGTAGTCACAGACGCGGCCCAGTCAAAACCTCATGGGCCCAAGTGATGGCGCCCCTGCTAACGACTAGTAATTCCTCTGTTTTGCATTCGCCTTACCTTGCCTTTGGCTCTTTTATATTCACAAAAGCCCATGTGGCTTTCTTGCGATGACTTCTCTGGCATTAACTTGTCAAGTAGGAAACAACAAACAGCCATATGGTCGCTGTCTGCCTCTTGTGTGGCTTCGTTGCCCTTGTTGTTTTTTACTGTCGGCTCATCAAGCTCTCCATCATACGGTCCGCAGCCCTGCAATGTATTTTCGGTTATATTCAAGTGGCATTGTGCGCTACACAACATGCCATAACGAAAGCAGTGGAAGTTTCAGGACTGGACTGTAGTTGGTTTGTTGATTGATGGCGTCCAGATTATTTTTCTAGAGGAAATGACATCGTGGAGGAAACATGTGGGGTTTACACAGCCATTAGAGTGCATGTATAATCCATAATCAAGACTTTTTTGCCTTTCACACCTTAATCTGTGTTTCTGTATTCACTTCCAACAGTCTGTGTTGGGCCCTTTTAACCATTTCAACAGTGTGAAAGGATTTGTCCTCAACTTGTTTAAGGAGGTTGTGAAATGTTAAACTTTACCTGGTGTTTGTCTAGACTAGGCCTCTATCATATATGCATTCAAGGTAAATCGGCACAAACCATCATGACCTCACTCTTGCCGAGTTACATCAACGCCTCCATAATCTCCTTTCTAATGAGATTGGTCCACACTTCACATCCAATCTATCGCTGGGCTTTACACCAATTACAAACCTGACGCAGAAGCTCTAGGGGTCAAAGGTGACTTGAAGGCAGCGGTGCCAGCAGAGATTGCCTTCTGGTCTGTATTGGACAACTATGCCTACAGTATCAACTTTAGAGGGCCGAATATACATTTGTCAGTGCTACTGTAATACTACTGCAGACATATGTTTTCTTGTCCCATACAACTGAAATTAGTCATATGTGTTTTACAGTTAAATCAGCTTAATCTCAAGTGATCAGTGCTTTGTCAGGATGACAATTGGTACAGTGTCAACTTTTGAAACTATAAAGTATTAATTTGAGGCAATAAATAGTGCTTAATAGTAAAAGCCTCATTACAAATTATAATGTAAATTAGTTTTAGACAATCAACTGAAAATAATCAGAACCAGTTAGTGTGATTGGTCAGTCATTTTACAGCTCCAGTTGGTCTGTTAATTTATCAACTATAATATGCGTCTGTAAGAATGCATCAATGTAACTTCAAGACCACTGAGCTGGTTGCTCATGGAGTTATTATAGAAGAATCAGGCATAGCAGAGAGACTTAGCCTGGGGTCAAACTGATCTCTGATTATTCTGTGTGTAAAAACTGCGGATACTGGACTCTACACCTGCCGACAATATCTTAGAGAGGGGGAGGATAAACATGGGAAAGATACACTTGTATATCTGTTCGAACCAGTAAGTAAGTCAGTTTCTGAACATTTCTTTTCAACATTAGCACACAGTAGATGATGATATCAAACCAGATTTGGATAGTCCTTTGTTAAATCAGCGACGTACACAGTTCATATCGTAAGTGATCCTGGTTTTGTAACATCATACTGGTCTCACAACACCCTTCTACACCACTTCCGCACCGTTCACTGTGTGGGCAGCAGTGGGTGGAGCTATTGGTGCAGTCCTGCTCTGCCTCCTGGCTGTCATCATCATAGTTCACAACAACAGAGACAGTAAGTTTCCCTCAGTGATGCTCATGATGGAAGTATGATATTTAGCAGCCACATACTGTATATTTTAGGAGTGTATTGATTCTTAATAACCAGACGCCCGTTGAATTGACCCGTGACACTCAGTTCTATAGTTAGAGATGTGGAACTACCAGCAGCATCAGTTAGGTGTTATCCGGGGGCCAGAATGGGTGACATCGAAGGAAATCTTAGGCTCTTAAAGCAAAGTAGACAGAGGTTCCGAGGAATCGTGATTCACGCAGGTGGTATTGACGCCCGGCGGAGACAATCAGAAGTGCTCAAATTGCAAGTAGGTGCGGTGTGTGAATTGGCTAGGTCGATGTCAGAGGCTGTATTGTTTTCTGGCCCCTTGCCCAATCGGACCAATTCTGAAATGTACAGCCACTTTTCAGCATTCAACTCCTGGTTGTCCAGTTGGTGCCCCCAAAACAATGTAGTCTTTGTTGACAATTGGTGTGCGTTTTGGGGAAAACCTTGGCTCATACGAAGGGATGGCATCCATCCGACTTCGGAAGGTACATCCTTTTTAGTCCGGAATTTGAACGATAGCCTCAGTCGCTTAAAGTGACTGTTCAGAGGTGAGCCTCGGGCGCAGAGCAGTAGTGTTAGACGCTCTTCTGTTATTGGCGCTGAACTCTCGCACGCTCAGTCTGAAATTAAGTGGTCAGACTCAAGGCAGATCGAGACTGTTTGTGTCCGTCGTGTAAACGCGACCAAAAAGGTTAAAAAACCTTTAGCAGGTGTCAGAATGAATAATTTGACCAAGATTGTACCGACACATGTTACAAGTAAGCATAAACATGTAAAATGTGGACTGCTAAACATTCGGTCTATTTCCTCCAAATCGCTTTTAGTTAATGAGTTGATTAGTGATAATAACATAGATCTCCTAGCCTTAACTGAAACCTGGCTTCAACAAGGTGACTATGCAAGACTGAACGAGTCCACCCCTCCCAGTCATGTTAGCTTTCAGATGGCCAGAAGCAATGGCCGAGGTGGCGGTGTGGAAGCAATCTCACACACAAGTTCACACTTGAGTCCTAAAACTGAAGGTGTGTTTTGCTCATTTGAAAGCCTTGCCCTTTCATTCACCCGCCCAGATTGGAGAGATCAGAACGCAGCTTTGTTTGTGGTGATCTATCTGCCTCCAGGTCCTTATTCAGAGTATTTGGCGGAGTTTTCTGGATATTTGTCAAGTCTGGTGTTGGACTGGGAAATAATCATACTGGTCGGTGACTTTAACATTCACATAGAGGCTAGCAATTGTCTCAGTAAATGCCTTTAATGCTTTATTGGATAGCATTGGTTTCACTCAGAGTGTAAATGAACCAACCCATAGTCACAAGCACACTCTAGATCTTGTTTTATCTTATGGAATGGAGGTATGTGATTTAACTGTCTTCCCTCATAATCCAGTATTGTCTGACCATTGCCTGATTACGTTTCAGTTCACTCTTAGAGATCATCCAGCCACTCAGATGAAAACTATATTGAAAAGGACAATATCTGAAAATCTATTTCTAAGTTCAAAGAAATAGTAGAGCCAATATTCAGTAACATGTCGTGCGATCCCGCTGAGAGCAGCCCCAGTTCCAGTGTAAGTGATCAGTATGTTGACACGATGATGTATTCTCTAAAGTTTGCTCTTGATGTTGCAGCACCCTTTAGAGAGAAGATCATTAGGCCAAAGCGCGCCTCTCCATGGTACAATGAAGAGCTGCGCTCACATAAGCAAATTGTTAGACAATTGGAGAGACATTTCCACCACTTCCACACGGAAGACTCCTTAAGTACATGGAAAACCTGTCTTCTGTCCTATAAGCAAGCTCTGCGTAAGGCCCAAACCAGATATTATTCGAATTTAATTGAAGTAAACTAAAATAACACAAGGTTTTTGTTCGGTACTGTAGCCAGACTGACAAACAATCACTGTGCAGTGGAACCCTCAATCCCAGCTGTACTGGCCTCAGACCTCTTAGCAATGCATATTTGACTTCGTATTTTGTTAGATGAGAGGACCTCCAGTAGCACATTCAGTGTATGGACTCTATATTTAATGGTGACAGGACATTACTTCCCACGTAGGTGATCTCCTTAAATAAGGTTAAAGTTGGAATAGGGGGGGGGTGCGTCAACATATCCGAGCACCGCAGTCTGATTGCCAAACGGCAAATTACGAATAGACGACCCTCTAACATAGTTGCCGTGTGATCTTCAGGTCTCGTTCGCTTTTACTCTTGGTTGTACCTAGGGTTCACTGCTGTGTGACGTGCCATGCAGCAGTAGCGTCACTTTCTCAGGTCAACCAAACTCAGTATGTACCAGCTCCTTTATCCAGCGTATTATTTATCAGTAACACCGTCCTCGCCACTTGTAGACAGTGTGTTAGGGACCCCTTACAGTAGGATCCCATAGTTAGGAACTCCTCATAGAAGATAAAAGTCCTACCGCCATTGAGATTATTAGAGCTCTTATGTCTTATGATAGCCATCTCAAACTTATCTCCTACTGCTCGATCAATGCGTCTATAATGTTCACCGTCCAGTTCCTTCAGTATTAGCGCGTTATTAAGCACCACACAGTGCTGTAGAAAAAACGAGATTCTTGACCGCGGAGCCCCTACTGGACCAATGTATTTTAGACCTAGGTTATGAGACTCTTGCCTTTTCATATGTGTCTCCGTAAAAAGTCATTGAAATGAAGGTGTTACGTTTAGCAGGCGTCTCTGCGACCTACCCTTACAAGGGTGCAGAGCCGATTTGTCTCTGGCACGTTTTATCGAGTCTGGGTTTAGAGCCCTTTCACAGCCCATCGGTTACACTAGCATTAGTTAATACGTGCACAAACGAACTTTAGATTGATGGTTCAGCTGCTCGTGACAATATATATTGGAATGGGTCTCTCTATCCTGGTTACTGCACCTGCGTACCTCTCGTTGGATAAAGAGATCTCGCAGACGTCCGGCAGGTTGCGACACATTTTGAATGCACCCAATCCGATCCAGCGATCAATATCTTTGCCTTCAGTGTTATCGATGTGTGAATGTGAAGTAGAAGTAGATAGTGTTATCAGTGTCAAGGGTGACCCGAGATTTTCCTCTTAGATTACTTCGGCTTCATTACAGAGTCCCAGCTACATAAGTTTAATGTCGGATAACTGTGCTCAAGGGTTCTGTTATCAGTTCTCGAGTTGAGAAACACAAAGCTGTTATCTCCCTTGCTCTAGCAAAGATAGCTGTGGGTCTATCCCGGCATGAGCATGTGTGGTTCACCAGTGTAATCTAGCCGATGCTTGTTTCCTTGTAATCTTATCATGTTACCTAAACTGATGTCTGATATATATCAGCGAGTCCTATATGCTAGACCTAATGATTAGAGGAACAGAGTACAGAGAAGGCCCTCTAAGCCGGATTATGGACCCGTAGGGAGACTACTAGTCATCCCAGGAGCCCCAAGGAAAGTATATCAAGAACTTCCATGCATGCACTATGCGAGGAAGATGACACACAGCTGTATTTTTCAATGAGACCTGATCAGACTGATCAGTTACACATACTTAGTGCCTGCGTGAAAGATATAAAAATCTGGATGACACCTAACTATCTACTTCTTAACCAAGAAAAAAACGAGGTCATTGTACTAGGCCCGGAACGTCTGCGAGACTCTTTATCCAACCAGATGGTGTCACTGGACACTATCAGTGTAGCCCCTAGTTCGACTGTAAGAAACCTTGGCGTCCTACTGGACCAAGAACTATCCTTTACAGCACATATGAACCAGGCATGCAAAACTGCCTACTTTCATCTGTGTAATATAGCTAAAATTAGAAAGATCTAGACTAGAAGTGATGCTGAAAAACTCATCCATGCATTCGTTACATCTAGACTAGACTACTGTAACGCCCTGCTCGCAGCGTGTACTAAAAGCTCGATAAAGAGCTTTCAGTTGGTTTAGAACGCAGCAGCACGACTACTAACAGGATCCAAAAGAAGAGACCACATCACCCCGGTGTTAGAGTCTCTTCACTGGCTCCCTGTTGAATTTAGAATCAAATTTAAGGTCCTACTCCTCACATATAAGTCCAAAAATGGCATGGCCCCTCACTACCTCAAAGATGTTGAAGTACCATATCACCCAGCCAGAGCACTTAGCTCCGAAAGCGCTGGACTATTTGGTGGTCCCTCGAGTCTCAAAAAGCACAGTAGGAGGTCGAGCATTTAGCTACCAAGCTCCTGTGTTATGGAATCAGCTCCCTGTTCATGTTAAAAGAGGCCGACACAGTCTCTTTATTTAAGACCAGGCTTTAAACATTTCTCTTCGAAATAGCTTTTGGGCAGGGCATTAGTTAATATTGTAGTTCACTATAGTCTGTTCATCGCTATGCACAAGTTTCGATCCCTCCGAGGTGGACTCTGTCCTGGATGCTGCCCTGGCGATGACTTCACCCCTGGCGATGACTTCACCCCAAATGCCTCGCCCCGCCTCGTGAAATGATCTGTGGACCCAGGTGCACCTCAACTGTCGTAGGAGCTTCGTACAACAGACGAACTGCTTTCCTCAGACCCACTTCGCTAATTAGCCGAACTCTCCTCGCACTAGATGATCTAGAGGAACCCCTCCTTCCGCCTGAGGGGTTCTTTCTTTACAGTCCATCTGCATATGGATGCACGCCAGTCCTGGACCATCTGCAGCCTGTCCGTCCGTGGGAGCAGGATCTCTCCTTCACTGTGGTTCTCACCGAGGTTTCTACTTTTTCCCACAGGGTTTTTTTTGTAGTTATTCCTTGCCGAGAAGGAGGGACTAAGGACAGGGGATGTTCCAGGACAGTCATCCAGTTGCTAAAATCATATGTCCATTTGCTAAAATCATATGTACATTTTTATAACGTGGTTTTCTGTTTATTGGCCAATGATGGAATCCTTGTCGCCCTTCGAGGCAACTGTTGTTGTGATTTTGGGCGTTACAAAAATAAATTGAATTGAATTGAATTAATGTTTTAGGTTTTCAGAATATCAAATATATATATATTGTATCATATATTGTACAATGTTAGATCAATAACTTAATTGAGGACATTGAATGCACTGCTCAACAACCCAGAACAGAGAATAGAAATTCATCTGACACTTGACACATTTCCATGGGCTTTGCCTGCAGACATTATTAGCAACATGACAAAGATCCGAGAGACACCAGTTCTTTCATGCTATGAACTCCACACATTCCTCAAAGCGTGTAACAAGAACAAAGACATATTTAGCTTATCAGTCAAACGATTTCAAATGACTCACATCACAGCTGAGTTCTACGAGAAAAATGTGTCATCTTCACCCCTAGGATAAATGCGACCAGAGGCGTGTGAAACATCACTGCGGTGCAAGGACCCCCACAGATATGTCATTGCCGTTTTAACAAAGGATCTTATTAAAATAAAATGAGAAATAACCAGGGGATACCATTTCTGATGAAGTTGTGAAGTGTGCTATTGGCCACTACAGCTGGGTCAGTTTATGTAACTACACCACCAACTAACCTATTGTTTAAACTTAAAATTGGAGGTAGAAATATTTTTAGAAAACACTGTTTTTCATGGGTGTACTTCTATTTTACAACTGATATGTCTGTACATTTTGTTTTGTTTAAGTATACTTTCTCATTATGGATATTGCATGAATTGAATTGCAGAATATAACTCCCTTCAGAATATAAAGCGTGAAGGTCTAGAATAAAGCAGGGTTCTCTTCTCATCTCAATGAGTGAAGGAGGTATAAGTGAAATGTTGCAGCGTCACTTAGCTGAAACAGTTGCACCATAATGGATACTTTGAGAAATCGTTTATAAATAGACATTCCGCTTCTCCATTAAGTTTCCTCTTTGAAACAAATGTGAGAGGTGGTCATGCGGGCCCTGAGGGTAACCCAGAGGCGGGGCCAAATAGGTGGAGATTCTCGGGGATGGGAGGAAGGAAGGAAGGGCCAACCGCTGATAGGGTCTTGGAAGTGGAGCCCTGGGGGCCAGCGTTTCTACTTGTGAATGACTGAGGTGTTGTCTTGGCACCAAACGAGTCAAACTCATCGATTTGATCCTTTTTTATTTTAGTGGTGATGTGTATGAAATTGGATTCACTATGTGACAATCTTTTAAAGACAGGAATACAGAATGACCCATTCACACTTCCTCATTATTTCAAAACTGGTGAAAAAATTAAGTCATTTCCTTTTTGCCTACAATAGTCAGTTATACTCTTGAAAGGAACAAAATCATCAAGCCAGATCAGACCCATACAGACAGACTGAAGAGAGTACAGCTAAGCGTTGAGGATAAAGTGAAGAACTATGGTTAAAATTAGTCATGTTGTTTTGGGATTATTTGTGACCCTTGAGTTCCACGTAACAAGTAAGACTGTACACTGACTGGTCTATTTTCCGTTTACTGTAGAGAGCTATGTTTAATGATAAAGTTTAATTTGCAAGAGAGCTTCACCCACAGATGTTTTCTAGACTCTACGTGTAATGTAGGTATTTGTGCTGTACATTCATTATAGACTTGAGGCTATCAGTATTCATGCAAACATGATGTTTGTATATACTATTACAGAAAGATACATTATTATGTCATCTTCATCATTTGTATTTATCTACAAAGTGGAACAGTAGCTCTCACCAATAATGAAATGCGTTTTGTTCCAGATGGACACTATGACTCTTTTCACCACAAAGTAGGAGAAAACATCAGTCTACCGTGCAAAAATGCTGTTCCCTCAGACTGCTCCTCTACTACATGGCTCTTTGATAGCACTGAGCTGGTCGCTCATGGAGTCGTAAAACAAGACTCAGGAAGGGAAAAGAGACTTCAGGTGGGGCAAGATTGTTCTCTGATTGTTCTTCATGTAACTACTGAGGATGCTGGAATATACACCTGCCGACAATATCCCACAGAGGGAGGGGATCAA
>BROE01000004.1:12831778-12844847 GCA_036571765.1 Plecoglossus altivelis | reverse complement strand
GCTGGGGTTTGATGTAGGAAGCTGCACTCCCTGAGACCTGCACAAATGCATGACCCCTGCAAGGTGGACAACTGACGGCAGAATCTGGAGCAGAAGTGCCTTGCTGTAGTCACAGACCATAGGCAGAGATTCTCAGGGGATTGGAGGAAGGAAGGGACAACCACTGATAGGTTCTTGGAAGCTGAGCCCTGGGGGCCAGCGTTTCTACTTGTGAAAGACTGAGGTGGTGTGTAGATATGGGTCTTGGCACCAAACGAGTCAAACTTGTCGATTTGGTACTGTTTTTGGGGTGATTTGTATGAAATTGGCTTTACTGTGTGACAATCTTTTGAAGACAGGGATACATTTACACTTCCTCATTTTTTCAAAACTGGTGAGAAAATAACGTCATTTCCTTTTTGGCTACGATAGTCAGTTACACTCTTGAAAGGAACTAAATCATCAAGCCAAATCAGACCCACATAGTCAGTCTGAAGAGAGTGCAGCTAAGTGTTGAGGATAAGGAGAAGAACTATGGTTAAAATTAGTCATGTTGTTTTGGGATTATTTGTGACCCTTGAGTTCCACGTAACAAGTAAGACTGTACACTGATTAGTCTATTTTCTGTTTACTGTAGAGTGCAATGTTTAATGTTAAAGTTTAATTGCAAGAGAGCTTCACCCAGAGATGTTTTCTAGACCCTAAGTGTAATCTAGGTATTTGTGCTGTACATTCATTATAGATTTGGGGCTATCAGGATTCGTGCACACATGATGTTTGTATATACTATTACAGAAAGATGCATTATTATGTCATCTTCATCATTTGTATTTATTTACAAAGTGGAACAGTAGCTCCCACCAATAATGAAATGCATTTTGTTCCAGATGGACACTATGACTCTTTTCACCACACAGTAGGAGAAAACATCAGTCTACCGTGCAAAAATGCTGTTCTCTCAGACTGCTCCTCTACTACATGGCTCTTTGATAGCACTGAGCTGGTCGCTCATGGAGTCATAATACCAGGGTCAGGAAGGGAAAAGAGATTTAGGGTGCCCAAAAATTGTTCTCTGATTGTTCTTCATGTCACTACTGAGGATGCTGGAATATACACCTGCCGACAATATCCCACAAAGGGAGGGGATCAATACGGGAAAGATGCACCTGTACAACTGCATGTTCAAACCAGTAAGTGTGTCAGTTTCAGCTATGTGGTATTAAAGAGGAAAACACATGTTGAAACCTAACATGGATTTTGAACCCCAGCATCTCTTATCAGTTACAGTGTCCTTGTCCAATGGGCTGTGACTTGAAAGACAGGACTGACAGCGTCCCATGAATGTCTGACCTTAACATAATTAATAACATCACATCTTCTCTCAGTAATATTATGCATGTACGCACCAGGGGTGATTTTAAATAATGGCCAAATGCGAATCTGTAGACTGATCTATGGTTGCAGGTTTTAATATATCCAACTCTCACAAAATGCGCCTAATTCAGAACTGTTTTCTGGTCCAACAGGTGAACTCCCTACCTCTGGATCCACCATTTCCCCCCGAGCAACAACAAACCTCAGGAAAAGAAAAGAAAGGTCTTGAAAACTGTTGCAGTCACACCATATCTTCACAGTTTTCATACTGCGTAATAAATCTACTCATTTCCTCATTATGCTTGTGCTATTTTGTTGTTCTCTTGATGAAGCATTTATCTTATTACAAACTTCTAAGCAGGCATCTTACTGGCCACTCTCTGGAGCCAACTTCGATGCACCTCTGTCCTGATACAGACACATTTTTACTCATTTCTATTCAAAATTAAATGGTCCTCCATTAATTCATTCTTTATTCTTGACCAATATAATGATTTTACTTAAACTCCCTTCTCAACAATAACCACCTTAATCTCCATATGATAGACCACCTAGAACAGCACTAGAACTGGTTATTCAGTTTCATCAATATGGTAACGTGTCCAAGAGTTGAAACAGTACCTTCACATATTCTAATTGGATGATGATTGGAGAGTTTTGAAAACCATACTTTGCATTTTTCAGACCAGGTCAGGCATTATCACATACAATATTCCCTTAAATGGAGAAAAGCTTTGCACGCCAAGATATGCTTCCTATATCAGTGGTATTTAGCATGCGTTGAAACAATCCATCGTCTTTTTAACGCATCCACCCATTGCCCAACATATTGAAGTGAAGTGACGTATTGTCAAGTAAGGTGACCCATACTCGAAATTAACGCTCTGCATTTAACCCATCCAAGTGCACACACAGCAGTGAGTAGTGAACAACCGCACACACACACAGTGAACATACACCTGGAGCAGTGGACAGCTATTGCTCCAGCGCCCGGAAGCAATTGGGGTTTCGGTGCCTTAATCAAGGGCACCTCAGTCATGGTATTGAAGGCAGAGAGAGTGCAGTTTGTTCACAATCCACACCTTCAATTCCTGCCAGTGCAAGAATCAAACCAGCGACTCTCAGGTTACAAGTCCAACTCCTTAATCATCAGGCCACGACTTCCTCTATTGGTGAGAAAGATAAGATGCAAGCACAAATAAAGAGGAAGTGGTTCATTTTAAATGCATTAGTAGGTGCACAACAAACCTGCTAACATTTCACAGTCGTGGCCATCTGTAAAACTTCATTCACACAGGTCAGTCGGTAAGTGAGATCACAGACAATGAATAGAGAAAGTGATGAAACAAGAGACCCTTCTGAAATCATCCTTAAACTTCAAAAGATTCTTGTGTTTACGTATGTATCTTTTTTTTTTTTTACTACAAGCAATGTGCCCTTTACATTACATGTGGCTGAACCTCTGCTTGCAACCCCGAGAACTGACATGTTGTCAGGCCTGTACTGGCAATGTTGACGTACATATATAAACCTTTTTTATAAACGTAATATTGGCCAAAGGTTGGCCCATATAGCAGGGACAGTGGCCCATTGGATCAATTTCCATACTGACACTGGGCTGGCCCAATCACATCTCTTGACCGGCTCCACCTCTGTGTCTTGTGTCAGATCCAAGTGCTCAGATTTAAAAAACTGGATTGGGATGGAGAAATTAAAGTGCAAGGGCAAGGGGGTGCAGAGAAGTTGCAATCTAGAGCTAAAAGCCTAGAGGTTAGATGCCTCAAGATTTGTACAAATAACCAACGTGTTTAATGCTGTAGCTGCCGTCTCCATGCCTAAAGTAGCTGACATTTTGCTAAACCAGGGGATTTCAGAACACTGAGGAGAGTTGACTGATCATGGCACCTGTCAGGCAGAGAAGCAGGTGTCTGACTCTGAAGCCATGGAGGGACAGCGTGAGCAGAAGAGTGTGATTGGAGCGGTGACCATGGCAGCTACATGACAATTAGGGAGAAACTTGAAGGGTAGGTGGGGGCAGTGGATGTGGGCATGACGATGATGACAATGGGGATGATTTATCTACATTCATGAACGTTATAAGACAACATAATCATTGCCGTTTTAGCCATTAGTCGTAATGGTCTACATCTGCCTGAAAGACAGGCCTCATAACATCCACTTATTAGCGATAAAAGGTTGTATTTGTAGCTCTTGTACCCTATTAATCTGGTATGAACAGTAGGTATGCATATTTATAGGGATCGCGTGGATGGTGTAGCGGTGGGGGGTGTCCGACCGATTGTGATGGGCTGGTCTGAGAAATGAATGCCACGGCCATTTTTTGTTGTTGTCCCAGTGCAGCGCTGGATGCAGTTCATCATTTAACCGAGAGATGGAGCCACACACTGTTCTGGCCATATAATAATGTGTGTGAATGAATTGAGAGACACATTGAACTGGCATTATTGTAAGCAGTGAGGTTCCAAACACAAAAACTGTCAGACTTAAAGTAGGTGACTCTGTTTTTTGCCTTCAGTCAATCCCTCTTAGTAGAATCTATTGACCACCCACTTGCATTTTGAGCTATTCTTTTTTCCTTTTCACCTAAAATGTGTCTGCACTGTCTACCTGTTTGTGAGTACGTGTGAGTATGTGTGAGTGTGTGTGTGTATGTGTGAGTACGTGTGAGTATGTGTGAGCGGCAAGCTTGTTCCTTTACTCCTTCTACAGTTCCGCAATTTGATCAAGGTCATCGTTGTTCCCATCTAATCGCTTCATTTGCTCAGGTCATCCTTGTTTTCAGAACACTGAGGAGAGGTGACTGACCATGGCACCTGTCATGCAGAGAAGCAAGTGTCTGACTCTGAAGCCATGGAGGGACAGCGTGAACAGGAGAGTGTGATTGAAGCGGTGATCATGGCAGCTACATGACGATCAGGGAGAGACTCGCAGGGCAGGTGGAGAAGGTTGGAGCTGATGTTCCTCTGCTGGGGGAATAGTCTTCCGAAAGAGAAGACAGGGGCAGTCAGGATGGCAGCAGACAGCAGGATACCTCTGCTAGCCCAGCAAGAGGGCGAGGTTGTGGACTCTTTTATCTACCGCCGAGTCAAGTAGGCTGGGGTTTGATGTAGGAGGCTGCACTCCCTGAGACCTGCACAAATGCAAGACCCCTGACAGGTGGACAACTGACAGCAGGCTCTGGAGCAGAAGTGCCTTGCTGGAGTCACAGACCATAGGCAGAGATTCTCAGGAGGTGGGAGAAAGGAAGGGCCAATCGCTGATGGGTTCTTGGAAGTTGAGCCCTGGGGGCCAGCGTTTCTACTTGTGAATGACTGAGGTGTTGTGTAGATATGGGTCTTGGCACCAAACGAGTCAAACTCAACGATTTGATCCTTTTTAATTTTTGTGGTGATTTGTATGAAATTGGCTTTACCGTGTGACAATCTTTTGAAGACAGGAATACATTTACACTTACTCATTTTTTCAAAACTGGTGAGAAAATAACATCATTTCCAATTTGGCTACGATAGTCAGTTACACTCTTGAAAGGAACAAAATCATCAAGCCAAATCAGACCCACATAGTCAGTCTGAAGAGAGTGCAGCTAAGTGTTGAGGATAAGGAGAAGAACTATGGTTAAAATTAGTCATGTTGTTCTGGGATTATTTGTGACCCTTGAGTTCCACGTAACAAGTGAGACTGTACACTGACCCTAACCCTAACCCTCTTGGAAGTGGAGCCCTGGGGGCCAGCGTTTCTACTTGTGAATGACTGAGGTGTTGTGTAGATATGGGTTTTGGCACCAAACGAGTCAAACTCGTCGATTTGGTACTATTTTTGTGGTGGTTTGTATGAAATTTGAAAACAGATTTTTGGGAAATTACATGCATGTCTATTTTAAGAGAGCATTGGTTCATTTTAAATGCATTAGTAGGTGCACCGTGTGAATGAAGTTACAGAGATGGCCACGACTGTGAAATGTTAGCAGGTTTGTGCTAACATTTCACAGTCGTGGCCATCTCTGAAACTTCATTCACACGGGTCGGTTGGTAAGTGAGATCAAAGACAATGAATAGAGAAAGTGATGAAACAAGAGACCTTTCTGAAATCATCCCAAAACTTCAAAAGATTCTTGCATTCACATATGTATATTTGTTTTTTTAACCTGCCAGCAATGTGCCCTTTACATTACATGTGGTTGAACCTCTGCTTGCACCCTTGAGAACTAACATGTACTCAGGCAGGTACTGGCAATGTTGACGTATATATGTAAACCTTTTTTTATAAACGTAGGCAATGCAAGGAGGTGGGAGGAAGGAAGGGCCAACCGCTGATGGGGTCTTGGAAGCTGAGCCCAGGGGGCCAGCGTTTCTACATGGGAATGACTGAGGTGTTGTGTAGATATGGGTCTTGGCACTAAATGAGTCAAACTCATCGATTTTATTCTTTTTTTGTGGTGATTTGTATGAAATATGCTTCACTGTGTGACAATCTTTTGAAGACAGGAATACAGAATGACGCATTCACACTTTTTTCACAAGATTTCAAAAATGAGGTTATTTCCTTTTTGTGGACGATAGTCAGTTACACTCTTGAAAGGAACAAAATCATCAAGCCAGATCAGACCCACACAGTCAGTCTGAAGAGAGTGCAGCTAAGCGTTGAGGATAAGGAGAATAACTATGGTTAAAATCAGTCATGTTGTTTTCGGATTATTTGTGACCCTTGAGTTCCACGTAACAAGTAAGACTATACACTGATTAGTCTATTTTCTGTTTACTGTAGAGAGCAATGTTCAATGATAAAGTTTAATTTGCAAGAGAGCTTCACACAGAGATGTTTTCTAGACACTAAGTGTAGTCTAGGTTTTTGTGCTGTATATTCATTATAGACTTGAGGCTATCAGTATTCATGCAAACATGATGTATGTATTTACTATTACAGAAAGATACATTATTATGTCATCTTCATCATTTATATTTATTTGCAAAGTGGAACAGTAGCTCTCACCAATAATGAAATGCATTTTGTTCCAGATGGACACTTTGACTCTTTTCACCACGCAGTAGGAGAAGACATCAGTCTACCGTGTAAAAATGCTTTTCCCTCAGACTGCTCCTCTACTACATGGCTCTTTGATAGCACTAAGCTGGTCGCTCATGGAGTCGTAAAACAAGACTCAGGAAGGGAAATTAGACTTCAGGTGGGGCGAGATTGTTCTCTGATTGTTCTTCATGTCAATACTGAGGATGCTGGAATATACACCTGCCGACAATATCCCACAGAGGGAGGGGATCAATACGGGGAAGATGCGCGTGTACAACTGCATATTCAAACTAGTAAGTATGTCAGTTTCAGCTATGTGGTATTAAAGAGGAAAACACATGTTGAAACCTAACATGGATTTTGAACCCCAGCATCTCTTATCAGTCACAGTGTCCTTGTCCAGTGGGCTGTGACTTGAAAGACAGGACTGACAGCGTCCCATTAATGTCTGACCTTAAAATAATTAAGAACGTCACAAATGATCTCAGTAATACTATGCATGTACGAACCGATTATATGAAATATTCTAGGAGTGATTTTAAATAATGGCCAAATGCGAATCTGTAGACTGATCTATGGTTGCAGGTTTTAATATATCCAACTCTCACAAAATGTGCCTAATTCAGAACTGTTTTATGGTCCAACTGATGAACTCCCTACCTCTGGATCCACCATTTCCCCCCTAAACAAGGGTATGTATGTTACCACCATTTCAACGTTTTACCAGGCAGAGTTTGACATGGGTGCAGTACTGTTTAGATTTTAAATACAAGGCTGACAGGACCGTTGTCAATAACAAATGTAGTGACTATTCATCTTCATACCATTGATAGTGTAACTTGTGATCCAAAGAATACAGTGAAAATGTGCTAATCAAATGTTATTACATGTTATCTGTGATAACATGAATGGTCATTATAATAACGAATCAAACATAATACAGTCAGACATCTCTTCAACCTTACTGTGCAGAGAACAATTTCATTGAACCACTTTCAGCAGCACCTTTGTTAAATCAGAGATGTACACAGTTCAGATCGTAAGTGATCCTGGTTTTGTAACATCATACAGGTCTCACAACACCCTTCTCCACCACTTCAACACCGTTTACTGTGGGTGCAGCAGTGCGTGGAGCCATTGGTGCAGTCGTGCTCTGTCTCCTGGCTGTCATCATCATAGTTCACAATAACACAGACAGTAAGTTTCCCTTTGTGCTGCCCGTGAAATTGTCTGGAAGCTACATACTTGCCTATTTTGAGAAATAATTGATTCTTAATTGTTGCTGTTTTTTTAGAGATGAAAAATTCAAACAATAACACTCTTGTGAGTATGAATATCTTAGTTGATCACATTCAACAAACATGAACAGTGAACTAAAATTAGGTTCACATTTCTGAATTTGCATAGGCTCTGACAGCAGACACTGTTAGTAACAACACAGGGAACCAGAAAACCCCTCCTAATAATGAAGACAAGGTGAGGAAGAAGAGGTACCAGTTAGTTCATGTTATTAACTTCAAACATCCCTCAGTGTGTTACAGCTAAACTCATATTTAACTAATCAGAGTCAATTCATTGAATCAACCGATTCTTCTGAATCAACCAATTCACCTGGTAAAACTACACCTGTAGGATGAACATGACGATGGCCCCACATATGCTATCATCAACCACAGCAACAAAAATAAGCCTGCTTCAGAACCAGATGTAAGTATAGATAGAAGACTACAGTATTGAAACAGTATGGTAACACATCTTTCCTTGGTTGATGAGTTGTGTTAATGTGTTCCCAGACTCAGCAGGAGAATACAGTGACATATGCCTCAGTCAATGTCTCTTCCTCTAGAAGAAACTAAAGAGCCATCGAGCGACACTGGTGACCACAGAGATCTCTTGAGCAACAACAAACCTCAGGGAAAGAAAAGAAAGGTCTTGAAAACTGTTGCAGTCACACCATATCTTCACAGTTTTCATACTGCGTAATAAATCTACTCATTTCCTCATTATGCTTGTGCTATTTTGTTGTTCTCTTGATGAAGCATTTATCTTATTACAAACTTCTAAGCAGGCATCTTACTGGCTACTCTCTGGAGCTAAATTCGATGCACCTCTGATCCTGATACAGACACATTTTTACTCATTTCTATTCAAAATGAATGGTCTTCCATTAAATCAATTCTTCATTCTCGACCAATATGATTTTACTTAAACTCCATGCTCAACAATAACCACCTTTATCTCCATATGATAGACCACCTAGAACAGGACTAGAACTGGTTATTAGGTTTCATCAATAAAGTAATGTGTCCAAGAGTTGAAACAATACCTTCACATATTCTAATTGGATGATGGTTTGAGAGTTTTGAAAACCATACTTCACATTTTTGAGACCAGGTCAAGCATTACCACATACAACAATCCCTTATATGGAGAAAACCTTTACACGCTAAGATATGCTTCCTTATATCAGTGGTATTTAGCATGCATTGAAACAATCCATCGCCCTTTTTAACACGTCTGCACTTTACCCAACATATTTCTGTGAAAGATAAGATGCAAGCACAAACAAAGAGGAAGTGGTTCATTTGAAATGCATTAGTAGGTGCACAACAAACCTGCTAACATTTCACAGTCGTGGCCATCTGTGAAACTTCATTCACACGGGTCGGTCGGTAAGTGAGAAAACAGACAATGAATAGAGAAAGTGATGAAACAAGAGACCCTTCTGAAATCATCATAAAACTTCAAAATATTATTGCATTCACATATGTATGTTTGTTTGTTTTTTACCTACCAGCAATGTGCCCTTTACATTACATGTGGCTGAACCTTTGCTTGCACCCTTGAGAACTGACATGTACTCAGGCCTGTACTGGCAATGTTGACGTATATATGTAAACCTTTTTTTATAAACGTAATATTGGCGAATGGCCGGCCCATATTGCAGGGTCAGTGGCCCATTGGATCAATGTCCATACTGACACTGGGCTGGCCCCATCACATCTCTTGACAGGCTCCACCTCTGTGTCTTATGTCAGATCCAATTGCTCAGCTTCCAAAAACTGGATTGGGATGGAGAAACAAAAGTGCAAGAGCAAGGAGGTGCAGAGAAGTTGCAGTCTAGAGCTAAAAGCCTAGAGGTTAGATGCCTCAAGATTTGTACAAATAACCAAGGTGTTTAATGCTGTAGCTGCCGTCTCCATGCCTACAGTAGCTGACATTTTGCTAAACCAAGGGATTTCAGAACACTGAAGAGAGGTGACTGACCATGGCACCTGTCATGCAGAGAAGCAGGTGTCTGACTCTGAAGCCATGGAGGGACAGCGTGAGCAGGAGAGTGTGATTGAAGCGGTGAGCATGGCAGCTACATGACGATCAGGGAGAGACTCGCAGGGCAGGTGGAGAAGGTTGGAGCTGATATTCCTCCACTGCGGGAAAAGTCTCCCGAAAGAGAAGACAGGGGCAGTCAGGATGGCAGCAGACAGCAGGATGCCTCTGCTAGCCCAGCAAGAGGGCGAGGCTGTGGACTCTTTTGCCTACCGCCGAGTCAAGTATGCTGGGGTTTGATGTAGGAATACAGACACATATTTACTAACTTCTATTCAAAATAAATGGTCCTCCCTTAATTCATTCTTCATTCTTGACCAATATATTGATGTTTCTTAAACTCCCTTCTCAACAATAACCACCTTAATCTCCATATGATTGACCACCTAGAACAGGACTAGAACTGGTTATTCAGTTTCATCAGTACGGTAATGTGTCCAAGAGTTGAAACAGTACCTTCACATATTCTGATCTGATGATGGTTTGAGAGTTTTAAAAACCATACTTCACATTTTTCAGACCAGGTCAAGGATTATCACATACAATAATCCCCTATATGGAGAAAAACTTTGCACGCTAAGATATGCTTCCTATTTCAGTGGTATTTAGCATGCATTGAAACAATCCATCGCCTTTTTAACACATCCGCGTTTTGCCCAACATACTTCTGAGAAAGATAAAATGCAAGCACAAATGAAAAGAGGAAGTGGTTTATTTTAAATGCATTAGTAGGTGCACAACAAACCAGCTAACATTTCACAGTTGTGGCCATCTGTGAAACTTCATTCACACGGGTCGGTCGGTAAGTGAGAAAACAGACAATGAATAGAGAAAGTGATAAAACAAGAGACCCTTTTGAAATCATCATAAAACTTCAAAAGATTCTTGCATTCACATATGTATGTTTGTTTTTTTAACCTACCACTAATGTGCCCTTTACATTACATGTGGTTGAACCTTTGCTTGCAAACTTGAGAACTGATATGTAGTCAGGCCTGTACTGGCAATGTTGACGCATATGTCTAAACCTTTTTTTATAAACGTAATATTGGCCAACGGCCGGCCCATATTGCAGGGACAGTGGCCCATTGGATCAATTTCCATACTGACACTGGGCTGGCCCAATCACATCTGTTAACAGGCTCCACTTTTGTGTCTTGAGTCGATTCTAATTGCTCAAATAAAAAAACAACTGGATTAGGATGGACAAATGAAAGTACAAGGGCAAGGGAGTGCAGGGAAGTTGCAGTCTAGAGCTAAAAGCCTAGAGGTTAGATGCCTCAAGATGTGTACAAATAACCAAGGTGTTTAATGCTGTAGCTGCCGTCTCCATACCTACAGTAGCTGATATTTTGCTGAACCAGGGGATTTCAGAACACTGAGGAGAGGTGACTGACCATGGCACCTGTCATGCAGAGAAGCAGGTGTCTGACTCTGAAGTCATGGAGGGGCAGCGTGAGCAGGAGAGTGTGATTGAAGCGGTGACCATGGTAGCTACATGACAATCAGGGAGAAACTTGAAGTGCAGGTGGGGTCTTTGTATTAGGGCCTTGACGATGATGACAATGAGGATGATTTATCTAAATTTATGAACGTTATAAGACAACATAATCATTGCCGTGTTAGCCATTAGTCGTAATGGTCTAGATCTGCCTGAAAGACAGGCCTCATAACATTCACTTATCAGCGATAAAAGGTTGTATTTGTAGCTCTTGTACCCTATTAATCTGGTATGAACAGTAGGTATGCATATTTATAGGGATCGCGTGGATGGTGTAGCGGTGGGTGGTGTTCAACCGATTGTGATGGGCTGGTCTGAGAAATGAATGCCACGGCCATTTTTTTTTTGTCCCAGTGCAGCGCTGGATGCAGTTCATCATTTAACCAAGTGATGGAGCCACACACTGTTCTGGCCACATGTGTGAATGAATTGAGAGACACATTGAACTGGCATTATTGTAAGCAGTGAAGTTCCAAACACAAAAACTGTCAGACTTAAAGTAGGTGACTCAGTTGTCTGCCTCCAATCAATCCCTCTTAGTAGAATCTATTGACCAACCACTAGCATTTTGATCGTTTCTTTTACCTTTTCACCTAAAATGTGTCTGCATTGTCTACCTCTTTGTATGTGAGTACGTGTGAGTATGTGTGAGTGTGTGAGTACGTGTGAGTTTGTGAGCGGCAAGCTTGTTCCTTTACTCCTTCTACAGTTCGGCAATTTGATCAAGGTCATCGTTGTTCCCATCTATCCGCTTCATTTGCTCAGGTCATCCTTGTTATCTTGCTGGAGGGAAGGTAGCAGACCCGCCTGACTCATTGAGCGGTAAATCACACCAGGGTTTATGGGAGTATTGACCCCGTACTGTGCAGCTCCAAAACAGATTAGACCGAGGCACAAAGTCCTGCCTCATCAAACTCGATTGGAGGAGTGGGAGAGAGATGAAGGCTTCCTCAGCTCAAGCACTCTCTCTCCACGCCCCCCCCCCGCCTACACTCACACACACGCTATGTTTCCTTTCCCCTCTAAAGGAAATGTGTAAAAGACGAATAGCCTTAAAAAAAGTAAATGTGTTGTGTTGGTGCCCAAAGAGACACGATGTCCTGAACCACATTTCCTGGATTAACTTCAACCTTCCAGTATAGTAAGCCTGTCAGGCATATTACAAATCCCCAGAATGATGAAAACATCAACTATGGTTTTTGATATTGCATAAAAAGAGCTTTAAACATCTCCCAGTAAATTACATAGGTATCTTGTCTTCCTTGGTCTCTGTTGTACCGGACAGCCTAATAATATGGTTCATCCTTCTGTGTCATTGACCCCTGCTGGCCCCTAAAGGAGAAACAGTGAAGTGCAGGCACACAGAACCCTTGAGTCAAGATGTGTTCACAGATTCGACACACTCCGTGTCAGTCCCGCCACACTTCCCGAGCTACAAAGCTGACCAGTATTCTCCCCTACACTAGTAAGTGTGCACTTGAAAGTGCTAGAAAGAGAGAGAGAGAGAACAGAGAGAGAGAGAGAGAGAGAGAGAGAGAGCTGGGGAGAGAAAGAGAGAAAAGATGGAGAAGGAGGGACAAAACGACACATCGACAAATTGACACCCCGTGCACTCCGCTCCTAACTCTTCCTGCTGCATGATACGTCATGGAACAACCGGTCACGTGGTCCCTGCCTTGATCCCAGATAATATTTCAGCCCACCCCCCACCATCACCCTCCCCCCCCTGCCTTATCTAGCATCAAGAGAGGGAGAAAAGAGAGGCATTCTATCCAGCCTGGCTCTCTCTTTCTCTCTCAACTCTCTCTCTCTCTCTCTCCCCTCTGTTCAGCTCAAGCTAGA
>BROE01000004.1:12774152-12831734 GCA_036571765.1 Plecoglossus altivelis | reverse complement strand
AGAGAGAGAGAGAGAGAGAGAGAGAGCGGGGAGCCAGGGAGGAAGGAAAAGATGTGAGCAGGAGGGACAAAACGCACATCACAATTACACCCGGTGCACTCCGCTCTACTCTCCCTGCTGCTGTCGTCATGGCAACGGGTCACGTGGTCCCTGCTGTCCCAGATTATTTCGCCCCCCCCCCTCACCCTTCCCCCCCCCTGCTTAGCTACTCAAGAAGAGGGAGAAAAGAGAGGCATTCTATCCAGCCTGGCTCTCTCTTTCCTTCTCTCTCTCTCTCTCTCTCCCGCCCTCTGTTCAGCTCAGCTGTTTATGGCATTGCGTCGGATAAAACGCCAGCGTTGCGTAACAGCACAAGCCTCTGTTCCATCCCGCGCCTCCCTTTTCTCGCTGCTCTCCTGCCGGCCCCTTGTCGTTTGAGAGGTTCGGCAAACAAGAGGTTCGGTGGAGAACGGAAAGGAAGCAAAAAAAGGCGCATTTCGAAAGGAACCCCACGGCCTCCTGGTATTGTTTCGCTTTGCCTGTTTTGTCTCTCTGTATCCAGGCCACCTAGAATCTCCAGAGCAACTTGGCTCCGAAACAGGCTACTTGGTCTGTGTTTCTCTAACCAGTGATAAATAGCCCTCCAATAGCTTATTTGTATGCCAGCAGAATCCACTCAGCTTCCAGACGAGAGGCACTCTAACCCCCCAGCCTGTGCAGAGGGAAGGACAGAGTGGGGGAAGAACAAGAGAGAAAATAGGAGAGAGTGTGACAGAGAGGGAGGAAGGAAGGGAGGGATGGAGGGATGAAGAGACAGGTAAATGGAAAGAGATTCCACCTTCCTGGTCTATACCAAAGATGGTGAGAGAAACGAAGATGGACTCCTTTGCGGTCATGCCGTAGAGGGAGCATTTGTGTGGAAACGTCTGCAAGACTGTAGAGCAGGAGCTTGTTGTGAGAAAGAAAAAATGCCGGCAGCAAGAACACACGAGAGCGCACTTGCACATGCATCCCACACCAGTGACCAAACACAGGAGTGAACATGCGAAACATCCGCAGGCGGCGAGGAGCGGGCGCACAAAATGACCACTTTGTCGAAAAGTTGAGGACACCGTTGAGCATCCGCACTTTACAAGCGCACCAGTGCTCGTGTTCACTGGGATGCGCGCGCACACAGACAAACACAAAGCATGCTCAATGTCTCTTTGTAAACAGGATAGAAAAATCACGTCTTATGTAAGCACAGAGGGCCTTGGAGAGTACTGCTCTGGCCTGGTTTGTGGACACACGAGGGAAGTGCAATGCCCCCTATTATGTATTGCAGTGGATATTCTTTCCAATCAGTCTTTGTGGAAGCAAGAGACTGAGGAGGGCGTAGGGGTGCCCCAAGGCCCCAAATACACCTCCTTGCTGTAGATCTTTCACCCCACACCACAAACTCATGCGCACACACCACATACGCACACACATACACACCACACACTTACGTGTGGTGTTGTGAAGGAGGGATGGTAGAGATGTGCGTTCGGGCTCTGTAGATGTCACGGAGGACACAGATGGACACAGCAGGAAAGGCTGGGATGGAACCCCTGTGTTTAGACAGCAAGACGACACCTCACGCACCACAGGGACACGGACCCTAACCTTAATCAGCCACACATTGACGCACGGGCAAGCTAGTCGGGCGTGGGTCTGTAAGACACACGCTCTCTCTCCGCCTTCCATATGTCTGCTCTTTGTTTTGCCCGGGAGCTTGGGTACGTTCTAGCGCCCTAATGGTGCTGAAAGCAGGCGTACACCCTGCAAACCTGCGCTAAATAATCTGTGGCAGCTTGTTTTTGAGAAGCAGCAGATTCACCACCCAGCGTCAGCTGAGACTTGGTGGTTTAGGATCACATTCAGGAAGCCCGGATCTCGAAACAAGGAGCCTGGAGAGGATGGAGACGGCAGCCGGTGGGTTACCGTGACAACGGGGATTAGCCCTATCCCGATTGGCCTTTCGTTCAGCCCAGCAGGGTTCCATTCTGTCACCAGGGGAATTAACCCCCTCGCTCCCACCCTCGCCTGGAAGTTCGGGGCGAGGCAATGCTTAGAGGCTTCCTCCCGTGACTCGATCTGAAATAGGAAATGACATATCCCACAATGCATCAGAGGGGAATGACACAAGAGGAACAGGGACGATATCACAAAGTGTTACGTAACATCAAACGTAAAACCTAAGCTCATGGCTCAATAGCGTTCAACAGAAGACACTTAGGATTGGTGTAGCTTCACTTGTATATCACAGAGGAGAATGAGCTGAATTGGGAGTGTTGATCTAGTTAACTGGAAAAACTGACAGGATTATTCAAATGGAACAAGCACTTTAAATCTCTTATACCTAAATCTACTGGATCCAATTAGGCGTCAAGATCAAATTTCTTTATTAAGTGTTTAAGAGGTAGGCCTAATTGATCAACAAAAGTCAGTGAGTTAAAAAATGAATTTACTGTAGAACACTTCTGAAAAAGTCCCGAACTAATCGAATTAAGTTTGATTAATTTAAATTGCAATTTCTTAACAATATAATTGATCGTAGTAAAGTAGCACCATCATGATTTACTTAAACACAACTGCAGTAGTAAACAGTCTTGTGGTGGAGCAGTCTAATGGGATCGAAGGAGATGGAGAGCGACAGAGAAGGGCTTGGGAAAGAGACAAACAGACTGTGAGAAGGAGCGCTGGAGAGGTCGACAACTGGAGAAGGGCGTGGCGTCGTCCGTGCATGACATCATCCGAGATGGCGCCCAGGGCCTGCGATGGCGCCGTCTCACCAGAGGGGGCAGAGCTCGAGCACTGCAGCGGAGGGGAGCGTCGCCCTCTCGCTTCACCACCAGACAGCTTAGCTGAGGCTCTAGTCTAGCTTTTCTGCTTGAGGGGAGCAGGAGCCCCACCCTGTCTGACGGAGGCAACATCTATATCTCTGGTACCTCATTTCTCAAATCACATCCTGATGGCAAGGAGGATGGCTACATGCCTTGTCTGACACTAGTTCATCAAATCTCATCCCTGGAAAGGAGCTTATCAGAAATGTTTGATTTTCTGACGGGGAGTTTCAGTAGTTTCACACATACAGTGACTAGGATTTGTCTGAGTGCACTTGTTTGCAGGGGTGTCAGTCCCCCCCCCCATTTCTCTCTGTCTGTCTTGGCTGTCTGACAACGCCCCGGTAATCCGCTGAGATGATTCCGACATCCTCACACACACTTGTACCTCATCTTCTTTCCACACAAATACACAAACACACAAAGCAGACTCACACTCACCTATATTTTCAAGCAGAGCTTCCACGCATTAATGAAACAATTGCTCAACAGACGGTATTCACTCACATCCACATGCACACACAAAGTCCTTTGTGTCTGAGGGGGATTTGGGTATGGAGTGAGAGTGTGTGTGAGGGGGGGGAGGGAGGGGTCAGTCTGAGTGTTGTGTGTAGTTCTTGTCGAGAGGCAAATCAAACAGTCATGGACTGACAGTGGTGATATTCAGCTCTCGCACAAAAGAGGTTGTCCCTGAACTGAGGGACTTGGGTGTCGTGTGTGTGTGGAGGGGAGGGGGCGGATTCCTTTGTGCTCGTGTTGACATGCAGGGAGGGGCTGAGGAGAGGGAGGTTGTGTGTACAGTATGTGAGTGTGTGTGTGTCTGGGTGTGTGTGTGTGCTATGTGAAACCGGGGGAACTTTTGGTATCCCCAGGAGACAAGTAGGCCACTGGGGATAATGAGTGCGACAACCAGCTCATCCAACTCCTACAAACACGCACATGCACACACAGACACACTTTCCAATCCATGTGAACGAGCATTGCTGCAAATCATTGGCATTGTAGATTTACTGGAATCTGATTTATCCAAACATTTCTAATTAGAATGACCCACGTGAATCGAGAACTCTGACCCCTTCAGTTAGGTGTTGTTTCGCTGGCCATAAAAGCACACGCCCTACGGCCCTCCTTCCAGCCATTCTCACCCTTTTTGAAATGGTTTTCGAACGATCTGCAGTGACCATTACAGTCTGGCCCTGTCCACAAGGAGATCGCATGCGGAGCTTGGGCTTAAACTGCTGTGGCGAGTCGCCACGCTAGTGCTATCTTTGTGTGTGAGCAGGGCACAGGTGCGGCACGCCTTGTTCGTGCCCAGTAATCAGTCGAGCCATTGGCTCCACTAAAGAAGAACCTCTCCAATGATCTCAGTTCGGAGAGACAGATATAACCTGCTTCCTCCGCAGCATGGGGAAACTCCGATCATCTCACAGGGCTGCTCGTGTGGTCGCACGGCAGGCCAACGTTTGTGTGGAACAAGGGATTACGTGGTCTAACATGGTCTTATGTCTCATGTGGTCTAAGACTTGGACTTGCATTTGCTCCCGTGTGTACATCCCAAGTCTTATAAGTGGCCTGCTACAAGCGATCAATAAGGAAACGCGGACCTATCCGCGCACACACCTGCACTCAAGGTACAGTAGAGCTTTAGAGAACATCCGAAGAAGCCTTGTACGAAACTGTGTTCCCACCATCTAGTTCTCTCTCTCTCTCCTTCAACCTCGTCCACACAGTCCCTCCTGCAGACGCATCTCCACCCCCTGCGAAGCCCACAGGGACACGTCTTTAAAAGCCACTTTCACAGGTGTAAGTTTGCATGCTGAGGCCGTCTTTGTCCCTAATTGGGTGACATGATTACATAAGATACTGAAAGTCCACCATTTAGCTTCTTTTTTTTTCTTTCCGGCTATGGTGTAAATAGGATTGATGGCGTGCCAGCTCTCAGGACTTGAGAGTGTTAGCAAGGCCTTTGAAGCCTTGCAACAGGACCCACCACCCAGAAGCACAGGCTTTGGATCAGTTGGGTTTGATTACAGGGAAAAAGGCTAGGGTTGAGATCTGATCGTCAGAACAGACGCTGGATCAGCCCCATCTGTAGAAAATGAATTGGAGATTATTTTTTGCTGACCAGAACCATTTCACCAAGGATATGTTCAAACTCGAGTCAAAAGGAGGTTATTCAAATTCAGACTATTTTCCCATGGAGGTGAAAATAGATCTTTCAGGAAGCCTTTTGCCCCTTCTAAAAACTAAAAAGACTAAATAATTATTTGTTCTTTTTAAAGTGAATCTGTCTAACTGTTGCAAATTGGCTTCCATAAGGGCCTGAAACTTTTTGGGAAAGGTGGTTTTGTTGGATGATCTGAAGGATGCTAACACTGTTGACCCGATGGACACACAACAACAAAGGGATGACATCGGTGCTTGACTGTGGACTGATGTGTCAGTAGTCACTGTAAAGAGGAACTTGACCAACTACTCACTTTTATTGGAATCCTTGTGGAGAGGATATTGTAGTCAATGTCTCAACACCTACCATCTGTTTGCTGCAATTCCCCCCAGGAACGACAATGATTTGGGGATTTCGTCATGCTTGTCATTGAGACATGCAGACACACACACTTCATGACTCGTCTTCTTCCTAGGATGACTAAGACCCATTTTTTGCAGAATTTAGGACTTTGGTTCCTAATTTGAGTCAACGGTGTAATGCTATCGACATGTGTCCATCCACCAGCCGCGCTGAAATGGGTTTGTGCTGAGAAGAAAAAGAACTGTGATAAGGGTGCGTGCAGCCAAAAAGCTGGACAGATTTTTTCCCCTCACTCACTACATATATCAGACACGTCACCCTTGATATGGTCCTTTGTGTGATGGACTAGCTGGTAGTTAGTGACTAGTAGCAAGTGCCTGGCTTCCCTCTGTGCTGTACACATCCTGTCACATTTCCTCCTCTCACATGTTCAGCCACCGGAGAGTCGCAGAGCAACAGTGTGCTGCCAGTGGCTGTCAATGCTAGCCTGAAGCTAAGCTAGCGAGCAGCCAGCTTGGCAAGGACAACCCCAGAGGCAGTCCTCAACACAGCAGCCTCTGCAGGCTGCTGTAGCCCTCGCTGAAGCACCACAGTCCTGAGGGATGGATCTCAGTAGCGCAGGCAGAACCATATCAAGAGTGGAGTTTGGGTTTATCATTCAAAGGGGCTGGAAGAGATAACCTTGAGGAGGAACACACTGCAGCAATATCGCGTTACTAATCTGGTCGCTTCCCTCACTCTAACTGTCACTCCTGAGTGCAAAATGGTGGGTGCTGGGCAATTAGCAGAGGAGGACCGAAACTGAAAGGGAAAGCAAAAAAAAGACAAATGTGGTCATCTTACATCAAGGACTCAAAATGTTTATTACTCTCAATGGCCGCTCAGGGATTTCCTGGATGATGAACTACAGTCTGACCGCTGGCCATGTGGACACTGTAGTCCAGTCAACACCCCACTGTTCAACAGTGTCTTGGCAATTTGCGACAGTCCCTTGTCTCCAACCTAGTGAGGGTTGCTGCAATGCCATGGCAACCCCTCCCTCTCCGGTGCCCATCGATCTCAGATGAAAATAGACAGCCTTAGCCTCAGCACATCTCGCCCAGCATCGATCAACACCCTCCTTTACAAGCGCCCCTCCCCCTCCATATTGATCAAGTAAACCCAATGTTATGTTAAAATTGGAAAATTGGCTACTGTATGTGTGGACGTAATGTGGTTTGTGTCTGGCAGGGGAGCTGAATTGCCCGTGCGGGGGGAAATTGAATCTGTCTGCTCTGTATGACTTTGCATGCCCATTAGCAAGCTGTTTTGGTGGGAGAAGGTTGGGGGTAAGAAAGGGGTAATGGTGGTCTAATCCTGGCATTTAGTCCATCATCTGACAGAGAAGTGACACATGGATATTAGACCACCTCCCCCACCCCCCTTCCCCATCCAGGCGTTGGGTTATTACCCTGTGCAGTAGTTAACTAAATTGTCGTCATTCACCAAATAGGGGAATGTCACTGTTGGTGGCAACGTCCAACTCCCCATCCTGCTCAGAGTGGCATGGGACCGCAGAATCCGATCTAGAATTTTCCGCAGAGCCAGCAGCTTGATGGAGCTGAGCGGGTGGTCCTGGCTGTGTCTGGAGACGGCGGACTAGCTTCTCTCACGCGTGCTGCCAGCGTGCACGTGTGCAGGACTGGGTACCGCATGAGCCCTACTGCCCCACACCAGAGAGAGGAGGACTGTACAGTACAAACTTGGTTCTGTATCCGCACGCATCATCTTGCAAGAGGGATTGCAGCACAAACCCAAACTGCGCCATTAACCTTAATAGCGTTTAGATCTGAAGTGTGGTTTGGAGATACTTTCTACCTTCCAGCAAGTCAGAGATGGTTTACATTTTCTAAAGTGTGTCTGGTCATCCTTGACAACAACAATGTCTGTTGCATGTTACGGTATCAATGGTACGCACAGCCCTACAGAGTCTCTCATCAGACTGTAACTACCGCCAGGTTAAAAGTCACGTCCTGAAATGAGGATCAATCTGTAGATTCTGTCTTTATACTCATCAGGGTTAGTGTGCGACTGTTCCATGTGTTGCTGTACATGGTTCATGGTTCATCGATGATACGTCATCCATCATACCTCATAAAAGAGGCGTTTGTTCTTTTTGGTCCTTTTCATAACCCTTATTTTTCTCCTTCAGAGCTTAATTAAGCCGGAGTTCCTCAAAGCCGCAGGGCAGAATGTCTCAGGAGTCTGTGTTTCCCTCGAGACACGTCCAGAGTATCCACTTCCGCATACTGTAGCAATAAAGGAAGATATTCGCAAAGTCGGCAGGTTGAGCTCGTAAACCACCATTTTCAGATTCTTCCCCTCGTGAATATGACGTGAGCCCGGCTGGAGCGCTTGTTAATGAGCCTGTGGAGTCAATGTATCTGGCCTTATCTCTCTCCCTCTGCCCCAAACTCTCTCTTTCTCTCTCTCTCTCTCTGTATGTCTGTGAGTAAGAGAGAGCTCTTTCTGTTCTTCCAACAGTGGGGAAGCGTAGCTTTGTCAAGTCACCGATTGCTTACGTAAAGGGTGAAAGGATGAATTCCAAGACTTTCCATTTCAACGACATTTCCAAACAGGGCCCACTCTCCCTCGCTCTCTCTCTCTATCTCTCTCACGAGAAAAAAAGCCTTTGCCTGCCCAGTTAAGCAGGATAATCTCAGACCAGCTGGTAATTACAGGCCTAATCAATATCAATCAGTAACACCGTGGCCCAGGCCCAAGCATCGACCCCACACCCGCCGAGCAAGGCTCACACAGGGTCACCAAGTTGGCTAGCTGCTATTCCAGATACGCCTGGCCGAGTGACAAAGCCGCACATCTTTCACTGCATCTAGGATAGTGATTCCTCAGATAACGCTGAGTTGTAGGTGTGTGGTTAAGATGCGACAAGAGACAACGCCAAAGGTGGCCAGTTGTAATGTTGGAAGCGTCAACCTGACAGCATTTTATGCGTTGAACGCACGCAGCACCAGGCTGCGTCATGCTGAGGCGGATGGAGTGGCGAGGACGCCAAACGCAGCTTCAGAAAGACCTTGTGACTGAAACGGGGTAATCACAAGGCTCGTCCCATCCGACCGCGTTCTGTGTCTCTCACCACACACGCAAACCACACAGAAACGCTCGCGCGCGCACACACACACGTGCTATTGTACGCAGATGAACACTGACACACACACATGCTCATCCAGTACACACACAGACACTGTTCCCAGATGGGTCCGCTGCCTTGCAGACAGACAGCAGGGTCCCGGGGGGTAAGGGAGGAGACAGCAGTCTTTGTGTCTAGAATATGTGCGACAGGATAGGCAAATGTCTCTGCCAAACAGGACATGTAATTTACCGAACAAGAAATGTACACTGTATATGTGACCAGCATAGTTTTATAAACGCAATAAACAATACATTGTCATTTTTTCATTACATTTAATATTAAAAAGACTAAAGAGATGAACATTTTCAACCAAGTTTCTCATATCCTTAAAATGTATGACATTATCCATGTCTTGAGGTCACCATTTGTGTGCGTGTGTACGTGTGTACGTCACTCGCTGAAGGAGACAGACACACATGCATACAAACACACACACTCATTTGGGGGCCACTGATCAGATTGTGTAACAGGGGTTTTAATGCACACCAGCACCAACGAGGCAACACAGCTTTTCCTCAATTGCTTTCGGTCTTTAATCTGATCAGAGGTTTATTTTCTACCAGGCCACGTTTTGTCTGGATTAAAAGTCACTCATTCTGAACGAGAGACGGGGAGACAGGGAGAACGACGGAGGTGAAAAAAAGACGTGGGGAAGCGAGCGGGTCAGGGACGCAGGTGGAAGAAGAGAGAGATGAGAGGGAGAAAGAGGGAGGAAAGGAGCTGGGGAGAGTTAATGAGTAGGGAAAAGATTTCACCAAATGATTGAATAAAATGAACAAGTCTGTTGGATTACTTTTACTTTGTCAAATGTTGAAAAAACCCTGTTTTGATACCCGACATGCTTTGTGGAGGACATTTCAGAATGTTCACGGAGTCAAGACGTGAGTGAAATGGTTCGTGGCTGTATGGAATTTTTCGAAAAGAATGAAAATGCTTGCAACATACCTGACTTACTGGATGTGTTGCATTAAACCCAAACTTGAACCCCAAAGTGTTCACGACCGTGAGGCCTTATAGACAGACCCACTCAGGCACAGGTCGACAGATACAACAACAGCACAACACATTTCTGGCCCACGCTGTGGCTGCGTGTCATAAGACACCAGGAACGCCCACCCCTCCTTCCTACCCACTCCGGCTGTTGGGCTTGGCTACCCGCTCAGCTGTAAACAGGAGGAGCGCAGACAAGCTGCTTAGTCCCTGGCTCATTGCCCCCAGACCTGCCATGTCCCAGAGTTCAGAACTGCAGCATCCAAAACAGCCAGAACCAGGGCTGAAAATCAACAAGACGCACAGGTTCGATAGACGTGATAGAAAGAAGGCCAACGTGATTGAAAGAGAGGTTTTGGGAGAAAGTAGGCAACGACTGAAAGTATAGAGCGGACTAACAAACGTCGGCTGAAAAAGGTCTTACCAGCAAGAGAATAACAGTAGAGAACGAATGTGGGAGAAATATGCAGGATTAAAAGCGATGGTACGAAAGGCAGAAAGATGCTTACTAGGATAACTCCCACCGTTACGTAATCCTTCTATCTGACTCATCTTTTTGAGTTTCTTTGTTGCAGGAATTTGAGGCGTCTGCATTCGACTGTAGGAGCGCACAGACATACATTTTAAGGTGATTTAAAATCCCTAATTTAAAAAGGATTACAGTATACACTTAGGAAACACGGAGGAATGTATTTGGAAATATTACATTTATCTTGTTATCGTTAGTCACCGACCTACCATAGGAAATTCCTCATAAGGGCTATTCCACATGGCAATAAACCAAATTCTGAATCGGAAACGATTTTAAAGAAGCATGTCATCAATAATAAATCATCTTCCTAGTTCACCATGCTAACGCTACCGAGACAGTATGTACAGTTCAACAAACGTAAACTACAGTTTCAGCTCTATTTGTGCTTTGCTGTTGCTGATGCATGCAGTTTGGAAGGTTATGAAGGCATAATTCAAAGGCATACTTTGGTCTAGTTTATTTACAAAAACATCTGGATGTGTATTGATTCAATGTCAAATGTGAGGTGTACTCCAATGGTGGTTATTGAGGCACAATGTCTGAAACATTTGTGTGAGTGGTTTTGGTCTGAGTTCCTAATGGGATTTGTTCTTAGTTTGACAATGACTCTCACAAAGGACGAATCGCAATAATTAAAGATTATGTTGGACTCCAACACTATCAGGTCATTTCTACTAAACTCCATGGTGTCATTCGCACGATTAGGCTTTGCCATAGTTTGCCACAAACACAAAGAACGTGTGTGTTACCTTAAGTTGGCTCCACAGCACAGGGCTCCACTTTTCAAAGCACTGATTCTGAACCAGCTCTACTTTCACTGACCCCTGGTTCAGCCTGGCACGGCAGGATATGGGGCTGACCTGAGATCTGCGCTGCGGCGCTGGAGGCCATGCTGCTTCAGACTGAGACAAAGCCAGTTAGTCATCCAGGCAGAAGAGCGCGGGCACACCCAGACCTCCTACACAACCACTCAGACAGGGAGAGAGAGAGAGAGAGAGAGAGACAGAGAGAGACAGAGAGAGAGAGCTATATCTAAAGAGAGAGATGGATGGATGAAGGGAGACAGATAGCTAGAGAGCTAGAGAGAGAAATTCTACCACTCACACTTCACTCTCTAGCTTACACATGAGTGTTACAGCTGCCGGGTAGTTATCGACGGACCGAAGAATGTCTTGCGCACAAATATACGTCTCATGTATTAGCTGCATCGTACGCTACAGTTCCTTTCATAACAGAAACAACATGACAGGCCTGGGATGTGGTTGGAATTAAAGGGTGATGACACGGTTCAGAGAGTGTGTGTGTACGCGTCCGTGTGTGTGGTTTGACCTCGCAGTGAGTGGACTTCGAAAAACCCAGCCCAGGTGGATTCAGACTTCAACATAAAAGACAGAGAGAAGTGAGTTCACCGAAAGAGAGATAAAGCCAGACACAGAGATCATGTTTGTGTGTGTGTGTGTGAGAGAGAGAGAGGGAGAGAGAGAGAGAGAGAGAGAGACGAGGTACAGAGTGAGAACTAGCACGGGGGATACCTAGCAGAAAACAAAGTGCAGGGGAGAAACATAAGACAGCGGACAGATAAACAGACAGATGGGGATTACAGGTAGTAATATTTCTATAATTCATCATCACAACACCATCTGGCTCCACCCCTCTCTGCTGGGCACCAATACGGTCCTGCGTTGACTGTGTCAAAGGCCCCTCCCCCCTCATAGCAAGGACAGCCTTATTTCAGATGTTATTTCCTTGCCACTAACATTATCATGGCAAGTGTATGGGTCCCCGTGGGGGCCTGTAAGAACGAGTCCTGCACAGAGGAGACAGAGGATGTGTGTGTGTTGAAGATACGAACTTTCCCCCAAAAAATCAATTCTAGGGAACAACTAAAACCAAGTGTTGACCAACTGATACGGCATCCACCAGGATCTTTCTACCTGGACTTTGCAGACAAGACCTTTGCCTTGTCTGTTAAATGTAGGCCTTTCTTCTCTCCCCTCCCCTGCAGTGTTTTGGGTTTTCAACCCTCAGATACCGGTTGTAGATAAGATACAACACGGTTACTAATGAACAGGACAATACACGGTAGGTGGCAGATGTGCTGTATGCTCTTGTGCAGCTCCACAACCTACTGCACAGCGGCCTGAAAGTGAGAGGAGTAAGACGGAAAGAGAGCCATGTTCCTCCTCCTCTCCTTCTGAGGCAGACATGTTGTTTCATAAATACCTCGCGAGTAGACAAATCCCAACAAATCCATGGTGGAGACGGTATCGAGATTCGAAGCTTATAAGGGCCTGTGAGCAGGCTATGTATTTGGTTCCACCTACTATTCTGAGCATGAAGAGAGAGAGAGGGAGAGGACGAGGAAGAAAGACAATAGCCTACCTGTACTCAACCCATACAAAGTAACGATAGCCTGCAATAGCCATGTTCTGCTATTTTACTCACAAATCCTCTCTCACTTTTACTTCCTTTCCCCCAGACTAAGGAAGATGCACAGTCTGGCCTGGTAAAGGTCACATAGACTTTGAAAATCTAGACCGCCACACCACACCACACGTAGCATTTTCAAGAATTGCACATGTGAGACCCCACCATCTCATGATTAATATCTGCCAAAGAAAATACCCTGGTAACTCAATAATACCTGCCCGCTAACAACGCGAAGGCTCGAAAAAAAAACGTGCATACTGAGAGCCTTAAAGCGAAGAGGCGAAGCCGATTACGTAACGGACGGAGTTTGACGAGGGAGCCTGGCGTTGAGAGGGCGGCAAACTAATCCATAGCGTGCGCACGCCTCCCAGCAAACAACTACTATGGCTGTTGACAGGACTACTGTAGCTCCCCTGCCACTATGGAGACTATTTCAGGAATTCCTAGCAAGAGTCGTTAAAGAGCACCCATTAATGAGGGCTGTCGCAAAGCTGGTTTTAGGAAGGAGCTTGTCAGAATCCTCCCTATACAGGGGCTCACAAGGAAGCCGAGAAAACAGGAAGCTTGGCTCAAGGCTGAGGTTAATGTCGTTAGACTTCACCTCTCAGACAAGGTATTCTCTATTGTTAGATAGCATTACAACTAGCTGTTAGCCACTAAGCAGGTTGTTTGTGGGTTTTTCCATCAAGGGTTTCGGCACAGCCTTGACCCACTTGTTTACCTGCAGTTTCAGGCCGACGAAGCAGGAAAGTTGGCCTTTACAACCAGCCTGAATTGACTTCTGCTGTCACGAATACTTGAGGGGAAGGCCCATTAAGATACTCTAAATTCAGCCCAGAAAATCCACAGTTTTCATTTATTTATTCACGTCTTCTTGTGTTGAACTGCGTCCTACTAGCTTGTGAGAGCAACGGATCCCAAAACGAAACCAAAATTTCTGTTCTCCCCTAAACCTATCCCGAATCCCGAATGTGTGAACCTACAACTTTGTTCTCCCCCCACATTTCTCCCCTCCCTCCCCTCCCCTCCCCAAACACACACTAAATCCCATTTGTCCTGCTACATCATTCTATATGTTCCCAATCTTTCCACCAGACCTTCAGTACTCCAGCTGTCTTGCAAAGTCACCTTAGGGAATGTGCCCATTCAGGCAGGATTAGTGCCAACACCGCAGAAGAGACAAGCTACCCCCTCTCACCCACCCGCTACTAAAGAGGCTTAAGGATTAGAACCTGGACTGTACTGAACTCAGCACAGGTCACGTGACACATTCATACACAAACTGTCCCTCTACTAGCTGGCTATTACCATAACTAAGTGCTGTACGGGTTAGAATGGCGTGCTACTACAGTATCAAAGGTTGACTCAGTGAGTTTTGGAGGGTGTGTGATGAAATAGAACATGGAAGGCTTTAATGAGTCTTCATTTTTGGATGCATCATTTATATATATATGACATCAAAGGAGCATAGAGTTGTACCAGTTCTATGATTAAAGGAATGCAATAGATAACCAGTGGACATGTGGCGTATGGTGCTTGCTGTGTGAGTGTTTGCAAGGGCTTACCCTCACACCGGGGGAAGTGTACCCATTAGAGCCAGGCTTAGAGTAAGCAGATAACGGTAAGCAAGTACTGAAACGACAAACTGTGTGAGTATGTGTATATCCTTTCTGTGAACCCGCATATGTGTGTGTGTCCTGCAGGCTTTGGTCTTCAGACAACACAACACAATCCACTTTACTTTCACCTCTGGTTTGATGTGTCACAAATCAAGGTGACCAGGGCAGAGCAATGGGAACTGTTGCAAGTAAACGGTGTGTGTGTGTGTGTGTGTGGGGTCAGTTGGTGTGTGTTCATTTGTTATCAACTTCACTAAGTATCCTGCCCTGAGGATGTGCAAAAGCACATCAACGTCCTCCATTTTTATCATCACATGACTACGACAAGGTGTCTAGATGAAGACAAAATGGCCGCCCATCGGCAGTGAATTTATTACCACAGGAGGGGGGCTATGCAACCGTTTAGAGGTCAAAGGGCACACTGGAGACTAGGGTCACGGTAGCAGAGTTACTAAGGAGATAACTCACTCACTCAGACAAGCAATCTCATTATTTCACCAGGAGATCAATTACCTTCTCATCTGAGACAGCGTTAACAGCGGTCTGTTGCTAAATTGACTCAGTAAACATGAGCAAACTCTGCTGTACAGTGAATGTATTGTACATTCATTTCTGTGAACGCGATACAGCTTTTACACAATGTGCAGAACAAAAGCATTCAAACACAACTATGTTGTAGATCACAGGCTTTTGAAGGCTGTTTATCTTAATCTAGCAGGGCAGCTAGCTGTTTCTTAATTAGTAAAACACACATACAAAGATGGGCGTCCATTCTCTGTTGCATGCTCGCTTGCGCAAGCACACACACATGGACTCACATGCATCCTCTCTGCCAGTAAACATCCACAACCCCCCCCACCACCTCCACCACCCCAACCTCGGTCCGTGTAACGCTAGCAACGTCACTCCAACGTAGCATTCCAAGGACAAGTGTCATTCTGACTTGGCCAAGAGACACTCCCAGAGCAGAAAGGCATTATCTCAGAAACAACGGGATGCTATTAGCATCGATGTAGCCTTTAAGCAGATAGCTTGTTCACTGCAGAGCCAGACATGTCAATATTTCCAATACAACAAAATAAATATCACATGAAGGACAACAAATATCCAGGGGGCGGGGCGGGGGCAGTGTTCAAATTTCAGGCAGCCATGTTTTATGTTAACGGAGAGTCATGCAAGGACGTAAAAACAAAGCCATGCGGTTGAACCGTACGACCTCAGTGCCCCAGGGTATGTTGGGAAACAATGCATGGATGAGCGATGTCATAACACCTTTGGAAATATTGTACGATTGAGTCGATATCTGCAAGGTGACACATAAAATACAGTAGCATTGGCATTGGCACAAAGGGCATTTCAAAGGGACAATTTAAATGGCAAAATAATGCTGATTGTTGTTCATGTCATGCACGCATTGTAAACAGTTCTGCATAAACTGCTGTGTATTATGTGCTGTGCTAATACCACTGAGGCGAGATGAGAAAAGGGGAAGAGAATAAACATTGTAGGCTCCGCCTCCTCTCTCGCGCAGCTAAGTAGGCCATTGATTCGCTTTGCCTCCACTGTGTCCATTTTCAGGGCTGGTGTTTCTAATACTAATGAACCGAAATACACATCCCCAACACACAGAATGGGTTCGTAACACATCGAATGCTAGTGCTAAGTGGTAGTCAGAATGCATGTGTGTGATAACGACACATCAAAACAATGAGGAATTATCGTGGGATGGTTGTGTGTAGGCCTGCTGCTCAGTTGAGGTATTTGAGAAGGCAGAACATCAAAGTTGAAATACAGTTAACATGTATTCAGTGACCTGGTAGATCTGCCCAATAAAGGTAACTTTGGGAGCTACTTTCAAGACCAGTGCTGAGGTTTATGTGATAAGCTTGACGAATGCAGCGATATTAACGCGGTGAAGAGACGATGGAAATTGTTGCTGAAACCTTGCCCTGGGAAACCCCAGGTTTAAAGTCGACAAGTTAACAGTTTTCTCAGCCGTGTGAATTGTGTGGGTTCTGCCTTATAAGGAGATCATCAATACACCCTTCAATCGATCAGTATTTTTCTTTCATCCTTGACACAATGACAATAATGTGCTTCAGCAGTTTTATCGTCAGTCCTGTTATCTTAGGGCACAAACAGGGTACAGACAGGGTATAGACAGGGTACAGACAGGGTACAGACAAAAAGGGCCCACCCTCTCAACACAGAGAAAGTACAAATTATTTTCACACGCAATGTACCAAAGAGCTAGGCTACCCGAATGCCAAAAATGAACTGCGAATTTCCATCTTATTTTGGCCGTGTGCATTACAATGACAAACGCATGGGACTGACAAGCTGTGTAATGTGTTGTGATTATGTGTAATGTCAATATAGTAAACGAGAACGTGAAACACATTTCCTTGCTGAACCAGAAAACGTAGTCAGCAGTTAATGAAGCCGCCTCTCTAAATGGTACCACTCTTGTTTTATTGTCCTCAACAACAATAATGAGTGTATTAGTGCTGTCAGGAGCACCAGCTAATCCTTAGCTACCTTCGAGACAGACGCGCGATAGAACTACCGCAGGTAAATCCTGTCGTGTTGACACACCAAGGAGTGCTGCGGAAGATGAGGGGAGGACACGGCAGCAGGGAGTAGGAAGTTTATATTTAATCTGTCTCCTGGCGTCTGTCCTGTCATTGGCGTGCTCACCTCCCACCTAATCTTATTTGGGTTTATGACGGAGAGAGACTGGCGGGGCGGAAAGCTGCGGACACTCGTCAGCTGCCACCAAGCTAATGCTAATGTGTGACGCTAGCAGATGCCGTTGCTTACTTTGCTTGGGATTTTGGGGGGCGGGTGATGGTGGCGAGATGATGTTTAAACTTCACATTTGTCACAAAGCTGACTTGAGATAGGCCTTTTGCTGGAAGGGTCAGAGTATTAGTTAGACGACATCTAGATCAACGGACTCTTAACTATCACCCAGCCACCTTTAGACTCTCAGCCAATCAATGATGAAGGCCTTTGTGTATCTTGGCATTGCATCTGCCTCCCGGTCAAAAGACAGCGAACACGTTTGCTCGCATTCTCTATCCACAACACAAAATGATCCAGAGCCCCGTGCCTTGGTTTGCGTGTGTGAGCCTGACGTGTGTTAGTGACCATTGGCACCTTCTATTTTCGGTCCAAGGTTTTTGAGGGACTTCTGTCTCAGTGAGTTCTTGGGTAATCGATCCCATTTCGACGCCACTGGCGATGACAAATCCTTTAGTCTTGTTACCAACACTGTTTACAAACTTGCATGTGCTTGCTTGTGACCAAAAGACCCCCCCCCCTTACTCCCCTGAATGGAATAACCCCAAAATCAGTGAACTTGGAGATCTACCTCCTTGGTCAACAGCAAACCTGGTCCTCCAGGACCAGAGCAAACACCCAGGTTGAGGTACTAGCCTCCCAGAGAGCGCCACCTCTCAATGGCATGCTACGATAGCCATCCTGTTTTGGAAGCTATCGCAGTAGAAACTGCAGGCAAAGCTCCGTAGTAGAGAGTTTGTCTTGATCAAAGGGTTACAGGTTCGAATGCCATCCTGTCACTTTGGTAACAAGTGTCTACTAAATGAATGAACATTAGGACTGTATATGCTAGACTGGAAGAAAATCTATAGTATTTTCCCACAGGCACGGCTTGACCAAAATAATTATCCAAATGAGACAGGAATTGCTACAGAATCATTATCTGAAGGTGTTCCTCCAGGGTTTCCGACAGCAAACGTGAAACCTTGAATGATAGCGACACTGAGTAGTGGCACCGAGTTTGTTTCCCTTAGTAACAAGTCGTCCATTGACAAATAAGTCAGGCCGTGTGGTGAATGCAAGCATGGCTTCTATTTTCAGGTCGCCTGGCAACAAGGCCCAGGAGAGCAGCATTCAGGGCCATACTAAGTCAGCCTGCACTTAATTAAAGAATCAAATTCAATTATTGAATGACATGGTAGCTACCTATAAAATAATCAAAAAGTACCAGAAAAACACTCTCAAGTGATTCAACCAGGTGGGAATTGTGACAGTATATTATGTGATTTGGTCAAATGTTATTTTTGGGGATATCACATGGTTTATCTGGATGACATACTGTATGTATGGTTTCACATCTGAAAGTAACAGATTGGAAGTAGCAGATCATCGTGTGTCCACGTGCATGTCGGTCTGAAGGATGCTCGCGTGTGTGAGACAGAGAGAGAAATGCAGACCCCCGGCGGTGAGGGTTGACGCACCGACCTATAGGAGGAGTTGGAGGCAGCCGATTGGACGGCGCCCGAAATAGCGTGCGAGAGCATATCTCGCTTCCGCGCTCCTCCATTTCACCAGGGCTGGGGCTCATGAATAAATGAGGGCTGCTTTAGGAGCAGAGCGATGCTGGGCTGCAGTCTTGTCTCTGGGCTGTGTGGATGTAGCTGCAGGCTGCAGGCTGCTGTAGAATGTAGCCTTTCATAACCATGCGACGGACTACATTTCATATAGTCTTGATCGTTTTTAACATACCACTTCATCGATACTATGAACAACCTTGTATTCACAAAGCATGCTATTGATAAAAGGGATTGTTTTGATGCGTTGGTGAGACATTTTTGTGTTTGTGCTGTACTATAGCTTCTGTTTTCTTGGACGTGAACTCCCCATGCTTAAAGTATTCTCAGCAAAGCTTTTCCGCTTCACAGTGATGGCGTCGTTGGCAAAGTCATTTTTGTGACGTGTAATGTGAAAGACACACGAAGGTTTACCTTGTGCATGACAAGCAAACAGAGAGCGCACGGAAATAGCGAAAGACATTAGAGGAGAGGATGAGAGCGTCACAGAGGATGAGAGCAGCACGGGTTGAACGGGAGAAACAGAGAAAGAAGGGATGAGGGAGGGATGAAGAGAGCGAAAGAGGGTGATTAGAAGGGGGGAGGTGGGGTGTTGGGTGGTAAGATGATAGCGGTAGCAGCACTTTCTCTGTCAGTCAGCCGACCATTAAAGTTTGATGCAATCAGAGCTACCGGGCTGTTTGCTGACAGGCACAAAAGGGTCCAAGCTTCATGTTGGGGGGTGAGAGGCAGGTGAGAAAGATTACCCTGCCGGATACAGTTTCAAGGTGTACATGCGACCCTCTAAAACCTCCCTCCGACACGTGTATCATGTGTTTCCATTGAAACGGCGATGGAAGCTACACGGTTGCCGAGAGTTACCTTTGAGAGGATTCTCTGAAGGTACCGTTCTTGTTGTGGAACTAACTGCCAGGAAGCTTTTACGGCTTGGGACGGAACGTTGATCGAATACTTACCATGCTATTACATTTTCATTCCTCCCTCGATGACAGCAAATAGTTTGGAATTAAAATGGCTGCCCAACACGTTCCACCTCAAACGTCATGCCACCGAACTGATGGCATTCTGACCTCAGCACGCACTAGACAGACGCTGACATTAGCGACGCTAAAGCTCACTTCTACTGTTGAAGCTCGAGCAATCATACGTACGCCAGGCCTCCTCCTCCACTACTCTAGTGTATCGGCCATATTCTCTGCAAGTGGCTCTATCTTCCAGGACCTTGTCTACGCGCACTTCTTAGGAACTAGCGCTTCTGGTGTGTGTCCTCGAGACGTTGGTCAGTCCCACGTGTGACTCCTGGTTATAGTGTTACCACTCACGACTAATGTGTGTTTCGTATTTGCGTGCAACTTGATGCGGACTAGGCCAGATGTGTGTTTCTGACAGGCGGCACAGTGCTCGCTGTGGTAAGGATGGCACTTGCATAGACATGTGTGTTGTATAGGACGAACAACAGATCCGTGGAGAGAGACTGACTGGAAGAGGGAGAGATCGCAAAGAAATAAGGCTCAACACGTCAGGGTGCTCTCGAACAGACTCTCACTGCGAATGGATGTGATGTCTGTTTAACCAGAACTCCCTTGGACACTTGGATGATTAGCCGGTTCCAGTCCACTCCAGGATCGGATGAACCTGTTCCAGTCACCCCCGCCTCTCGCTCCCACCCACGCGCATTCCGTGCCCCAATCCGATCGCCGGTCACTCCACGCGACCCGTTCCACACCTCGTGGACACTCAGCCGCCTCGATGCAACACTCGCTGAACTCGAGCACAGCATGTGCACCTGGTCAGCTCCAGCGGCAGCCTGTCGCACTGCTGGGCCAAGGTTGAGCATCTGCGTCGGTCGAGTGAGCGACCGCAGCGCTTGACATGGACCGATATATACTTCCTCGCTTCGGTCCTTCCATACTCCATCGCCTCCGTTCTGCCCTCCCCGCGGTTCAATATACACGCTTATTAATCCAGGACTCCGCTCTTGTCAATCCCCGTGCGATGCGTCGTGAGACCCTCGCACAGAGGCGCGTCGAGAGTGGGTGTTTGTGTATGGGGGGCGGGCAGAGAGGGGCTGTAACTCAGATGATGGGAGACTGGGGTTTGGGGGAAAAACTGTGAGCTGCAGGTAGAGCCGTCGCGAGCGAATGCACCATTCTCAAAGCTGCAAGCGTCCCAACCTACAGCCTTACCCGCGGAGCGCTAAATCATTCATAGTGCGATGCTGGCCTGAGAGCACGCTGGATCAGAACCGTGGCTCCGTCGGTCTAATCTGCAACGCTATGGAAAAAACAGCCATCTGTGTCCTCTAGCACTGTGTAGAGAGTTATGTAAAAGGTCCCAGTGAGCCTGTGTGAGTGTGTGCATGTGTGTCAGTGAGTTCAGGGTATGGAGAGTGAAGAGAGAGAGGGGAGGGGGGGTAGAGAGGCAAGCGCTGTAAAGAGATGAAAGGAGGAGGGAGAGCTGGACAGAGAGGGAGGAAGAGAGGGAGTTTTTCAATATGGAAATGGTGGCGGGGTGGAGGTGAAATCAATCACCGGCGGTATTTTGAAATAGAGAGACAGGAGTTCCATGAATACTAAGACATGCTCCAATTGGAAAGGGGAGGGGTAGCGACGCCGCACTTATGAGGAACGGGGGGGATGAGAGCGAAACGGGAGGATGGAGAGGCCGAAGGAAGAGACGGCAACACACGACACGGGGGAGGAGGAGAAGAGGGGAAGGCAGGAGGAGAGACAGAGCCTGTAAACGCAGACCCAAGCTACAACCACCTCTGCCATCCCAAAGCAGGGGCGATCGATACCTTGTGACAAACCCACCCACCTCCCAACCCCAACCTACCTTCCTCTCTCTCTCCCTCTCTCTCTCTCTCCCTCCCTTCCTCTCTCTCTCTCTCTCTCTCCCTTCCTCTCTCTCTCTCTCCCTCCTTTCGGCTGGTGTCCTCCAGCCTCCAAAGCAAGCTGCCGCACTGGCACGGGACTCTTGTCATCCAGTCATAATGTGAAGAGGCCCACACCAGGCATGGAGGCCTTCAAGGCCGGGGGGGGGGACCATGGTACCATAAATAAAACATTACAGGCAGCCTCCCCCCACCCCCTACACCCACACTCTCCTAGCACACGGGCCCGCACACTTTCAGAGTACGAGGACAGGATTTCTGAAAGGTTCGTCAGCGACCGTCGTTCGGGTGGTTCTTCCGTCGAGCACTGCGGTCCTCTCAGTGTGTGCATGTGTGTGTCCTACTGGACTTTATGGCTGTACAGTAGGAGCAGGGGGAGGTGCGGCAGAGGACTTACGATAGCGGAGAACGTCCACAGGAAGTCCCGTCATGCAAGACCGCACAAAGAGGGTGTGGGGGGGTATGAGAAAGCAGAGACTTGTGTGTATTTGAGGGCTAACAAATGTGTAGTAGGTCTCACCAACGGTAACCATCGACCTTTAGCAACAAGCCAGCATGGACAACTCTTTGACCTTTCAGCATGCCTTGATCTAGACGCGTCTTTATTTGTGCTGAATCACCTCAACCTCCTCCATGCCACACACACTCGCACACACACACCCACCCACAGGATCGCTCCTACCAAGAGCAAGCCTATCTCAACCTGTTTCACCTGTTGGTTGGCACAGCGGCTGTCAGTCGTCATGGAGACCACCACGGAATGGTCAATATCACTTGGTTTCCCTGGCATCCACTTGAACGACGTGTGCGATGAACAAGGAACACGCAGGTGAAGTCTCCTCACTGAGCTCTGAAAATCCCTCCAGGCGTTTATGTGTCATTTGTATCAATTTCTGGCCATCCCACAGAATGTTCAGCTCCCACGAGGCAGCACAAAACACATAGTGACTCAGCATAACAGGACCTCTTTTGGGTGGGGGGGGAGTGGATGAATCCAGGGAGTTGGCCATGGAGAATGCCTGTCAGTAAACCAACAACTGAGAAAACGAATATTATTTCAGCAGATCATCAGAATCTGAGTCTGAATCGGTTTTATTCGCCGTGCAAGATATACAAGCACAGAATTTACTGTGGCAGGGAAGTGCAAACATAGAACATATATGAAACATATATGAAACATAATGAACATAATGATCATGTTAGTTGTTATACACATAGATGTTATACACACTCATGAGAGCATGATCGAATAATGCATGTTATGCATTTATGATGTTGGTGTCTGACATCAATAGGCTGCTGACAGTGAGCTTTGGTCGCTGCAATAAAGCTCCAAATACCATATACACTGAATGAGCATGCCTCTGAGACACAGCACCGAGATAACATGAATCCATGTTCTAATCACCGCAATGTTCAAAAGTGACCGGTTCCACAATTTACTGTTAGCTAGACCAAACTTCCCCTTACAGTACAGTCAGTAAATAAAACGCCTGACCGTGAAACTCAGCCATTATAGAAGATATTTCTGTATGCATGCTGGAGTCTCTGCGTGTTTCATGGCAAAAATGGGGAGAATGCAGGACGTTTCTATAGAGAGCTTCTCTCCTCTGGAACAGACTTGCTGTTTCAGTCAGGGAGGCTGACGCTGTCTTGGTACTTAAGGCTACATAAAAAACCTTTACTTTGAGTCTGTCTTTGAACTGAACTGCTGCGCCAAATCGCATCAAACACGGAGGGGATCTCAGTGTTTCTGAAGCTGTTATGTATTCTCCCACATTTTCTCATCCTCTCTCCGTCTCTCCTCCCATTGGTCCCCCGGAGTTCTTCTTTGATGGTTTTAGATTGCCTTTAGGTGCAGTTTTATGGGCGCATGCGAAGACGTCCGTGACATCGTTTGTAAAAAGAAAAAGGGGCAGTGAAAGTCATATTGGATTTGATTTGATATACAGTCTGGGTAGTGTAGTGGTACTGACGGCGCACGTTGTTGAATACCTTGAGACGTTTGCTTGTTTTCAACTTTCTCTCAGACCGTGAGCAGACCCCTCGAGACTTTGGCCATAGCCACAGTGAGAAAAGCCCACCTCGCTAGCCCGTGTGCCTTGGCCAGGGGTCTGACTGAATGCAGCCGGAACGGAATGAAGACGTAAAACCACATCGCCAGAAGACAGGTTTGTTAGGACTCCGACCTGAAGACTGACCTCCAACTTCGTTGAGTCCGAGTTTGGGGAGCGTGTTTGTGGTGAGGGAGGAGGAGGAGGGGGCAAGGGGAAGAGGTCTGGATACGCGGATCCAATCAGAATCACCCCCCCCCTGAACGGCGCCCGTTGGTATTCGAGGAGGAGGCAGAAGGGGACCCTGACAGTGATGGATGCTGGGTATTAAAGCGCTCAAAGGTACAAGGATAGGGGACAGGGGCAGATTGGATGGATGCGAGAGAGAAAGAGAGAGAGCGAAGGAGGGAAGAAAGGGTAGAGAGGGCGGAGAAAAACAGCGGCGGTGGAGCACATGCTTCGGGAGAGGAATGTTGCCCCGCAGAGACACGAGGGGAAACATTGGTCGAAAAACTTCAAAACAGAGAAAGGTCATTCTAACCTCCTGCTTCTCCTCCACTGTTTTACACACTGATATTGTTGCTGTTCTTCCTTTGTAAAACTCACATGAATTGTTTCTGCAAACTAATTTCAATATCAAGCGGCTTGACAGCCAACCAGGATCTAAGCGAACATAAAAGGCTTTAGAAAATTGCTTTAGTGGATCCATGGAAAGTGAAAATACTGACGATCATCCTTCTGTAAGGCTCTTCAATCAATGTGTGTTTGTAAACAGCATCATTAAAATACATGATATTGTTCCTCCTTATACCGTTGAAGTTCTCAAAACAAGCTACCATGTAGATTGCTTTCTGTGTACACCTGTGTATGCTTTTGCTACTCATCCATTAGTTCCCAGACTGAGATCCAATAAAGTTGCAAATCATCTGCAAACCCTGTCTTTATTAAAACTATAACAATTACAAAGTGGCCTTGAATAGTTCAGGCCAAAATCCCACATCCAACAAACGAATCACACAATGTTAATGTCAACCTGCACCATCCACACAAAGGGTCTCCATGCGTATTAATCATTTATGTCCAATGGAGAATATAAGACGTGGATGGCAAAAAGCCACTATTCCAGCGAACCAAAAGCGCTCCACTCCATGGTGCTGCCCTTTCCGGCTGAGCACTCACGCCCAGCCCACCTGAACACGGCTGGGTTAGGAGGCCCTTGTGAAGCCCTCACGGCTGACAGACAACTATCTGCTCCCTCTACTCTCCATCAGGCATATCTGTGCTGCCAACAGCCCTGATGGCGGTCATTTCTTCTCTCTCTCCTTCTCTCTCTTTCTCTCTGTGCTTTCCTTCAAACTGAATTGGAGGGGATGTGACGGAAACTTACTTGGTATTAGGAGCTAGTTTCCTTTTCAAAGAAACCCAAATAAGAATGAGGGGAGGGGGAAGGGGGGGTCCCTCCACAAATCACAGTGTTCCCTGCCCACCTGTCAGGGTGTGTGTGTGCCCCATGGGTGTGTCTGAGTCGAGTGAATTGTGCATGTGGGCATTCAGGCTACCACTGTGCCGCTCACATTTGGGGACCCGTGAGTGGTCTGGACGTGACTGGCATAACCTGCATGTCCAGGCAGAGAGGCAAGGCAGGGGGTTGGGGGCAGAGATGGGGCATCAAGCGAAAGAGAGAGAGTTAGAGAGGTCGATGAGAAGGAGGGAGAGCACCAAGTCTTATCGTCAGTTGAGTGTTTTTGTCTCATGTGCAACTAGTGAGGGCCTATATGTGGTCAGGTAAGTGGCACTGGCTCCAGAGTTCATATGTCATGAATGAGAAGGCCGATTGAAATGGGTATAGGTAGGAATGGGTGGGTGGCGCCGCGCGGCGGCGTGCAGGATTTTGGTGGAGAGTATCTAGGGTGATAAATTCCTGGACGTGCGTGTGGGGTCGCTGTGCTTGGAGCAAGCAGTATGAGATAGTGTGTGTGGGTGCGTGTGCCAGACAGTAAAATGAACAGGGGAACTACACAAACAAGACCGGTGTTTTGGGACCCTATCAGACCTTTGTCCCCGGTTTACGCATCAAGTGCACAGTGCGTAGACTCTTCCACATAGAGTGCGAGGTCCTGTACAAGTAATGGGTAGTGTCCTTCTATGTCGTGGATAGTACTCTATTTAGCTGGCCCCTGATTTGACCGGGCAAGTCAATGTTAAAGTACGCGAATAGAGGCGGGAGCAGCAAAAAACTAGCTCTCTTTCCGGGCCCTCGATTGCTCGCAAGGCTTTGAGAACTGGGTGGTGCAGACGAGATAACGGACGCGGAGGAAGTTGATGTTGCACCGTGGGGGTGCAGCGTGTGTGAGCGTGCGTGTATGAGTGTATGTGAGAGCGTGTGCGTGTGTGTCTAGGCTGAACAGAAAAAAAGATTGAATAGGCTCAAACAAAAACGTCAACAGACTCCACTCGATCTCATGTTACTGTGCACCATGGACAGAAATCTACCAAGTTGCTGTTCGCCTCCTGCAGGTTAACCACAAGAGGCAGTTCCCTCCTTAGATTCAAACTCATCAACTAAAGATGCACATATTTGCTAACAAGCCATGGAAAATATCCATCCTGCAGACTTGCCTATATCTCAACTTGTCGCAAATGGAAAAGTACAAATCTCTACTAACTTGCCTCTGACAGGTCTACGTCTGATCTATTCAATTCGATCTTTGCAGCTCAGATCAGCTCTCAGACAGAGCAGCTGTGGAAAGGAGGGAGTGTCTGACTGTCTTCTGGGAGAGGGGGGGTGGGTGTTGGGGAGGTGGGGGGGGCATGGGGCCATTAGGCGCACCCCCGCTGAAATCTTCTCCACAGGACACTCCATCGTTCCTTCTCCTCCCTCCTCCACCCCGTCTCCTCCAAATGTCACCACCTCGCAGCAGGTCTGGGGCGCGGCCGTGACTCCGCAAACCTGTTTCTCCTTCTCTCTCTCTCTCTCTGTTCTGCCAATGATGAACAGAACCTGACCCAGCTGACCTGTTCCCCCTTAACCGACACGGTAGAAGGTACGTGCGGGTCGTTTCGTGGACTGCCACATTAGAGAGGATGTTACCTCAGCAAAACTCCTCTTTCAACCTTAAGTGCCTTCGGATAACGCTCCAATGAAAACTGAATTTCAGTTACATGACAGATGTACTGACATGACATTATAGATGTACTGTACCGAGGTTTCAAAACAGAGCTTGGACCACACGAGACCTCCTTCCACAGTGTTGCCCCTCTGGAGCAGGAGGTGCCGGGAGGGCTGTGGGTCCTGGGGAAGCAGCTAACAGGGCTTGATTCAGTGGTTAGGTGCTCTGCAGCACATCAGCTGGCCAGGGATAACAACCCCATCTGTGCAAGGAGAGTCACGTGACCCATGATTGACATTGAGGATGGCAGGGATAGATGGGGGGGAGGAATAGGGCTGATAGTGGATGAGGAATCAGAGGGGAGAAGGAGGAAGATCGACTGGAAGGTTTGGGGACGTGGGGTAGGTTTCAAATGTATTTACACACACACACGCACACACACACACATACACACACACACACACACACACACACTGGAATGGGTATATAAAGACACATACACACGCAAATACAGGAGGGTATGTGCACATGTACATACTTTAACGTAGACACACGCGCACGCACACAGACAGTCGCCCAAACGAACACACACGTGCCAACACAGACTGTCGCATGCAGACACAAGTTTAAAAAGGCGGCATGTGCCTGGCACAGACCAGGACGGTCGGCGCAGGGATTTACACAGAGCTGGATCCCTAACCTCACCGTGCGTGATCGAGGTTGGAGCAGGCGGACGGAATGACCTCAGGTCACATCCCCGTAATAGCGCTCCGATCAAATCCCCTGCCGTCATTGCACCTCCCTCCCGCCCTCCCCTACCCCTCCCCCTCCCCCGCTGAGCCCTGCGGCAGGCCATAGCGTGTGTGTTTATGTGTGCGAGGGGGTGAGAGCGAGTGCGTTACGCAACGGGGAAGTCTGCGTGTCCGCCGACTGCTCTTTCGCTTCCCCTGCAGAGACTCCTGCTATAGGATGGCGCAGCTAAGAGTGCATTCCAGCCGTCCAGAGTGATGTTTTCATGCTACGCTAAAGCTAATACCCTTCATAGAGGCTGAGGGATGCAAAGGACCGATCTGTATTAGAAGAGTCGTTCCGACGCGAGCTAAAAGCCGGTCTTCGTCACAGTAGGGCGAGGGGGATTACGTAACCCGTGCATAACACACAGCTTTGCTCAGATGTACACAGCGGCTCCTTCTACGAAGCCGTTTCAGGGGAAACTTCTGCTTCGGCATTGAAAGCGGGCAGAGAGGTTGCTTGGTCTCCTATTGTCGCCCGGGCCGCCTTAAAAGCACCTGCTGGCTAATCAGACTGGAGCAGATTGTGTGGGGGATGGGGGAAGGAGACAGTGACAAGGGGAGGTGGGTGAGAACCTGATCCCCCCCCCCCCCCTCCAGAATCGCTGTGTTGATTAGCAGCAGCGAGAGTTCCTCATCCTCGCTGCTGACTCATCTCCGTTCCCCACCAGCTTCTCCCAAAACGCCCCTGTTCCGTGGCTCAAGGTCAGACGTTCGTCGAACGCAGGCGGGGCGAGCTTGCCGCCGTAACCCGCACCGGAAGCGCACGGCACAGAGACGCACGTGAGAGCAGGCTGCAGGTTCGAAACGCAAGCAAATGGTGAAGCTTGATTAGGCTGCCATATGCTGAACCTGCCTCTCATTTGGTACTCAGCTCCACCAGCCAACCCTGAGGAGGAGGGCTGTCTCTACCATCACCATGGTACACTGTGCTGTGCAATGCCAGACTGAGAGGGAGGGATGGAGGAAGGGGGCTGAATTCATTATTCAGGATAATTGAGGTCTTAAAAAATGCACCGCTGACCTAAATTCATGCCACTGTTGGAAAAAAAATGCAGGACAACGCAGCAGTGAATGAATAGCACAGTGGAAGACATGGGAAGTCAGAATTGGCTGTGACGTTGACCAGCAGTTCAAACTAGCGTTCACTTTGGCATTTGTTAGCTTTTGGGGAGGGAAAAAGAGGATGGCTGTCCCACAACAATGCCCTTCTGAGGGCGATCGCAACTTGTATTATCACGTCGGTGGATGTCTGTTGTCAATGGTAAAGGAAAGATTAGGTCATGACCCATCGTTGGGGAAAATCCTTGGTTGATACTTAAAGTCCAGCAAATACTTGGCCCGTTTTTCCGCTCCTTGGCCAATGCCTGACTTTCAAAGTCACCTTCTAATTAGAAGGCCTGTCAAGCCGTACTGCTAGAGGCATATCTACATCAATAATATAAACACCTTGGCCTACACCCTGGCGCCTTGCCTAACTTCCTCTTACCATGAACTCCAGCGTGGGGCCGCCCACAAGGACACGGATGGTTACCATTGGCTCAGATCCCTGTCTGGCACTTGCCCGATCCAATCGTGAGCAGAAAGATGGTCGTGTTGCTGAGAGCTTATTGTGCTTTTCAATGGACAAAGTCATAATGGAGTCTGATGTGTTGACAAAGCGGGTTGGAAACGGCCAAGACCGCTAATGAACTGGCAGTGGCTTGCCAGTCGAGGTGCATGGAAAAATACCCGAGTTATCCAAGAAGGTAGACAGGCTAAAGCAGTGACCTTCAGGATTAGACATCACAATGCCCGATCACCTTCAAAATCGTTTGCCACCGACAGGGTGCTTTACTCTATGATGTGACCCAAAGAAAATGATCCAATTTCTGCCAACATTGACCAAAAGACTGTCAAAACAGAGTCCTGAGACTGTGAACTGAATCTTGAGACTGACCTGAAACGAGACGAAGAAAAATGTTACCTACTGTCATTGCTATCAACGCAATGAGACAAGGCTAACTGTCACATGTGTTTTGCTTGGGAGACACGAGGGCATTATGGCCGCCGTGACACGTGCTAACAACCTCCTTTGATGGCACATCATCAGCCCTACACCCCACAGTGTGGCAGGTGAGTGGTCATGGTATTTATCTTGCACATAGCAGCCTTAGGATTGGCTGCATGGAAGATGCCTGCAGAGGCAACCGAACATGAAAGGGAATCAATCATCTAAATGAAACCGGCATCTGCAGGGAATTGGCAAAAACAGGAGTGTCCTTTAGTGAGAAACAGAAGATTTTTGTCATGTTTGCTTGTTCTGACCTTTGACCTCCACACTGTATTTGGCCTCGGGATTTTAAGAGACGGTGTTTGGACTCAATGTGTGAGAATGGTAGTCATTCCCCCAGGGTTGCTTTGGCACATCGTTATGCTGACAAACATGACTGCGAACAGGGAACGTGTCTAATTACATTTGTACCCCGGCGAGATGGAAAGAGACTGTGATTAGCATTGCGGAGGTTAGGATTGTGTGTGAGGAGAGAGGACGTGCAGGGACTGATACTGTGTTCTGCAGACACACAGGTGTCCACAGTGATGGGGAGAGCCAGGTTATTTATGTTGAGTGATGCAGTACTCTCAGAGGCAACATTCCCAGGCCGACCTTGACATGGCTGTATACATAAGAATGTTCCGGACTCCTGACCGGAACCTCAAGCCAAGAGAATGAAGCACGTTTTCGAAACTCCATTTTTTTTGCCACGTCCTTCTACAGTCGCTCTGCTGGCAACTTCAGCTCCCCGCCATCGGCAGAGACTTCGTAACATGTCATTTCCTTCAGACGCCGAAAGAGCCATTTGAAGAGCCGTTTCCTCCTTTGCACTCTAAATGACTGACTGAAGTGACGCTTGGCATTTGCAAGTCCCTCTTTATTCCAGTGTGCCAGCAGAGCCTTTGTCTCCTTCCTTCCCCTGGCTTTCTCCCCAACATGTCTTCCAATCCAGCCCCCTCATGAATATTCACAACAACGTGTGTGTCTGACAAAGACGGGCAGCCAAGGTCGCCTCTGGCCCAAGTTGCAGAGAGTGCGTCCGACTCGGCCGTTTTTTTCCTCGACACTGCTGGCCAGACTGCGTTAAGACGTAGCTTACCCATCTTCCTTCCTCTCCTCCCACTGACAAGGAAGCCAAAGCTTGATGGCGGTGATTTATCGACGCTGACAGATTCGTCGTCGCGTGCGGGCGTCCGGCTTCAGGGAACCAGCAGCATCCTTGGGTTGCATCGGTCGCAGTCCACGAATGCGCCGGTGATCAGACGCACGGTGGCGTTTCAATGAGGCGTGACGTATTGAGGTTGCTGTGCATTTTGACTTCGCACTCGATTCCCTCTATTCTCCTGCAAAGAAGGATGCGAAGAACCTTTTGCGCGATCGATACACACTTTGAATGGGCGCCATGTAGGGGCCATCTTCCTCCTCAGGAGACAGCTACCGCAGTGCTGTACTTTCATCCCCTTTCCTCTGTCTTCAGCTGTCTGGTCTGCAAAGAGGGGGACGGGCGGCCATTTTGGCTCTGTGTGGCCAATCCAGTCCTCCACTGTCAGGGCAAGAACAAGGGGCAACACTGCAGTGTGTAAAACAGTACTGGTGTGTTACTCCAGACTCCATACCCGGTGGGGGTGATTGTGCTGGAGGGCAGTCAACATGGGGCAGTCAGAGAAAAAAAAGCTCCAGGCTGATTGGGGCTGTGGTAGTCTGCAGAATTTGGGACAAGGGTGTGCGGTCAGATTGAGGCGGGGTTTGTCATTGTGTACGTGTGCCACAGGAAGGTGGCAACACCTCCCCCTTCGCTGGCATTATCTATCCGAACTCCCTGCCCCCTGCCTATACACACACATCCTATTAGCATACATTATACAGACATCCACACACATTACATACGCATACATTATACATCACACACACACACACACACTTCTATCACTATTGAATAATTCAGATCTGCAAAGGAAAGTGCACTGTCACCGGTGGTGGCCCCTCCCCCACCTCACGCAGTCCAGACCGGCAGCGCAGCAGCTGTGCCGACATCCATGCAAATGATCCCAGACCGAAACGCAGACAACAGACCGACACTCTCAGCATTCAAATGCGCGAGATTCCTTCTAAATCACAAGAGAGCCGATTAACCTTTGATTTAAAGTGAGGACCTTTCCTCCTTTGCATTTCCATCCAACTGGTTTCTTTGTGTCACCAAGCGACGACACACCCATAACTCACTCAGGATGGGACGTTGATGGCAAGACTTGTGCAGACGATTTTAGCATTTGGCATTCACGCCACACTTTGACAAGGCTATGCTTGGTCCAGCCTTACACACACCTGTACACACAATCACTATAGATAAAGGCTTTTAATCAGTGAAGGTATTTTACTGAATACCCACTAGAATTTTTATTGGACCGTTTGGTAATATTAATATTATATATTAAGCTCAATTTAATGACCAAAAATGAATACCGTTTTTATTAGTGTCTTGCATTCCAGGACAATGCATGTATATTAAGACCAAGACCTCTAAACTTGGGAACAAGTGAAACTATTAAATACTGTATTCAAGTATTTAAGTCTACCCGTATCATATTCATACGTTCGTATGTAAACATAAATTCTAAACCGGAAACAAATTAAGTAGAATTACAGCCTCTCCTTCTCTGTCAATCACTCCAGAGCTGTCAAGGAAAGGACCATGTGACCTGTGAGGTCTGCTGTTAAATTGCGGTACTGTCGCTATATGCAATTGCGTTATGTCCTCTCCAATAGAATGAATGGACTCTAAATAGTAACCAATCAAAGGAGAGCTTGTCTGGCGTATAAAAACCTACCAAAGCAGCTTAATTCTGGACACCAGTATTAGCGTTGGTGTGTTTGTTCCTGGTCGTAAGAAAGGATTTTTGTTTCTTTCCCAAAAGAAAAGCATCATAAGGTAAGCCGTTCTAACGGGAATAAAAACCCATCATTTTAACTCACAATGCATATTGCCGGTGGTATTACACGAATGCGTCGAATGTTGCGTCAATACTGTGAGATCAATTTCAGAAAATTGACCAGGTTTTGGCTATTTCAAAAGAACAAAGAACTGTCCATATTTAATGTCAATATGCACGCTCAAAGGATGGGGTGTTATAGATTTGGCTAATTGACCCGGTCTATTTCCAATAGAAAGTGGTGAAATGTGGTTGAAATGTATTTGACGTTTAAAACCCCCCAAACATATTTGGATCAAAATGTATTTGACGAGATATATCGCAGTTTAGCATGACATGCATCGACAACGACCTTGAAGTCTCTCCTATCTGCAAGGTCTTGGTATTATCGTGCTGCGCATTACGCGTTTGCGTAGAAATCTTTGAAACAAAGGTCTGAGCTACGATGCGTTATGCACTGCAATGCTGTAGGTATAGACATGCATATAGAATCACATTCCATCGTATTCGTTAATAATTTATTTAAATAATGGCAGTAGGTGATGCTGCTGCTGTAGGATGTACCCTAATGATTGGACACATTCTGAGAATTGAATAACCTACGTTGGGAATAATTATGTGCGAACGGAGTCAAATCTTGGCAACTGCATCAACCATGTCTATTAAAATTTAGATATTCCACGGCTAGGGATTTCGTTCACGTTCGAACGACTATCATTGATCTACCATTGTTTCGTTTGTGTGCAGGTGAGCGCAATCATGCCTTTCGGTAACACGCACAACAAGATGAAGATGAACTATTCTTCGGAGCAGGAGTACCCCGACCTTAGCAAGCATAATAACCACATGGCTAAGGTGCTGACTCCGGAGATGTACGCCAACCTGCGGGACAAAGAAACTCCAAGTGGATTTACCTTGGATGATGTCATTCAAACTGGGGTTGATAACCCAGGTAAATGAGCATAGCTTCTTAGGTCGGCCAAGCTGACTGCATTGTACTGCGCTGCCTGCCCCTGACTAAGTTCGAGAAAGCGTCCATGTTGCAATCACAATAACGGGTGAGATCTTTTCCCGTTGCAACGTGACCTTGCCGAGAGTACCCCTCCCACCACGACAAACGCGCGTGCATGCGCACGGGTACACCACTCATGCACACATGAGTGTTTTGCATGAAGCTTGCCAATATTAATTAACCCAATTAAATGCAGTGTTGACATTTACTGTGAAAGGCCTAGCTTTGTAAATATGGCTTAAACATAACCATTACAGCCCAGCTGCGGGTGGAAATATGGTCTAAGGCCTTATTACGAAGCGCCATCATCTTGCCCTTCAATGTTTTAGTCAATGTAAGCTCCAAAGCTGCAATAAGGGCATTTGGAGGATTTTGAATGACCTTGAGAGACATTAACTGTTCCACAGAACTTCAAGATTCCAAAAAGAGATTACAAGCTCAATCATGTTATGTAATGCTGAGACAGCATAACTACCACAGCCTCCCTCTTTACGGTACACCTGAAGCAACAGGAAATTAAACGTTGATCCGAGACTGAGCCGTTTTAAATGGCCAGCCCAAGGTATCGCAGGAAATTGGATTTGACTAAATCGACATCGCTAATATCGAATCGTGTTCTAGTTTTAAAAATCCTGTGCTAAATAATCAGAAGATGGATGAGTGGCGAGTGCTTCGCTGACCTCCGGGTGGGGGCGCAAATCTGCCAAAGGGGACTGACCCCTTGTGTGCTTTGACCTTTTCCAGGCCACCCCTTCATCATGACAGTGGGCTGCGTGGCCGGCGACGAGGAGACGTACGAAGTGTTCAAGGAGCTGCTGGACCCCGTCATCGAGGACCGTCACGGTGGATACAAGCCCTCAGACAAACACAAGACGGACCTGAACCCAGACAACCTCCAGGTAAGGAGGCCGTGCCTGCGTGAGCCGGACGCGCTGTAACCGTTAAATATGCGGCGCTGCAGAGTACATGATGTTCTCAAGAGCTATCAGTCGAATAAGACCGCAGATGAGGAAGTTGTCTGGATGGATGTAGTTTTTCAAAATGACGCATTCAGCATGAGATTGTAGTCCATTAGTCAAACATTTCCAAAACCCCAACATGAAATCAAATGATTTTGATTGTCAAACGTTTATATACACATGCAAGACTGGGTGAGGTATTGGGTGCAGTTTAAAGGAACATGGAAGTATAACGATCACCCTGAATTCTAACACGCCCAACGCAGTTTCCATGTTACACAACGCTACAATATGCCGTGTGCACAATACAGAATAGAAGATGCACATCAACTTGTACTTTCCCATCACCCCCCCCCCGCCCCATGTCGGTTAGCTTCGACGCTAAATGCCATGGCCTGTGTTTTGGCAGGGCGGGGATGACCTGGACCCCAACTACGTCCTGAGCTCCAGAGTGCGCACAGGCAGGAGCATCCGTGGCTTCTGCCTTCCCCCACACTGCAGCCGCGGGGAGCGACGGGCCATCGAGACCATGGCCATCGAAAGTGCGTAGCTCGCCGTCCTTCGATGCCTTGTTCTGCAGCTTAGATCCTTTTGTGCGTAGATGCTGCCCCCTGTCAGTGTTGGGAAGGAACTGCAAGTTGATGGTTATCCTTTTTGATATGTGCTGATGTAATTACCTCAGTTTTACATTTTCAAAAGTGGGTTTCCATGGGAATCATGATGCCTTTCTATAGTCTGCAAATCTGGAGTAATGCATGTTTTGTCAACTACTCAACACTATGTACATATGGGCAGATCTAATTCCTCATTTCTCGTGTAGGTTTAGACTCACTTGATGGGGACCTTAAAGGCAAGTACTACGCCCTGAAGAACATGACAGACGACGAGCAGCAACAGTTGATCGATGACCACTTCCTGTTCGACAAGCCTGTTTCCCCTCTGCTGCTCGCGTCTGGTATGGGCCGTGACTGGCCTGATGGCAGGGGCATCTGGTGAGTACCCTCCAAGGGATGGCTGGGATATGTAGTGCTTAGCTGGCTAGTAAAATTGAGGGCAGTTCATCTAGTCAAATCCTGATTTGATCGGCAGTGGCCTTGGAAACGATACTCGACTTAAAAACGTAAACAATCTTGAACATTAGCAACCTTTTTTTAAATCGTCAATTGCATCATATTGTAAAGGACAACCTCCATGATCATAAGTCCATGTACATGTAGATCTTTGATGTGCTTACTGTCTTCATGTTTTAAGCACTTATTGGGCTGGATATTAGAAACTAAAATGATGTGCCCTGTCTAACCCCAAACACTATAGGTAGGTTCTGAACTCTAATCTCTCACAGAAAATGAATGATGGTTATAAAAAAGGGGAAAAGTAGCTACGTAAAACTAGGTGATGCGATTTTAGTTTCAGTCGCCACCGAAATGTAAATGACTGGATTCCAATGGGTCGAGGCCTTCCTGACCAATCAAATGTGTTCTGGTCCAGGCACAACGACAACAAGACCTTCCTGGTCTGGGTCAACGAGGAGGACCACCTGCGTGTCATCTCCATGCAGAAAGGTGGCAACATGAAGGAGGTTTTCCATCGCTTCTGCACAGGCCTTACAAAGGTAGGGGGTTTCAATTAAAGGGGGGGTGGGGGGGGCGCGGTCGGCAGCGGCGATGACTGAGTGCTAAATTACAGACCATTCAAGTCAGTTTCTAGATGATGGTTTGTTATTCTGCTGATGCAATGCCGTGTCCAATGCTATCGATTTTAGAAATGAATTTGTCCAGATGTTCCTGCCTACATTAAACCTCGTCCCGTTTTCTCCTCTTCCAGATCGAGAGCCTTTTCAAGGACAAGAGCCACGAGTTCATGTGGAACGAGCACCTGGGCTACGTGCTCACCTGCCCCTCCAACCTGGGTACCGGGCTGCGCGGCGGCGTCCACGTCAAGCTGCCCAACGTCAGCAAGCATGAGAAGTTTGGCGAGATCCTCAAGAGGTTGAGGCTGCAGAAGCGCGGCACGGGTATGTCTGTTTTTTAAAGGGAGGGGGGAGGGAGAGAACCCCCCCCCCCCCCCCGTGAAGAGAACATTCATTGACATCCCTTTGTGAAGGCATAATTGTGGCGTTGAACTCATTGGGCTTGCCCAGGAAAAACAATTAATCCCAAGGCACTTTTCCAGCATGTGGCCAAATATTCAATATTGTTGCAACATAATGTTACTCCAGGGCAATATTTGAAGCTTTAAAAAGGTCAATCCTCGTTTGACACCACTTTTCCACACTGAAGGATCTGTACTGCATTTTGGGCAATTTGGTGAAGTTTCAGTAGTAAACTAGTATTTGGTTTCTGTCCACCTCAGGTGGTGTGGACACCGCAGCTGTGGGCGGAGTCTTCGACATCTCCAACGCTGACCGCCTGGGCTTCTCCGAGGTGGAGCTGGTGCAGATGGTGGTGGACGGCGTCAAGCTTCTGGTGGACATGGAGAAACGTCTGGAGGCTGGCCAGTCCATCGATGACCTCATGCCCGACCAGAAGTGAAAAGCTTCTTCGCTGACCTTTTGACCTCTGCCCCCCTGCCCTTTCCCTCACAAGTCCCCCCCCTCCTGTGTCTCTCCCCCCAAAAACCAATAATCTTAATTACATCCAGGAAATACACTCCGCCCAAGCGTTTAGTGGCACTAAAGTTAGACGAGTCTTCCATCAAGTGTGATGAAGGATTTTGTATCTCAAAGCCGTCTTGTTGCAAAAAAAATGTTGAGGGTGGATCTTAACACCTGAAATAAAGTCTCTTGGCCCATGGAAGATGCTTGTGTTTTGCTACTTTTTGTTCATGTTTATAGGCCTATTACATTTGTTGGCAGAACAAATGCACAACAAGTGACCTATGTACATTGCAATTGTGCTAACGTTACAATTGCCTCTAAATCCAGTGTTACTATTTCCAGTGATGTGGCCTGATTCATTTGGTCCTATCCACCCTATGATACCTCCAGGGGAAAGGCTGCTTGTCATTATCATAGCTAAACAAACCATTGTTTTGGATGTACTGCTGCAATATATTTGAGATGCTTGTGGCCTCAACACAACTGCCCAGGGTAAAACTTTAAAAAAGCATTTTGCTGTATGGTTGGATAAATGGGAGATTCCTTCTTGTAGTGTTGAGGAATCTGGATATTGTTTTTGCATGTGGTAAAGCTCTGTTCAACCTTCATTTAAAATCCTTGTCATGGAAATTCATAAACCACACAGAGTATGAGTGTTAACTGCACACCTGTTAACTGGGCTCTTTCAACACCTGGTATTAAATCACTTCTGTAGTCAACTATGCACATTCTATGCTGTATAGGAATGTAACTAGCGAGCTGTTAAATGACTACATGGGGCTGAGGCGTTAAGTCAACAGCACAAGTGAAATAACCTGAGAATTTAGTACACCTGGTTATTAGAAAGTATTTCATCCCATGACTTTAGTATTCTTCCTATAGCTGGAATTTGAAGTAGAGTCCAGAAATGCATTGATATTCATGAAAAAAGAATGCGTCAGGAATGTATTAAACTGAAGTACTCATGTCTAATACCTGTGACATTTCAGTGATAATTGAGCTCTACGGTGCTCTGCAAAATCAGCAAGACACAATACCTGCATGCATTTTAGGTGTTTTTAATGGAGACACTGTTTAACCTTATCCAATGCTGTTAACATTAATTCCATAACTCCCAGCTCAGAGCTGGGACTTATAAAACAAAAACAAAAAAAGAGGAAGTATACCAATATGCAACTGTTGCAAAACTAAGGTACAGTATTTACATTTAGAGGGGAAAAAAAGAATGAACGAAAACAAAACAAAACAGTGCCAACGTTCTTAGAAGAGGTGTGGGAGTGAATACTGAAGTTTGTTTTTGGAAAAAAAAAAAGTCACAGAAGTGCCATTTGTACATGACTCCGCCCACAGGCCCAGTGGGCGGGACCATGTAACCATTGGAATTTCAGTTACATCACAGAAGAAAAATAAAAAATTCAAACACTGTAACAGTGTCAAAGGAAATCTGCTAAATATTCATACGTATACCAAGAAGGAAAATCTTCCTGATTTTCTGTAAAGTCTTTAACAAATGACTCAAAGTCCCATGATACTTTGCAGCAGTCCCTCAAATTTTGGAGAGTCTGCTAGAAGTGCGTCCTCCAGGCATGGGCATCTTCTGGCCCCTGCTTTCTGGGCTGGGTGACCCCTTACAGCAGGGCCTTGGCCAGCTAGTTTTAACCACACTTATGAACACTGGATAAACAATGGGTTGATTTATGTCTGTGTATCTGTCCAGGCTTCCTAGTCAAGGGGACAAAGGGACAAACCCTTTACAGTTGTGACAATGATCAAAAATACCATCATGTTTGTGCAAGTTGCAGAAGTATCTAACTTCTCCATCTGGGGGATAGATACTGTTACAGGCCAATACTTCACCGAACGTCCATACTGTGTGTGTGTGTTCGTGTGTGTGTGTGTGTGCAAGACTGTGACTAATAGAGTTTATGAACTCCCACTTTAGGGGACATCTCCAATAGCCTCAAAGGCAATAATGCATTAGTGCATTCAGAAACAAAATGAGATCAAAAAAATAAGATTTACTATCAACATTTCATCCAACATTCCTTCCTCAACTGCTCAAGACCACCTTTTGCTTCATCAACAATAATAATAATAATAATAATAATGCTCCAAAGATGCAGAAGTTATTGCCTAAGCTATACATAACATTTTCAATACATACTTTTTGTAAGTGTATTGGAGGACAAACTGTTGTGTATCTGCTACTTAGATCGTTTACGAATGTACAAGCACATTCTGATGTTACGTTAAACTTCTCGATTTCCCATCACTTTGTCAGTGAAAGTACTTTGGATACTGGTCAGAAAAAAACTCCATGTTCCGTTTCCTTCCCCCCTCCCTCCAACCCCCCCTTCCCCCCCTTAACACAGTCATACTGTATCCCTACAACTTGAGTTCATTGGCAATTTTGGACGCGATGTTCTTGAAGGCGATGGACGTGCCGGAGATGCGCTTGAAGCGCACGCCGTTGAGCGAGAGGCGGGGCAGCTTGCACACCTCCATCTCCCATTGGACGAGGCTCTCGGCGTGGCCGTCGCCGTGCACGCACAGCAGCAGGAAGCGCTCGCGCTGCTCGTAGTCGCAGTTGTTGGCGTCCAGGACCTTGCGGATCTCCCGCATCATGTCCACAGGCTCCATGGACGACGTGGTCTTCATGCTCCAGGTGAAGCGGAGCGAGCGCGGCTTGGTGTCTTTGTGGTGGGCCGGCGGCGGCGCCGGAGGCTGTTGCTGCTGGTGGTGGTGGTCGTCCTTCTGGTCTCCCGAAACGTGGCGACTGCTCAGGAGGAGAGAGAGAGAAAAGGACGGTGTTCAGGAGGTCTGGGAAGCGGGGGGGAGATGGTGTGTGGCTGTGTGGGTGGGCATTTCAAGCAGACAACATAGAGACGGAGGTTGGTTGGGGTGGAACGTGTCTCGTGCAAATCAAGTTTGAGAGTCATGCAGCTGTTGACGCGTTATGACGCATTGTCATGTTTGTGTCTGCTGACAGACCCACACACGCATTCCTGCATGCAACCTTAGATAGAGCCCCTTTCTACACAGACTTCAGCTCCAACTTATCAATACAACTTGTTCAAAATGGACTATGTTTGAGATACGCTTACCAAAGGACAGTTAGGTAACAAGACGAATTCACATATTTTCAATAGTGACACAACCAACAATATGTTTTTTTTTAAAAAGGTTTCCAGAGCTTCATGAAGAAAACTCCCTCCGTGCCATTAGCAAGTTCCACCACTAGATGTCAGTATTGACCAATTAGGAAACGTAAGTGTTGTAGCGTTGCCCTCTGCAGGCAGCCAACCAACACTGCAGGTAAAAATAGGTCCTGTGCTGGCTACCAAACAGCATCGAAACCCTTCAGAAAGTCAGCAGTCTTTTGGCATCCAGCCCAGGCTGTTTTGGGGCCACGGTAACACCAGTAGATGACTTAATCTAGTCCAGAGCGCACAAGAGAGAACATCTAGTGCTGTGATGCCAAATAGGTTCTGGCTGCTGAGCATCCTCGCTGTCAACTTGTCACTGTCACTGTCACTGTCAACTAAGGGGCTCGTTTTTACCCTTTAAATAGCCAACGAACGGACAATTTTATATTTGGTCGTTCAATTCCAGGTCCTCGTTTGAGCCCCTCGCAGGTAACATCGTCACCCAGCTTGGGGCAGGTTGGGGGGGGTGGGGGGGGGGGGGGACAGAGAGACGAAAAAATGCAGATGAATATAGAAGAACCGAGGGTCTGGTCTCACCTTGATCCCTCCAATCTCCCATTTCTCTCAAACTCAGCTGTCCCTCTGACAGGAGAGGAGGCGTGACAGCAAAGAGATGAAGAGAGGGGAGAGAAAGAAACAACACAAGCTTACAGAACATTCCAGAGGGGGAAGAAAAGGGACGCAATCTCCATCTCACTGGGGGAGAATCAATAAAGGAGAACATTGAAAAAAGGGGGGGGGGGGGGGGAGAGAGTGCTTTGGGGGTCCACTAGAGTCATGCCTGTGTGGCTGGCTTGAGAAAGGGAGAAGTGAAGGGCATGCACAAAAGTAGGTGTCAGACATGAGCAATGAAAAGTGAAATTTTGGGGTGTAAATTCACCACTAAGTCGCTATAATCTACACAATTCCCACCCCTCAATGTACTGTATCCCCAACTTCAGCTATCTCCATACGTCATGTATTCATTGTTCAATTCAATGTCATATTTCTGTTTCGTGAACCGACATACTTTTTAAAAGATCTTTTCACTCTAATGATGTTAAGTAAAAACAAATGACTAACTTTCAAGGAATAATATGAAGGCGTATACACACACGTCACAATGAGTAAATCACATTAGCGGAGAGACAGTAGATGACAACAGACGTCAACAAACAAACAAACAAACGGCATTTGAAAACAAAGTGGCAGTCGTGGACATGCGGATGGAGGAAGTGCTGGAGCTGGTGGGCTGTGAAAGACAAGAAAAGGCGGGAAAGAGACAGGAAGTTGGTTAAGGCTCAGACAGAGGGACCATCTGTAGATAGGATGGGCTTGGACAATGTGAAAGCTGTTGATTAGGATTCCCCTGTCCGACTATATCATTACACAAACGTCTGGGAGACGACATGACACAGAGCAGTCGATCACTGCATAGCTACGCTTCTGACACAGAGCAGTCGATCACTGCATAGCTACGTTTCTGCTTAACTGTAAAAACATCTCCTCTTTAGAACAACGATCAATAGCATCAAGACTTCTTAATGCCTCACAGGACAATCTTTTTCATTACTGGTGTCTTGATTTAGAGTCCAACTAATCCTAATTGCGGTTTGGAGAATGACCCAAATAACTAGCCGCTGTGAAACGTCTATAACACCAATATGGTTCGATGGCCATTGATCAAGGCATCATACTTCTCAATTTGCAGTCTGGTACATTTGAGCCAATAACAAACGGATCGAAAAGTCTCCTAGTAGCTGTACCCTAAACTGTCCAGTAGGATTGTGTCAGTGCTAGTCGCTAGGCAGGGCAGGAGAGGTCAGGAACACATTGCGGGAGAAGGAGATGTTTCTTTGAGGATACCAACAAGAGGTGTGGGGAAAGAGATCTAAAAGGGGGGGGGTTTCTAGGGTCCTGCGTCGTTCTGGTACCTGAGCATCCTGCAACGACCCACCTGTCAATCGTCACTTTGATCGGCGGCAACATTAAGAGCCCAGAACGGTGTCCTAAATTGTCCAACCAAGAAAGGTGTCACACGGTCAAACAGGAAGTCATGTCAAGGCATTTTGCTGTGTGTCCTCAGGGCTTACCACGCTTGCTTTCTGCATGGCTAAATAGGGAGAAGGGGAAACGGTATCTGGCCTACCCAGCGCTACGTCAGAACAGAGGATATTGTAGTCTGCAACATTCTGAAGTATTCAGAATAACGTGATGGCATCTTAATTTACACTTCATTAACATCTAAATACAGTTTCATCAAAGCGTCGGAAATGGGTTGGCAAGTCACTGCAGTCACCAACAGATTGGAAGGAGAGAACGAACAGGTGCTTTTTTACAAATGAGGATTTACAGAAATTCACTTCGTTCAAAATACGAAACCCCCCATAATATCTATTTTCAGACGATGCTCTTCTGAATAAATCCATTTCTTCGACCATGTCCACCTCTTTTCCCCAAGACAGACAACAAACATTCCCTCAAAACAAGAGATCCGATTGATGTCTTCGGAGTAAACATTAGTGCTTGCATACACACACCTGCTCGGTAAAGAGCCATGCATGGTTGATTAGTAGGGTCTGATTTCTGCTTTATTCCAATACCGACAGAAAAGTGACAGGCCTTAAGACATGCTCAAACGCACACTGATAAGAGCTCAGGAGGCAAAGACGGCTCCGTTTCAGGCATTTGAAGTGCGTCCGACAAGAGTTCAAGTTAATGACAAAAGTTGAAGACTCGACAGTGAAGTGCGTGAATGAATAGCATGACAAGCCAGGCCGAGATGTCTGCCTACCTTTTGGAAAACCTGAATGACATGTTTCTACAAAAAGGAAAACAATGACAACCAGTCAACACAAATGAACGATGAGATCGACCTGCTCAAGAAAGATTTCAGCTCCGCTTGGTGAAAGACGAACACTGAATGACGAGGTTCAAAAAGGAGTCGCGATCACCCCGAAGAGTGCCGAGTTTGAAATGTACTGTACTTAGACTGGACTGTCAGCTCTGGCTGTGATAGCATCTGGCACTGACAGATTGTAGACAAGATTATATTTATTAGTAGCCTCCCATGGGTACAGCTGAGGTGGCTATCCACACCAAACAGCACAGAGCCAGACTGGGGGGGGGACTACAATATGACATTGTAGTAGTGCATATTTAGCTGGTATATAATCTCATTGAGGTCTGTAAACCCTTCATGGCCATCTACTGCACAATCAAGCACCACCTTATTTTACTCAGGTGAATGTAACATGTCTAGGACTATGATTAATATAAACTTTGAAGAAAGAAAAAAAAAACTAGGCCCGCTAGTCTAATAAAATGACCTATATGCATGGACAGAATGATGGATGCAACCACAGAAAACATAATAATAATTTGGAGCCACCCAGGATCTTAGGCACAAACGTACAATGAAAAAAAGAGTTTGGTTAGGTAGTCAAGGGAGAAGAGCAAATGGGAATATATATTATTGTGGACTACAAACAAGAATGAGATATTCTTGTGACATAGAAGGTTATGGCAAGACGGGGCTATTTGTTAAGTTGTAGCTACGTACATTTATCATGTGCTTACGTAAGCAAAGTACTGAAGGAGATTACTGCAGCTCCATCGAGACCACCTCTCTTAATCCACTCCAAATTTGCATATACACTCTGGATTATTATTATTATTGGTGATGGATGATATGTCTAATGGTTATAAAATGGACATGCTTAATAATCATTGGAAAAAATAATATGACAAGGTATGATGGGAACAGATAAGGTACAGTAAAACCAAATCAAACAGAGTCCCATGTCCCCATTGGAAAACAACATCTATAAAAACACCCTGATGCCAGGTAATCCGGCTGGGTGGAAGGGGGGACGGGGCAGGGGAGGGGGGACGGGGGAGGGCTTACCTGCGCGTGAGCTTGGAGGTGAGCTTGGTGAACAGGTTGGTGGAGCCGCGGCTGCGGGACTGCGAGAGCGGCGTGGCGTCGTGGGAGAGCGTGGGCGAGGCCGGCGGCCCGTTGTAGGTGGCCGTGCGGCGCTCCCGCAGCTGGCCCCCGTGGAAGGTGCTGCGGCTGGCCGTGCCGCGGGGGAAGCGCAGCCGGTCCGGGGGCGTGGCTCCGCTGCTAATGCTGTGGGTGGAGGCCCCGCCCGGGTTCCGCTGGCTGGCTGTCGACGACGTGCTGGAGGTGTCAGAGTCAGCGAGTCAGCGAAAAACGAAAAACTCCCTTGCGGCAAAAGTCTCGCTGCTGGTTCGTTCCAACATGTTTTGATGGCAATACTGGCTACCACAGGACATGCCTCAACCTTCAATACCATCTTAACAGGAGCCAAGTTGACCCCAATATGTAATTTAATATACATAATAGAAATACACCAAACGAACAAAACACTTCTCTTACCTCAAAAAAGACTTGTTCATGTCAAGGCTTGGTTGCGGTTAGTTTGTCTAATCAACTAACAAATGACGACGTGTTTTTATCGTTTAATTACGTTCACTTTCAACGAACACAGAGACTCAGCTCGTTTAGGACAGAGGGATACACTGAAGGAGAAGGGCTATGTTTTGGCTACGTTTGGGAAGGGTTTGGCTACGTTAGGGAAGGGTTTGGCTACGTTAGGGAAGGGTTTGGCTCCGTGAGAGTAGCGCTACTCGAGCAAACTACATGAGGGTGTGTTAGCAGGGAGAGGGACTCGAGCGCGGAGAGGGAACGACGCCTCCTGCCCTCATCAAACAGACGTTGCTGGAAACGTGACCCCGCACGGCTGCAGGGGGCCGCTTGTAAGAAGGGGGGGGCTGACGGAGAGGGAGGGAGTAGACGGATCCCAACTGGGATGGGAGCGTTTGGGGGGGGGGGNCCCCCCCCCACGCCTCCCTCTGGTGAATGGCCCCTGGAGGGGGGAGGGGGGGAGCGTGGGGAACCCCCCCTTACTTAGGCCGGAAGAAGTCGCCCTCCGGCGGCAGCGTTTGGCGGCAGGTGTGGCCCGAGGCCGACAGGGACACGGCCTTCTGGTGACGCAGCCGGACCGAGGCCGAGGACGTGGTGAAGGCCTTGGCGTAGGCAGAGGGGCTAGTGGCACAGGCGGACATTTCGCTCATACTGCCCCCCGGTGGATGGGACGGGGGTGGGGGGTGGTGAGAACAGAGCCAGGGCAGAGAAAGGGCGGTTTTAATAAAGCGGTTTTAACAGAGGAGGGAAAAAAAAGCAGTCTTCACCACCATGTGAAGGAAGACCACAATGAGGAATGCCTTTGTTTGTTGGACTGGATACCTGGATTGGCTGTTTTTAAAACAAGGGAGCAACAAAGCAAATGATGCAAATGGAAAAAAACAAGGATTTAGAAGTGTGAATTGAAGATGGAAGGAAGGGATAAGGGATAGACTTTTCACGCAGCCCTCGTGAAAAAGCGACAGCGCTTGCAAGAAAAAGAAGAAAAAAACCCCACACTGATGACTTAGCAGAAGGGTATGTAGTGATGGGCCAAATGTGCCTTTGAAAAACAAGTCCACGCAACCTTGAACAATTGGAAAAAAGACCAAGCTGCTTTCAGATGTGGTGAATGACGCACGCGTTCGCTGCTCTGAAAAGCCTCCTTTCAAGCCGCTTCACTGCGACAACTACAATAACTAGGAAACTCCGACGAATGGCACCTCTAGGGTTATTTGTTTAAGTCACTTCACACAGGGAACCAATCGGAACACTGGACAGTCACAAACTGGGGCTCCGGAATGAAAGTATAAATCTAGAGTTGAGCGTAAAAAAAGCTGTGTAAATGTGTCCAACCCCCGACTCGAGAGGTCGACCATCTCCTCTTCTGCATTTACAGGCTCCTCCATACATCTAGAAGGTTCTCGCTGACGGTAAGGTCACAGCAGGCTTTGTGTGAGCTTGGCAAACCACTGCACCATCTGAACCGTGATATCGGACGGTGGAAGAGTAGAACGGAAAGCTCCCCAAAAGAATAAGACCAAGATAAAATTGTTTCTCGGCACAAAATAATCTTTTTAGACATTTTTGTGGGTGTTCAACGTTTACGACTCCCCCCGACGAATGGCACCTCTAGGGTTATTTGTTTAAGTCACTTCACACAGGGAACCAATCGGAACACTGGACAGTCACAAACTGGGGCTCCGGAATGAAAGTATAAATCTAGAGTTGAGCGTAAAAAAAGCTGTGTAAATGTGTCCAACCCCCGACTCGAGAGGTCGACCATCTCCACTTCTGCATTTACAGGCTCCTCCATACATCTAGAAGGTTCTCGCTGACGGTAAGGTCACAGCAGGCTTTGTGTGAGCTTGGCAAACCACTGCACCATCTGAACCGTGATATCGGACGGTGGAAGAGTAGAACGGAAAGCTCCCCAAAAGAATAAGACCAAGATAAAATTGTTTCTCGGCACAAAATAATCTTTTTAGACATTTTTGTGGGTGTTCAACGTTTACGACTCCCCCCCCCGCTTGCCATATCGGTGAGACCCACCACCGGTGCGCATAAAAGGAGGGAGAAAACGAAGAGAAGGGATGGAGGATATTCTAGAACCTTCGGGCATTTGTTTTTTTGAGATCAACAACTCATACTGTTGAGCCGTCGGGGTTAACTAACAGACCCTCTCGCAGGGGTCTGCAGATTTTAGCCTGGCGATAGGCCAGAGCTTGCCAACACGAGGGGTGGGGGGACAGGCGCTTTCTGGATGGAGGGGTGTGTGGTGTATGTGTGAGGAGTGATACAGGGGAGAGACCTGCCTGAGGGGTGTAGCTGCTGGGTTGCCCGTGTGTACGGCGTGCGAGCGCACGCACGTTCAGGAAGCGGCCGTCCGACGCTCACCTGTTTTCCTTGCCGTTCTGGATGACCGCGTGGCGGTCCGTGGCGTTCCTCTCGCTGCACACGTACGTGTTCCTCCTCGTCATGCCGCCCGATGCCGCCGTACTCTGGAGGACAGACTCACCGTGAGCACTTTCTCAGACCCTGTTGCTAAACGGCGCGTTCTAATTACACCTCAATTTCATTGCAACGCCTGTTGTGTGCCCCAGTATGAAACCCTTTAGTTGCGATGCCGCCAGCGTTTCTTAGGAAGAGCGTGGGAGAGCTTGGACGGACTGAGAGAGAGAAACAGACAGGGAGAGGGCACAAAAAGGAGAGGGAGTATCAGAGAGGGAGAGCGAGCGAGAGAGAGAGCGACAGACAGAGCGAGTCACATAGCCCACAATGCACACTAGCTCGCAGCAGTGTATCAGGGTAATGGACTGGAAAATACGCACTCCGAGGGACAATACAGGAAGAGGAGGCTGAACAAAATGAACATGCGGCTTGGGTGTGTGCGAGTACATTCCGTGTTATTCATGTGCTTCCGAGATTCGATTCGATGTTATATTGAATCCCCCCCCCTCCCCTCCCCGCCGCATCACTGTCTTGGTGCGTGTCCAATATTAAAAGTGCCAGCATGCATCAGTACGTTCCTGTGTTGCTCACCGGAGTGGTGGAACCCTTTTTGCGGTCGGGTATGTCAGCCTTGTTGGGGTTGTTGGCGTTGCCCAGCAACGGACTGCCGGGGGCGCCGCCCCGGCCGCCCGACTTCCTGGTCTGGCCACCGGCCTCCTCCTTGATGTCGTTCTCGGCCGTGCTGGTCTGGCTCCTCTTCGGGTAACCCGCCGAGGGAATGGACGGTCCGGCTGGAGAGAGGGACGGAGATGATGAGACGGAACGAAAATGGAACTTAAAAATGCAGGGAATGCGTGCGTTGATCTCGTTTTCTCGTTGACGAGCGGCGGGTACACGAATCGTACACAAACCCCTTCAACCTCCCTCCACCTCTCACACCCCACCCTCCTTCCTCTGCCCCTCTCCTACAGGTCTCACCTTGGTCGCTGTAGCGCCTCTGTTTCTGCGTGGACGAGATGGAGCGCTGGACCTTGAGGTGAGCAGGGGACTGGCCGTTATTGTGTTCGCTGGTGGGCCGTGCCTTGGCCAGGGACAGGTTACTGCTGGAGCTGGAGTCACTCGCCTCCAGCTGGAGGGGAAGGGGTTCATATGGAGGAGACGTTTCATGACGGGTCTGGGTTGCAAGAGTGTGTACAGGTGTCTGGGTTGCAAGAGTGTGTACAGGTGTCTGGGTTGCAAGAGTGTGTACATGTAGTGTCTGGGTTGTGAGAGTGTTTACATGTTGTGTCTGGGTTGAAAGATTGTGAACATGCTGTGTCTGGGTTGACAGCGTGTTCATGCTGTGTCTAGGTTGACAGCGTGTTCACGCTGTGTCTGGGTTGAGACAGCGTGTTCATGCTGTGTCTAGGTTGAGACAGCGTGTTCATGCAGTGTCTAGGTTGAGACAGCGTGTACATGCAGTGTCTAGGTTGAGACAGCGTGTACATGCTGTGTCTGGGTTGACAGCGTGTTCACGCTGTGTCTAGGTTGACAGCGTGTTCACGCTGTGTCTGGGTTGACAGCGTGTTCACGCTGTGTCTAGGTTGACAGCGTGTTCATGCTGTGTCTGGGTTGAGACAGCGTGTTCATGCTGTGTCTAGGTTGAGACAGCGTGTTCATGCAGTGTCTAGGTTGAGACAGCGTGTACATGCAGTGTCTAGGTTGAGACAGCGTGTACATGCAGTGTCTAGGTTGAGACAGCGTGTACATGCTGTGTCTGGGTTGCAAGAGTGAGCCACGCCCTCCTCCTCACCTCTGTCGACTTCCTGCCCAGCAGCAGGTACGTGGCGGTGATCTCGTCGTACTTCATCCGGGTCAGCGAGTCCTGGATCTCCTCTCGCGAGTAGCCCATCCCCACCATGATGTCTGGGGAGGGAACAGAGCGCAAGCTGGGACGAGGTCTGGGGGACAAGATGAGGGGGACATAACGGCCCATTCCAATCCCAGCCGGAGGGCTCCAACGCTGCAGATGAGGGCCAGCCATAACCAGCTTTCTGGGTAGTACTACCACTAGCTACTACCATGTTGAGACCACCAGGGCACCACTATCTTCATGAGGTACACGTACCTGAAGATACATGCTTATTCCCCATGAAATGGTCTAGATATCATATATGAAAGATGGGACAATATTAGTGGAATAGCCAGGTTTTTTTTTATGGAGTACCCAGGTCCCACTGTTAGTGTGTGTTCTGACAGAGCTAATGCTCTCCCCCTGGTGGGCTCTTGTCTCTCTATCCCAGCCTCCCCCCCTCACTGCAGGGATCGATCCTGGCACTGACAGGCAGAGGGCATCGCAGGGGGTAAGCCCTGGGGGGCATCGCAGTGGAAAGAACAGAGCCATCCAGCCTCTGGATCGACCACTGGGCCTTAGTGTGTGTGTGTGTGTGTGTGTGTGCGTGTGTGTGTGTGCGTGTGTGTGTGAGAACGAGAGGTCCTGGACACAAAACAAGTGAGGCTCACGTTGGGCCGAGCATGCCAGGTTTGGAGTGCAGGACTGTGGCCCATGATAATAACGCGTGACAGCAAGGCCACTGGAGGCTAGGAGCTTCTCCATAAACCTAACAAGGTCCTCCGAATGGATCCAACAAGCTGACATGGTTCAGTGTAAATGACCAGTTTTCCCTCCCATGTATTTACTCTATTATCCCATGAATTGACTCCACTAAAATGTACTACCTTTCACCCTTGACTTGAATGCAGCGTTTCACAGAGTTACAACTCTTTCACGAGCTGACAGTTCCATTATCCTCCCAAGCGATCGCGTTCGTCCATGTGGTTGCTATGTGCCAAATGAGTCCGTTTGTGTGTGTATGTGTGTGTGTGTGTGTGTGTGTATGGGGGAGAGGGAGAGGGGTGGGGCCTGTACCTATCCTCTTCTGGTCACTGATGTCCAGTTCAGGTTCCACAAACGGCTTCAGCTCGTCCTCCTCACAGCCGGCGTTGATCCAGCGATCCTTCATGATTTGCTACGACGGGGGGGGGGAAAAAACAGCAACTTATGACAGCCTCCGCTTTCAGTGACGGGCATCGGCGGGCTGACGCAACATTTTACAGTCCCGCTCTCAACTTGTGGGACGTTCATTTGAGCGGCTTTTCTTCTTTCTCTAGCGCGCTACGCTAATTAGCATGAGCTTTATGTGTCACTTCAGTTCATCTGAATCTCTTCAGAGTGAACAAGAAGACTGAAATATAGACAACTAAAACATTGCAAATGGTTGTAAAAGGATGCTTGTGTCCCTTGTGGAGAAAGGGGACACACACATGCTGGTGTTGGTCACATGCTTGCTGGGAGAGTTACTCTATTATTCGTTGGGTATAACGTACTCGTTTTCGGATTTCAGGGTTAGAATTAGGGTCACTCTATATTGCCTCTACACAGTCAGTGAGTGAGTGAGTGAGTGAGTGAGTGAGTGAGTGAGTGAGTGAGTGAGTGAGTGAGTGAGTGTAAAGAAGCGAGTGAGAGACAGTGTGCGTGCACGGCCCTAAAACAGAACTCATTCCATCCTTAACATCCACACAGGCAGGAACACGGGCAACAGGCATGCGGGGGGGGGGGGGATAGGGGAGGAAACCTCCCCTCCCCCAGATCAGACGGACGTGCGTGGAGGGGTGGAAGGAGAGAGTAATAAGAAGTAGTAAGCGGAGACATATTTACATTTTGGCCTTCCTCCCTCACCTCAAGAGTCCCCCGCTTGGCTGGGTTGAGGACCAGGAAGCGCTTGAGGAGGTTTTCGCAGTCGGTGGACATGTAGAAGGGGATACGGTACTTCCCCCTTAAGACTCGCTCACGCAGCTCCTGCAGAGAGAGAGAGGGGTGGGGAGAGAGAGGATGAGGGGAGAGAGAGAGAGAGGATGGGGAGAGAGAGGATGAGGGGAGAGAGAGAGAGAGAATGAGGGGAGAGAGAGAGAGAGAGAGAGGATGAGGAGAGAGAAAGGATGAGGAAAGAGAGAGGATGAGGAGAGAGAGAGAGAGAGAGAGGATGGGGGCGAGATATCTTTAATATAATCTATTTGGCAGATGCTTACATGCAAAGCGACATGGGGTAAATTTGATGCTTGCAGCACAATGCTCTACCACTGAGCTATCCTCATCCCCAATCTCATTGTGTACTGATTATGATCATTAACCAGTGCATGTGCTCACAGCTGTATGAACCCCACAGTCACACATACACAGACCCCTGTGCACGCTCACACACAACACACACATACAACATACACACACATGCCCAGTCTCTTCCCCCCTACACATACACACACTAACAGACCCACACGCGCTCCTTCTTCTTCTCCCCCTCCCTCCTCCCCCTCCCTCCCGACCCCGTCTGGGAGCCCACCTTGAGGTTCTGCCCGTCGAAGGGCAGCGATCCGCTGACCAGCGTGTAGAGGATGACCCCCAGGCTCCAGACGTCCACCTCGGGCCCGTCGTACTTCTTCCCCTGGAAGAGCTCCGGGGCGGCGTAGGGAGGGGAGCCGCAGAACGTGTCCAGCTTGTTCCCCATCGTGAACTCGTTGCTGAAGCCGAAGTCGGCGATCTTGATGTTCATGTCGGCGTCCAGGAGCAGGTTCTCTGCCTGGGGGGGGGAGGGACGAGAAAGAGATGGTGAGTGTGTGTGTGTATGTGTGAGAGATATAGACATACATACTTACACACATATTTATGCGCTCTTTTCATTAACAAATACAGTTTATTTTACATTTACTTTGCCTAATTTTACCAATACGCCTTTATGAAAATCCACCATTCACGACGTAGTGCGACACACCTCTACTCTGCAAACCATAAATTTTATTTTTTTTTTTCAATAATCGTCCTGCATTTTCAATTATATAAAACGTTCACCTTGTGTTTTACAATCTTAGTGAACTATTCCTTACTTGTATTACCCCATTTTATTATTACTCAACATTAACGCCAATTTCCATACACTCTTTCTTTAACATTAACATAAGAATTCGTTAAATCTTCTTAATATATATCTATAAATTATACCTATAAATAAGTTATATAAATATATATATAGATATCTCATCACTTTTATGCTATAAACATATAATATATGATAATTATTAATCTCATCTACCTCACTTTTCCCCGTCTTCCTCCTCCTCCTCCTCCTCTCCTTCACACACACACAGTCAGTCCTACGCACACAAACAAACACACTAACGCAGCAGCGCTGACAGACCTGCACACACACAAACACACAGTCCCCCCCATGGGTATCCCAACACGATGCAGGTGAAGCCCCTGCTGTTGGAGCAGGAGGTGATAATGACTCGTGGTTTGTTGTTGGTGTGCGGGGGACCTTACCTTCAAGTCTCGGTGCACAATGTGCTTCTGGTGACAATACTGCACGGCGGATACAATCTACAAAACAGAGAGAGAGAGAGAGAGTGAAAGAGAGAGAGTGAAAGAGAGAGAGTGAAAGAGAGAGAGAGATAGAGAGTGAAAGGTGAAAGAGAGAGAGACAGAGAGAGAGAGTGAAAGAGAGAGAGTGTGAAAGAGAGAGAGTGTGAAAGAGAGAGAGACAGAGAGAGAGAGTGTAAAAGAGAGAGAGTGTGAAAGAGAGAGAGACAGAGAGAGAGACAGAGAGAGAGAGAGTGAAAGAGAGAGAGAGTGAAAGAGAGAGAGTGTGAAAGAGAGAGAGTGTGAAAGAGAGACAGAGAGAGAGAGTGAAAGAGAGAGAGTGTGAAAGAGAGAGTGAAAGAGAGAGAGTGAAAAAGAGAGAGCGTGAAAGAGAGAGAGTGCAGGAGAGAGAGAGAGTGCAGGAGAGAGAGAGAGTGAAAGAGAGAGAGAGAGTGAAAGAGAGAGCAAGCTGTTTAGAAGGATGTGAAACTGATTATGCAACAACAGAAAAACAGTCAAGCAAATGTAACTCGCGTCGACCTCGCTTTGTTGAGACGTGAAAACTGACACCTCTCTAATTCCCCGCTACTGCAGACGCCACATCGCGTCGTGGGGGAATCGAGTCAGAAGAAGCTCCATTTGTGAAGCAGGGGGGCACCAAACACACTTAGGGGCCCATCGAGCGACAGAGGGAACAGCATTGTGGAACAGCATTGTGGAACAGCATCGATCGGCTGAACTGTGACGTGGGAAGGGCGCGCACTGATGTTGTTTTACAAAGTAGTTTTTTGCAGGGGAGGGGGTGTATATCATGTAACTTGTGTCGCAACATTTGGCTCCTCTGACCTCAACCGTTACACACACGGTCACACACACAGACACCTATTCCACCCCCAAAACTACAGTCCCCCCCCCCCAAATACCTGTCTGTGAAATCTGTTTCTATTTTATTGGCCAGTTCATGTGAACCAGTGTGAACAGTAACCGCTGAAAGCACGGTGGACGACCGCTGGCGTCGGAAAAGCGATCGTTCCAACGGCGCCGTCATGTTGACCGTTCCAACGGTCCCGCAAGTCCCGCGAGTGCTCCGTGGCAGACGGGAGGACGGCGTGTTTACTTCGCGTTGTACGGTACCACGCCCCCACACCGCTGACATCAACAGCAGACAGCTGCGGTGAACTCTTTCACGCACCGACCTAGCAGAACCTGTTTTCCTCCTCTCCTCCCATACAGGACCCCCCCCCTCCCCCCTTTCCACCCCTCCCTACCTCATGAATACCCCCCTTCTTCTCTCCCCCCCTCCCTGCCGTTTCGTCTCCCTCCCTCGCTGTCGGCGACCCAGATATCCCGCAATCTCCTCAGCGACGCATGGGCTGCGCCAATCAGGAGTGGGGAAGGGGGGGGGGATGGGTCTGAGGGGGAGGGGGCGTGGACTGGGACAGCCCCTGTCTGGAAGCGTGGGAGACCCCACCGCCCCCACCCCTTCCCTTTCCCCCCCGGGGTATATTAATGCACGCTATACACGATGGGCTGGCTGCCGTAGAAGGGATATTCCATGCGTGTGAAATGAGAGGTTGGAGAAGGATAGAACAAGCGAGCGAAAGAGAGAGAGAGAGAGACGTACAGCCTTGTCGGAGAGCCAAAGAGAAGCGATGTGATATCCCTTAACGGTCGCCTCCATCTAGGTGTCTCTCTCTCTCTCTCTCTCTCTCTGCCGCACCGCTTCATTCTCTCCATCACTTTCTCCTTCCTGTTTTCTACCTTACTCTACGAAGGAAAGAAGGGCTGAAAGGTGGATATCAGACTACTGGTGCCGACTACAGCTGCTGCCTCATGGCCACCGCACGGTCTTACGGCTGACGATGTCCACATGTGGAGGGAAACATGGACAAAGGCAGCGCGAGAAACTAAAACATAAATGCCTTCCATATACCATATATACGTTACCCGTTACATTTGTAACGGGTATATTTAGAATTTCGATCTGCATCCCGTAGTCCGATGGGCCGATGGGCTGTTGTGCGGCACGCGGATCCAACGCACGTGTAAACTGCCTATTGATGATTGGACGATGTTGTTTCTCGGCCGTGTCAGACGCGCGTCCGACACTCCCTACTTCCGGATTCTCATTCCCTTACTTGCTTTTTCCCCCAGACCCCGCCCCCAGCCCCTCCCCTCCCCCCAGCCCCTCCCCTCCCCCTCCCAGGCCTTCCCCCTCCCAGCCCCTCCCCCTGTCTTAAACACTGCCAGAGTCCACGGAGGGTTATATTATAGCCTATATAGGTTATGTGGGACTCCTGGGTGGTTAAATGGGGTTTGCATCCCTCCAAGAGTTCCACAAAGCCAAGTTTGACAGCTTTAAAGTGAGGTGCGTGTGTTGTTGTGTTAGGTTCAAATGCATGTGTGTGTGTCAGTGTGTATTGACAGAACTGTGTGTGTGTGTGTGTGTGTGTGTGTGTGTGTGTGTGTGTGTGTGTGTTCGTCCCTAACCGGAGGAGATGTGAGAGGAATGGCCCGGCTTTGAACCGAAGCCATTTGGAGTGTGTGTGTGTGTGTGTATGTGTGTGTGTTTGTGTGTGTGTTCATGCACATCTATGTAATGGCACATACATCTGTGTGTCAGTGAGTGGGTATATAGCATGTGGGTGTGTGTTTGCGTGTGTTTGTGTGTGTTCAGCCAGAATCCAGTCCACTGCAGTACCTGTCTAAATTTAGCCCTGGCCTCCTTCTCCTTCATCCGGCCGTGTGCTACCAGGTAGTCGAACACCTCCCCTGTAAAGAGAAGCACAAGGATGGGTCAGGCTGCTGTGTTGGCAACCAGACTGTACTGGCTGACCTGCGCTCTGACAGGCCAACGCCACGACTTCGCCACAACTTCGCCGCGTGTCACGTTGCCCTGCGGTTCTGTGGGCGCGGGCGTGGGGCCATGTTAACGTGAGCACCTATATGGCAAAGGTGTGTGTGTGTGTGTTTGTGTGTGTGTGTCTCACCTCCACTGGCGTACTCCATCACCAGGTACAGGGTCTTCTCCGTCTCAATCACCTCAAACAGCTTGACTGCAGGGGAGGGGAGAGAGGGGAGGGGAGAGAGGGTTGGGGGGAGAGAGGATCGGTTAATCGTGGTTTCGAGTGCGATGCTGGGGAGCCACGTGTCTTTACGTGTGTAAACAAGAACAGACGAAGTGAGAGACAAGGAGAAATAAGTGTGTGTGTGTGTGGTCCAAAGGCCAGTGATCTCTCCCACCGCACACTAGCACCCAGCTCTACCTTCTGCCCTTGTGTCTGGTGTGAGTGTGTGTTACACGTGCGTATGTGCGGACAGGAGGCATTCGTGTGCCTGTAGAACAGGGAGCTGGGACACAAAGTCAGGGCTTCACACACACACGAGTCTTCTCCTCCTCTCCCTCATCCCTTTCTTCGTCTTTCCTCCTGAGTGGAGCTGGATTTCTTTCCCCCCCTCCCTCCCTCCCTCCCTGAGCCTCCTTCGCTGTGTTCCTCCATCTGTAGGTAGCGCTGCCCATGTTCTCCCTGCTTTCGTCCCCCCGTCCCTGTCCCCCCTCCTCCTCATCCCCCCTCCTCCTCGAAGGAGATCTAATTCGGACTCGATACGCCTCGTTGGCGTTGCGATTCGCCACTGCGGTGCGTTTCCATCAGCCGGACCCCCCCCCCTCTCTCTCTCTCTCTTTCTCTCTCTCTGCCCCCTGCCTACCTCGCCCATCCTTCCATGCTGACCTACCTGGGCTTGGTGGAGTGGTAGGGTGGGGGGGAATGAGAAATGGAGGAAGGAGAAGGAAATTGGGTCAGAGGAAGAAAAAAAAAAAAATGAAGAAAAAAAATGATGAAATGAGGGACTCGAGTGCCAGACGCGACCGATGCAAGCGAGACGAATAACGGAGAGCCCTCGGGGTGACATTCCTCAGGCCTGACCAGACGAGCTCTGAGCCCTGGCGTCCAGGAGGATGGAGAGGCTGGAGGCCGCAGGCGCGACGAGCCGATCGCAGATGCGGAACGTGTAACGCGTCTTTGTCGAGGACAAATAACCTTGAGTGTGTTTCGGGCTCTGCTTGCGTGCGGGTGCCCACAAAAGACGATCAGCGTGGTTTGTCAGAAGATCGGGAGATTGGGATCTGATGGAATGATGTCATCGGTTCTCAATCTCTACTGTCTTTTCACGACATGACTGCATGGTAGGTCTGAACCTGTCCGTGCCTGAAGCACATGCACAGCCAGGTTCAAACCCCTTTGTAAGAGTCCTTATCTCTCTGCTCAGCTAAAGACTAGCCCTGACCCTGAGGAGGGTGACTCAGGTCTAGTGGTGGCGGTGTGTGTGTGTGTGTGTGTGTGTGTGAGAGCGTGAGTCACACGCTCACCTCCGGCGAACAGTTCAGCCTGGCTATCAGCCACACTGAGACCAAAGCATGAAAAACCAAGAGCGGCGCCGTGAACGACCATAAAAGGAGCGCGCTTCCCAGTTCCGGAGGCGACCGGAAATACCCCCTCACCCCCCCACACCCACCCTCACTCTCACCCACAACCGCCCCCCCCTCCCCCCGCTCATCGAACAGGGGGTTGCCGTGGCAACGCCTGCGTCCGACACCTTGGTTCAACTTCCTGAGGGTTCGTTATTTGATTTTTCTTTCTCTCTCTCTCTCTCTCTGTCTCTCTCTCTCTTTCTCTGTCTCTCTCTTTCTCTCCCCTGCTACAGCAGCTCGCCCCGTTTTCTCCACAAGTGACACGCACAAGCCCAACCTTGGTGTGGGCACAGGAGATGATGGGTCCGTGCTGCTGAATATAGCTGAGGGGGCGGAAACAGAATGATGGAGATCCATTATCCTGCTTGTCTGAATGAGAGCGAGGAGAGGAGACTAGCAGGTGCTGATGGGGAGGCGGGGAAGGTTGGAGGGGTGTGTGTGTGTGTGAGGTGGGGGGGACATTAGCAAGACATTAGCATCCCCTCACCCCATAACTCCCCTGCCGCCCCCTGCCCCACCCCCCTGACCTCCCCCATTAGCACCTGCTCGTCTCCTCTCCTCACTCTCATTCAAACCTCCCCCTCCCCCTGACCTCCCCACCCCCCTGCTGTGCTGTTGACCAGAGAGGTGTGGCGGGCGCTCGTATCGTTACGCCGGGGCTTGGCACATGGCACGTCCGAACGCAGAGGTCCAGACGGCCCCCGGCACACAGGTTCACGTCTGCTGAAGAAGGAGGTCACGCGCCATTTTTGTGCAAGCTGGGTGTGTGTGTGTGTGTGTGTGTG
>BROE01000004.1:12671889-12773913 GCA_036571765.1 Plecoglossus altivelis | reverse complement strand
CGCCCTGACCTACTTTCCCCATTAGCCCTGCCGTCCTCCTATCTCACTCTCATTTTCAAACTCCCCTCCCCCTGACCTCGCCACCCTCCCTGCTGTGCTGTGACCAAGAGAGGTGTGGCGGGCGCTCAGTATCGTTACCCGCCGGGGCTTGGCACCAGCACGTCCGAACGCAGAGGTCCAGACGGCGCCCCGGCAACAACAGGTCACGTCTGCTGAAGAAGGAGGTTCACCGCATTTTGGCTAAGCTTGTGTTGCGCTGTGGTGTCCGGTGGTGTTTGTTGCTGAACGCAGGACAGCACTGTCCAGAAGTGATTTCTATGGAGCGGGGGGGGTCAGAAGCGGGTGATGTCAACTGGACCCACAGATGGACACGCACACATGCGCACATTCATTCAAGGGAACACACACAACACACACCACGCAGTCATTCAAGGGAACACGCACACATGCACAAATAGACATTCCCAGCCCCCTCTGGATCTTAATCCAATGTCCAGGAATTCCGCAGCCTTTTCCCAGGCAGTTCCCTTTCACACACACATATCAACACACACTACACACTACACACCCCGACACACACACACAACCAACACACCTCACTCACCAACACACACACACACACTCACACCACCACACACCATCACGACACTCACAGCATCACTCACTCACACGTGATCTGTGCCCTTCTTCCAGGAGGCACAAAAGCCCGTCTGTGCCACTCTTTGTGTGTGTCTGTGTGTGCGCGGGCGCGTGTGCGCGTGTGTGTGTGTTTTCAAACACGATGGGGGATGGGATGACCAATGCCTCCCCATCAAAACAGAGATTCCCAAACCTCCAAACAGCAGATGGATGGAAAACACCCCCCATTCAGTCAGCTCATGAATGGAAATGCCATTCACAAAATGCCAAGACTATTTCCTAAATGAACACCCCCCTCCCTTCCCCTCCCCTCCCCGCTCCCCTCCCTCCCTCGTGGCACTTACCGATGTTTGGATGGTTTAAGATCTTCATTATTCGGACTTCCCTGAAGAGCTGAAAAAAGAAAAACACACAAAGAAAAAAGAGTTCAGCCTGAGTGGTAAGTAGTGAAGCGAGCGTAGAATTCCACGCCTTTTGACGGCAACTGCAAATGTCAAGGGGTCGTTGGCTTGAACCACATGACGCAGTTAGTTACCGAAGTGTAACCGACCAGGCTCATGACTGGTTACTTTTGTATCGCGGTCTCTACCGCTGGGGTGACACCAGTTATCAGTTAGCATATTCCTTACAAAGCCCTTTCATTAGTAAGGTTCGGCCTCAACCACCATCACACACACACACACACACACACTTCCTACATCCTGTTTCCTACTGGTGATTCTCACAAATAACCACATGGTATAATACGGCTGGAGAAATTCTAGAGTTACAGAGACAGACGTCGCTAGACTAGGACTTCCTGTGACACGCAGTCCAAATTTCCTTTGTCCCTTTCTCTCCTTCTCCTCTCTCCTCCCCTCATGACAGGACAAGCAGAATCATGTCACTCGCTCTCTGTCACGGGATTGGCCGCCTGGGCGCGGACGACCTATTTACCGCCGCCGACGTCGAGACGACAGGATTGGGCAGCCGTTCGATGATGGTTGCCGTGCGTCACACACGCAAGGGGGGAATTCCCCTCTCCCTCTCTGCCCCACTCTCTGTCTCTCTCTCTCTCCATTCTTTTCCTCAACATTTCCTTTGGCTTTCTCATCTCTTTCCCTCTGATACAACTCTAATTCCAGGGCCTTGGAACAGAATGTGGCCCCGCAGTGGAACAACATGAATCCATTTTTCCCCCGCTGTCCTTCACGGACGTGAGGAAGATGGACGTGAGGAGATGGAGAGAGAGCACGCACGCGAGGAGTGTCCAGAAACTCCTCGTAGAAAGGACCGGAAGATACTTCCCCCCCCCCTTCCGGAGCTGAGAACAGTGAGAATCAAACTCAGAAACCTTCATGCTGTGAGGCAACAGTACAGACGCCAGTCTGTGTGCCTTCACACACTTCACCCCCCCCACCCCCCCACGTATATAAAGTGTCAACGTACTAACAAGATGGCTAAAATTCAACAGGAGACCCGACGACGTGCAACCCAGGTTTGTGGTTGAACCCGACCTCAGCGGACAGCGTTCCACTGCTAGAGTCCAGGCCACTGAGTCCAGGCCCAGGCTGACTAGCTACACCTGACCACCAGGCGTCCCTCCCCTCTGTACTGCCTTCCTCTCCGCACTCCCTGTGACTCGTCCCATCACCTGCAACAGCCTCTCTCCCCCTCCCTCCATCTTTCAACTGCTCCGTCTCCCCCCCTTCAGTCTCTATGTCTCTCTCCTTCTCCACTGCTCTCCAGGAAAGTTACGGTGGTGAATGTGCCATTGCAGACATGAATCGTGATGCGAAAGCGTGTTCTTGTAGATAAGGTAAGGGCGTATGTGTGAGTGCGTGTGAGTGTAGACATGCCTTAGGTTTAACTTCTAAGGCCTGGCATCAGTCAGCCCATTGCATCTCTCTGACACACATACACACGCACACACAGATGCATTAACAACACCACTCTGCTTGTCTACACATATACCACTTCACATGCCTCTCTGCACATTCTCCCTCTAGCATACACTTCAACTCCCCCCAGACACACGCGCACACGCACGCACGCACACGCGCACACACGCACACACACCCCTTCTTTGACGCACAAAGAAAACGAGGTCACCCGGTGACGTCCGCCTTTTCACTTCTCTCGTTGGCCTCGCCAACGCCGGACCTCTGCCGGACCTTTCCAAACAAGCTGTGTGTTCTGGAGCGGAGACCCCACGTTTAGCACGCTGCCACAGGTCCCTGACCCTGCGGACCACCGGCAGGGACTCTGTCCTCTCCAAGACACCACCACTAGCCTTTGATACCGGGGCCTTGGGTCTGCATCTGGGCCCTCAGGAGCGAGTACGCATGAGAGAGAGAGACATTACTGAGACAGACGGAGAGAGACGACAAGAGGCAAAAAGTCCCAAAGGAATGAGTTCAAGAGAAGAAGCTCAACATCTTCATCCTGCCAGTCAACTCTGGAGCTCATGGGGAGGGAGGGAGGAGGGAGGGAGGGAGCTAGGAAGCTGAGGAGAACTGGTGAGACACGCCCCTGAGGGAGGAAGAGATCACAAACTACAGGCAGCCAGCTTCTTCTGGTCAGCACTAATCATGGGAGTTTTAATTACACACACACACACACCCCTCTTTTACAGACAGGCGGAAAGCAGCCAGATGCATGGACACACACTTTACACGTTTCCAGACAGAAGCACCCTGAAGAGCGTGTGTGAGAGTGATATTTTAACCACCTTGCCTCAGCAAAATCAGCTTTCTTCGCAGTAAGGGGTGGAACACTGTGGCAGACTCTGGTATTCCAAGATGTCATCTCAAAAGCTATGCGCACGCACGCACACATGCACACACACACACGCGCGCACACACACACACACACACACAAACTGCTCGTGTGTGTTAGGGCACAAACACACCACCTGCCTTCACACACGGCAGAATGCACTCACAGTCTGTCAATGTCTAGCCAGCAAGGCTGTACTTTTTTCGCTTTATTAACCTGCGGCTTGTGCGTGCGTACATGTGAGTGAGAAGAGAGAGAGAGGAGAGAGAGAGAGAGGAGAGAGCAGGAGCGAGAGAGAGAAGGAGAGAGAGCAGACGGAGTGAAGTAGGAGGGAGGGGGGTGACTGGTGCTGTTTTCCTGGAATGAAAAGGCAGCCGTGTGTGTGTGTGTGTGGTGGTGGTGTTGGTGGTGGGGGGGGGCACAGGCTGACTGTGTTGGTGGTGGGGGGGGGGTTCTAGACTGGAACATCCATAAACTGAGAGGGGTGGGGGGTGGAGTGAAAGTCTGGCTGTCTGCACATGCACGCACATTAACGCCTCAGGAAACAAACCAAGTCCACCCGTAGAAGCTTACACAACATGCCCCCTCCCTCACACACACACCACACAGACACACACACACACACCTTTGATCTTGACATGGGTGTGCATCCGTGTTTTGGGCCGCCAGGTCACCACAAGCTTGTCTCTATTGGGAACCAGCACACTTTATAGCACAGGCTCTCTCCTAGAAAAGTCACTTAAGGGACCCCGACACAAACTCTCTTGTTCCATTTCTCTATCTTTTTCCTCACCTCCTTTGGCACTTCACCCTCTCAGAAATATCTTGACACACACACACACACACACTCTGTTGTTCCTGTGCTGTGAGCTGAGGGGGGGCAGAACTTCACTGGATGAAGCATCAGAGCATCCAGGCCACAGTGACATCTGGAAGCATGGAGACATCCCAACCAGCATGTACGTGTGTTATGTCTGAGTCTGCTGCACATGTGCGGCTGTGTGTGCACTTGCAGGTCATTATGCACAAGTATATACACGTGTGTGTGTGTGTGTGTGTGTGTGAGAGAGGAGAGAGAGAGGGCGAGAGAGAGAGAGAGGGCGAGAGAGAGAAAAACATTTGTATTTGTGAGTGTGGTGCATGTAGGTATACAGTGTTTGTGTGTGTGTGTGTGTGTGGGCGTGTTTAATGTCACCCAAGGGATAGAGGCAGTTTCCTGTGGTTTCTGAGAGAAAGAAAGATGGAGGAGGGTCCTAAATAATTGACTCCAGTCCTGCGAGTCAAAATGCGTGCTCTCCTCCCTCTCTCTTTCGCACGCACGCACGCACGCACACACACGGCCTGCTAGAGCCGTATGGCACACAAGATGGACACAGTGAGAACACCAACACAATGCCAGCTGAAGGACTAAGTCAACACACAACACAGACACTCACAGCCTCAGTGTTGGGCTATTGAGCCTTGAAGACTTTGCGAGCGTAAAGGTACCTCAGATGACTCCGAGTGTGGGAGGGAGGAGTGGGGGGTGGAGAGGGGATTTCACAGGAACAAGAACGAAGGGGTGGGGTGGGGGGGAGAAAAAAAAAGGCGAGTTCTCATTCCAGCCTTTAGTGACCGCGCCAAGCGTTTCGACGGTGCCTCGGACGGATCTCTTGCACGTAAGTGGCAGATGCACAGGCAGGAAACTCCCCCCCCTCTCCCACGAAATGTCAACCCAGAAGGATCTCTCAGCTGGCCTAGTTGGCCGCCGGCCCACTTCCCTCTCTCTCCACCAGACGTTCATGTGCTCGTCGCTGCCGCTTCCTCCCCGTATACATGCCTCCGCTCTTTCCCCACATGCCTACATTTGCATACGAGCACGCATACACTGATACCCCTTACCAAACATGGGGTTTTTTCACACACGCCCTGCAGTATTTCCTGCGGTCAGTCTCTGGGCGCCGACCGACCGAAAGGGGGAGGGCGGGAGATCCCCACCCCGCCACCTCCCCCCCCTACCCAGCGTGCCCCTACCGTTGCCATGCCGATGCTCTCGAGGGGGAAGCGCTCCTTGGAGGGTGAGGGTGCACGATGCACTGAGGGGCACAGGAAAAAACCAAGCATAGGCAGGGAAGAGTGGGGGGGAGAGAGACATACCAACAGAGAGGGAGATAGAGATGCAGAGACTCACACAGTGATACAAAGACAAGAGAGACAGCGAGAGGATCCTCTCCAGTCTGTTCCAGCATCCTTCTTGTCTTAGACGGTAGAACAGAATAAAGTGAAAAGGCCTGAGGCAGGAATAGAGATGGAGCTCAGACAGGTAGGACGGCACGGGAGGACAGGAATGAGGAAGGAGACGGAAGAGAAGGGAAGAGGGGAGGGAGAAAGACAGAAGGGCGGTGAGAGCGAGAGAGACAGGTGAGGGAGAGACGGGTGAGGGAGAGACGGGTGAGAGAGAGACGGGTGAGAGAGACGAGAGAGCGAGAGAGAGATGGCGAGAGAGAGAGCGAGAGGGCGAGAGCGAGAGAGCGAGAGCGAGATGGCGAGAGAGGGCGAGAGAGAGAACACGGAACAAAAGGTGCTGGCGTCCCAGACAGGCCGGCAGAGCCGTGCCAACAACCACACAGTGAGGAAACTGTGTGCTGTCCCAGAAAACAGGAACGACAGAATAACACAGACAGAAACCCACCCAGACGCTCTCCCTTCCCCTCCACTCTCTATCCCTCCCCTGCTCCCCACCCTCAGCTTCCCTCACATCCATCTCCACGTCTCTGGCCTCCACGCCTCCTCCATTTCTTCGTGTTTGGTTTTCACTGGCCTTTCTTCATTTGCTTTTGGTGACATTTGCGTCATTTAAAAACGTCACACGAGCAATAATGTCTAGATAAAGCGCGTAAAACATTTAATGTCATTAGGGTTATTGGGGCACTTCAGGACACTAAAATAGACTACTTAAGTCAAACTAAGGGGATGTAGAAAGACACATTCCAACTAAATACGTTGAATGGAATCTGATCTAGTTAAGAGACTTTCTTTATTATAGTCTGCAGGGCTGACCTCTCAAAAAAAAAAAAAACTAGCTTGGACAGAGTCAACAAGGCCATTGGGTACCACTTCAATTTGCAGGCGTGCTCCAAATCATTAGAACGCTGGTGGGAAAAATGGGTCTGAGGGAGTTCACTCGGTGCAACGAAGCCAACATACCGCCCAACCAAGCGCTCCAGAAAACCTACAGAATCTGCAAACCTGAACCTGCTCAAGCGGACCCGCTTGCACTTTAAAAAGGCAGGCTGGAACACACTGGGAGTGTCCGATAGGACTATGAATAGTGCAGGAGCCAGGTCTGGCGGTAGGCGCCCGTGGTAACAGCAGGTAACGGCTCGGGTCCTTGAGTCGTCTGCTACTTGCATGTAGGACCTGGATGACCGGCCTGTGTGACTGGTGCCTGGCACACCCCTACCCCCACCCTCACCCCCACCTCCACCCATTTATACACCTGCCTGTTCAAGCGTTCAAGTTCATGGGCATCTACGCGTGTGCTTGAAGCACCGTCCAGACTAACTTCTGACAGTTCCTCAGCAGCAGAAACAGAAAGGAAGGTTCTGGAAAAAACTGCGCTTAGATACGAGGTGATATTTTGACAGCGAAAGAATACATTTGAAAATGCGCAACACAGTTGTCAAATCAAGTTGTATCCCTCCAAATAGTTGGAAAAACATATACGGCTTTTCTTCTGAAGGTAAGGGAAGGTTTGGTAGAAATATCACAGAGTGGCATTGCATTTTTGCACACAAAAAAATCAACCCAACCAAATTGGGTCACATTATGCTAAAGCTATCCTCCACTATTTCAACGCTTAAACAAACGTTCGAAACGGGTCATGTCAACTGACTTGAAACTATCCGTTGATTTATTCATCTTGTTATCTGAAGCGATTCAAGAAAAGAAATAGCAAGATAAAAAGCAAATCCGCTAGCTGTCAACTGACCTGATGTATCATGCTAAGTATAGGAAGTCTTTCATTTTTCCGTTATTGCGCACACGCACACACACACACACACAGGTAAATTAACAATTAGTCGGACAAAAAAACCCCATCTCTTCTGACTTGTGAAAGCTGAGTGAGTGTTACGTCATCTGGAGTTGGCTTATCGGAGGTGTTGTGTTGGATGGTGGTGGTGGTGTTTGTGTTGGGTCCGGAGGGGCTGGCTAGGGAGTCAGGCTTATTAACACTTCCTCTTGTGGAGCAAAACAAGAATACCTGCTGTCAGCAACTGCAACAATGTCCTCTCGTATACTGTAAAACACACACACACACACACACACACACACACACACACACACGCTTAACCACGATAACGCACTTCCCTTTATGCAAACACGTACGTGAAAGACCTGCTTAGGCCAGTCACATGACCTGGCAAGCCGACCTGCCGTGCGTGTCGGTTCGTATGACCCCCTTATTAAACAAGGTATGCAACTGGAGAACAGGCGTGGGAAGGGGTTAAAGTGTTGTGAAAGCTTTTTTTGACAACTTGAGGCTTCCTGCTCCAAATCCAAGCTCATTCTGGAGTGTGTCCCACACACATCAAGACATAGACTTTCTGTTTGAGCAGCCCCAACTTGTTTATAATTGGCCGGCTGGAATGAGCAGTCGTGGTTTGACCTTGAAAGTGGAAGAACGTTCGGTAAATGCTGAAATCAAACACGTCTGCGTATCCTTGGGAACCAGTTCTTTGACGTCAGGGCGGCTCCCCCCTCGCAAGAGCGGGTTCGGAAGAGACCCTCCATCCGCTGAGGCGGCCGCGCCACCGCCGCCGCGATCTCGCCAGAGACGGCGGCAGACGCGAGGAGGTCATCCGCGAGAGGCCAACTTCGGCGTAGGGTGTGCAGCGGGTCGAACAAGGAGGGAGGCAGCCTGGCGGCGAGCCAGAACCAAAAAGGCACTTCCATGAGTGACCCATTTTCCTACACCCCAGACGCAGTGCAGGAAACAAACAGTCCCAGGCTAGACTGTTCTATGCTCAGAAGGGACCGGGGACCGATCTAGAAGACAGCTGCTGTGCCGTTTCAGAAGCCATGCAGAAGGGTGGAACTTAGCAGGAGGCAGGGGGGGGGGAGACGGCGGCGTCCATCGTTTCCGGTTGGAACGTGGCTTGTTTCTTTCAAACCGATGTGTCGTCCAGTCACCGTGTCTGAACTGACCTAGACGGAACAACAACAGCATCTTTGGGAAATGGCAAGGTAGCCAACCGGAGGAAAAAAAGTCCTTCTGAACACGTAAACGATATAATAAAACACGGGACGGAGGAAAACCAGATAATTGGTCTTATTTTCCGAGGGTTTATCCTCAGAAACCTTGCGGTTCTCTTTAGTTAAAAAAAAATAATAATAAAAAAAAAGGTTGTGTAGATGTGCGAACCCCTTGACCTCTGGTGCAAGGCCATGCTGGGAAATTGGTGATAAACGAAGGCCCAGTTGCGATGGCTGACACATCGTCTCACAAACACACTGGCCGGGAAGGAAGGAAGCAGGCTGGCCCGGCTGAGGGTGTGTGTGTGTGTTGTGTGTGTGTGTGTGTGAGTGAGCAAGAGAGAGAGAGTCTCCTTTCTAGATGGTAAAGCTGCCTCCTCTGCCTTTGTAGGTCAACAAGGGACAGACTGCTAGAGATGAAACTTCAACATGCCCTCCCACCCTCCTCCCCTGAGTCTCTACCGCTACTGGCCCCGATATCCACACTCTCTAATGCAAGACATGAACCAGACAATACCTTCAAGGTCAAACCTCACACGGGGAATAAAAGGGCAGAAAGGATACTTGTCGACAGCTCTGATGAGACTACTAAAAATACATTTAACAATGATGGGCCGGTCCCAGCGCTGACTAATGAAATGTGCTCTCAAGCCGAGAGCTGCGGAGAGGTTTGGGGGGTCAGGTAAACATGAGGTAAAGGTGACGAGTGTTGGTGGTCGTAAGGCTGAGGTTGGTTGGAATTCAAAATGGTATTGTGTGAAGTGAATAAAAAGAGAAAAGGGGACGGGAGGAGGAAAATGTGTGAAGAATAATTGCAGGGCGAAAACAACCTTTCGCTCGAGGAGCAAGAATAACAGGAAAAGAAATGTTCCAGTCACATCTGATGGCAGAGTGCCTCAGGAGTGCCGGAGAGAGAGACAGAGAGTGCAGAAGGAGAGAGGGAATAAAGCGAGAGGGTGTAGGAGAGAGAGAGAGACAGAGAGTGTAGGAGAGAGGGAGGAAAAAGAGCGAGAAAGTGTAGGAGAGAGAGAGACAGAGTCTAGAAGGAGAGACGAAAAATAGGGAGAGAGTGTAGGAGAAAGAGAGAGAGAGGGTGTAGAAGGAGAGAGGAAAAAGAGGGAGAGAGTATAGGAGAGAGAAAGGGTGTAGAAGTAGAGAGGAAAGGAGCGAGAGTGTAGGAGAGAGACAGAGAGTGTAGAAGGAGAGGAAAAAGAGCGAGAGTGTAGGAGAGAGAGAGAGTGAGCGAGTTGGTCTGGCCAAGAGCAACCACTCACAGGCCTGGTTTTCCTCCGCGGAGTCTTACAATACCCCTGCTGACGTTACAATTCAAACCTGGTCCACAGTCTCACAACCCTCACAAGTTATGACTCCTCGCCATGTCCACAATGACGAGGCTACATGGGACAAACTATGGCCTGAGCCGGCCTATCGATGTAATGGAACTGCCTCTCTCCGCTCGGAGGTCAACAACGAGACCTGGATGTCCCCTTCCCCAGGTAAACCACTGTTCTTCAAACACGGGAACTTCCCATCCAAAAGGTTTTATCAACACCCGGCCCTTGCTGAGATCACTAGCTTAGATCTGTCCATTCTTTCAGATTTGACTTCATTCCCGCTCAAAAAAGGCTTGCATCGATGCAATGTATTCATTGACACCTTTCACACGGGGGAACACGGACACGCGGGTAGAATTATAAACCTAGACGGAAGAACTGAAAAGGTCCTGGTGCTATTGTTTTGCCTCCAATCTCCCATCCAGTGTGCTCCTGTGACATTTGCCAGCTGGTGACAGCCTTGCTTGTTACAGCCCACACTGGGAGGAAGACAGCCCTGTGACTCAGCCTTGGAAGACATCACCGGAGTGGAACACCAGAGAACAAAGTAACTGAGGATATAGGAACAATGGCATGACTTTCAGATGGCCCTTTGATTACTGGATTTACTGGGAGGTACGGACTTAGATTTTTCAAAATGAGTTTGACATTTCTTCCCCCCCCCCCATCCCCTTCCCACCCCTCCACTCCCCAAAATGATGCAAGAGGATGCATGGTTAGCTCCACACGATGCACGCTCGCAAAAAATAACTTCTAGCTTTGAAGTGTCCCCACCTCTTCAAAAAAAAAGGAAGGAGGAAAAAAAGGAGCTATACTCAACAACCAGACAAGCCTCAGACAGTATGAGAATTGGCTGGTTGGTTCCAGACACAATAGCTGCACAGATGAGTAAACAAATGGGACGCAGTCTCTCTCTCTCTCTCTCTCCCTCTCTCCCTCTCTCCCTCTCTCTCCCTCGTTCTCCCTCCCTCTTATCGGTCTCCTTTGCTGCTGTTGCTGGGGTGATGTAAACGACGATGAGGTCACTGACAGGAGGGGGACTGGCCTACATAGCTGAGGGACTACAGACAACAGACTACGCCCCGATCGCTTCTTCCTGTGTGCATTCCAGAGGATCCATCAATTATTGAGGAACTCCTCCCATCCTCGGAACAGTTGCGTCCTCACCTGGTTTGTTGAGTTATGCCTTGACATGACAGTCCTGTGGGGGAGGGCGGGGGGAGGGGGAGGGAAAGTACTAATCACTCCGCAAAAGGGGGTGCAAATCAATCAAAACCTGTTCCAGCAGGCACCAGGAACGAGACCGCTCTGCATTTCCCCGAAATGATTTGTCTAGTTCTACACTCCGATTAGACTTACGGATTGATATTTTAGATGTAAAAAAACCCCCACACAAAATAAACACAAAAAGGTCAACATAAAGATATTTGACTTTCAATGGTTAATGAAATAAACTTGTGTCGGTGAATGGGTGGATCAAGTTACTGAACTCTAGGGTGCTGAGAGACAACCTACCTGGAAATATAACATATGTTGACTTTTCTATGGTCATATCCTCCTTAACCCCCCCCCCCCCCCTTTACACACACACACAGGTAAGTCGATCAACACGACCCTCAGGAAACATCAAACTGATGATGTTACAGGCCGTTTAGCAGCTTCCAGACTGTGGTATGTTCGATGTGTGTCTCCTACAGACTCTATATCTCCACTTCTATCAACCATCCTCAAGATCTGACCTCAGCGCAGCAGCGTGAACGAAGTTCGGAGTAGCACTTTATTGATTCGCCAGGAGAAGACTGCTGTCCTACAGTAAGGAAGAGGTGACGACAACATACAAAACTCGGATCAAAAGGAACAAATAATATCATTCTTAAAATGGAGAGATGGACATTCCAAGCAGTGCCCTCCTCCCACACCCTCCGATTATATAAAAGGAAGTCATGCTGAAGAAAATGAAAATAGCGACGACAAAGAGTCTACAAGTAAATTGATGAGCTAGGTTGAGAGGTGGGTGGGGGGAAAAAAAGCTCTTATCGGTACAAAGGTGGCCATTGTCTGAATGATGTCCAGGGATGTGTGGGTGGACAGAGTATTTTAATCCTGGATGCCTCGACTACCGTTCTAAAATCAAATCTGTCTTCTGTCAGTGAATCTCAGGCTCTGCCCTGAGCAGCAGTGACTTCGGACGGACGTTGTTTTTCCCCGCACTCCAGAGCATAATCCTTGTTCAAATCCAGAGCGGTTACCAGGCAGTTATTTTTAATCCACACTTCTGAAGTCAAAAGCTTTTTACCTAATGCAGATAGCGTTCAAAGATGAGTTGTCTGATGATAAATTAAGCTCAGTGCAGGAGATGCTATTTGAGTTTGCTGACGAAGAGGTTTTATGCATCCATAACCGACGTCGTCTCTCTCGATTCATATCCACTCATTTACAAGGGGATACAAGGGAGATCTGTCTGGAAGAAGTCTGACGGCACAAAACTAAAGAGGTGCTGCAAATAACTTAAGCATGTTTGCTTCGTCAATTCATCTAGCGCAGGTTTGGGAGATCCTGAACTGTCCTGAGGACAACGAGATCGCCGGGAAGGGATGGACCGGCAGCCCCCCCCCCCTCCGTGTCCCCACCTGACCTCCATCCAGCACGCTGAGCAGCGTGGTGTTGAACCCTCTGGGACGCCCACCAGAGGTTCAGTTATGCAACCCAGGCAGTGCCCGCGGCGGCATCCAGCTTATGCAACCGGAACACTTGGGCTCACTCAACAAAAATTTTTCCCCCTTTTTCCTTATTCCCCCCCCACCCCCCCAGCCCTCGACAGATGGGGTCTTCAAAACTAACACCGTACCTTAAGTGCTACACTTGCTTACCTTGTAGGACATAGGGATTTTGAGTTTGCCATTGGATGAAAGAGTTGGGGCGGGGGGAAGCACCCTGAGCCATTTTCGGCAAACGTTGGGATTCCGGCATCTGGATTTGTATGGATTCCAGCCAGCAGCCAATTAAAACCCATGAGCGTGTGTCCCATGTTCCAGAAAGCAGACAACCTTTTAAGAGCCTTGCGTGGGAGAGTGAATCGTCAATGTGTACGTTGATAGTGACCCTAAGCGAAAAGGTCCAGGCTATAGACGGTGCTGATGCAAGTCAGTCATGGATGATGATGAAAATTACATATGCAAGACTACTTTGAGGCACATGCATCGACTGACTGACAGCAGGGCAAGACTAAAATCACTGTGACTTCATCTGCATGCGAATGCAATAAGTTACGCCCTAATTAGCATAGTAGCGCAACTTGCCTAAATCATTTAACCTGGAGCATCAAGCTGTGGTTGCTGTAAGGTTTAGCTTTATCATTTAGAAGTCATCATTTAGAACATTTCAGCTGGCTTTGCAGTTCATTTATTTCTGTTAATTTATTATAATTTAAAGTAAATGCTTAGAAAGGTCTATGCCGGAAAAAATGTAAAATAAATCGACGTCAAAACCATCTGCAAGTCGAACAAGTTTCTGTCATCACAGGACGAGGCGAAAGCCTCACTCTCTCTGCCAGTGTGTGTATCCAATAGATTTTCTGTCAGGCCATCCCCATCATGTAACCACAACCCATTTACAATACAGAAGAGGACTTCATGAGAGACCAGTGATCCTCAGAGGAGAAGGAACCAGACGGTTGGAAGTTAGCCCGAGTCCCAATCCCCTTCTAAAAGGTATCCAGCGGGCAGCCATTACAGCTCGGACAGCCCATAACAGTTTCCTGGTTGAAGTCAACTGCATTATGGATAGTTCTCCAGTGAGGTTCCAGTGCTTTTCGGAAGGGACATGAATGCCGTGGTGTAAGTGTGGTCCATTTGGCTACCTGCTGGGGATAGTGCGATTCCTGCCAGCAGTGTGCCAGCACAGCCCTCTCCTCACACCTGGTTACTGTTTCTGAAAGCTTTAGTGCTGTCTAAGAGTCCAGGACCACTTTATAACTCAAAAGACCTCTTCGTTTAGATTTGGTAGTCCACCAAGAAAGCACTGGGGTTCGAGGCAAAAGGTGCCAAGCTTCAGGGGAGAAAGTGAGGAAAGTAGGAGAAAGAGAGAGAGGACTTGTTGTGTTCCTCATTGCCGCTTTGCCTTGCTCGACCTCTCTCTCCTATACCTCTCCGCCCCTCCGCACGTCCTGTGCCCACAGTCCGAGCCACGGGGGATGTCGATTGGCCATCGAATGGAAAACAAACTGAATCGATGGCCTGGAAAAACAAGCGCGGGCTAATTATAGGGGTTGGCGCTGGTGATGGAGAGAGTGTGTGTGCGTTTGGCTGGAAGGGGAGGGTCGAGCGAGGGAGGCATCATCAGTCTTTCACCAACCCTAATGTGACAGTGTGATCTATATAGCTGGCAGGAAGGGGAGAACAGTCCGTGATAGAGGCAGACAGACGCGCTCCGTAACAGCTATCCCTCGCCCTCTTATCGCTACCCTCAGCATCGGCCGAAAGGGCCGGAGGAGCGGCGTTGGCGATGGAGCTCCTCCTTCCTCGCTGTTGCAAGTTAGAATGCAATCAACCTGCTTTGTTGGAAGGCAGTGTCTGCGTCCAGCCGTGCGTTTGAAGTGGAAAATAGTAACCACTACAAGCTCATGGCCTTATCGCAATGTCAACGAGGTGTGAAAAGAGAAACTCCCCAAAATGTCCTATTGAAACCCATTCATCCTCTTAACGCAGATGAAATAAGGCGTGTTCCTTCACCATGCATTTCCAAACTCTCTGACGACAAAACAAACAAAATCATTTTCTTAAGATGGAGAAGTGGACCTCAGTAAAGGCTTAGCATTGCTCTACAGGTCAAGAACTCCCCCTCCCTCACCCCCTCCCCTTGTTCCTTGGGAAAAAAAAAGATTTTCTTTCCATGCTTGTAGTGCCAACTGCATGTTATTGTACGAGCCTTTTTGATTTCTCCTCTGGGGGCTATTATTAGTAACCTCTGCGTAAGACCACAGAGGGCTCCTCCAAACAGCTCCCCCTCTGCTTCCCGCCAAGCAGCCAGGCTCTCCAGCGGTGCCATAACGGGGGTCTTTAACTCAGCCCTCAGTGCCACAAAGCCATACGTGAAGATCCACCTCCATTTTCCAACCAGTCGATCACTTTCGGTGGTGAGGGCTGGCAGTATGTGTGAGTATCACAGTATCAATTCACCACGGATGTTCACATCCATTTGTAATCAACGTCTACAATTCTACAATGGTAAGAACAGCAAAGCTACTCCAGAGGAATCATTTACCCTGTGCACAGAAGCTGAATAAGAATAATTAATGCATGGCGTCCCTAACAAATCGCTCAGATTGAGCAACACTTGCAGGATCTACAGAGTCACAGTACATGAGGCAAAATGTCATCTCACATGACATGTCATGCTCAATAACATTATTCATATAATGTTATTGAGGGCCGGAGGAGCCCTCTGCTCAAGCAATAACATCATTCATATAATGTTATTGAGCAGAGAAACAAGCCACACAAGGACAATTTGCATATCGTTTCCCAAAGTTCAGATATAATGACAGCCGGCCCCTCCCAAAAGACGACAAAGTACACCGAAACCAAAGTATCGCGTGCAGTTCTTTCAACATTTACCTTTTGAAGACTAGTGGGGTTCAACTGCGTCTTATCGATGATTTTTATGGCAACCTGTCACAGAAGGACACAGAAGGAAATTGTTCATTCTCTGCTCAAGCGCTCAAACAAGATTTAGAAACTTGACGGTTCACTCTGCAAATCAATCTGGCTTCTTGAGATTTCCAGGGTGCAGTTTGAGAGAGTGTAAAGAATGTGGCTTTGAGAAGCACTGTTGTGGGCCTCCTAAAACAATTTAGCTGTAGTTGGGCCCCATGTTCGGTTGCCTCTTTAAGTGTCGTCTATTTCACATGTAGAGAACATTTCATTCTAAAAACAGGAAATACATCTCGAAAAAAGAGGTCTTGGGTGTTGTAGTCTACGTCATTTAAACTGTCATCAAATTCAAACATGTATCAAATTTCAACAGCAAAAACACTACATTTGTACATTTGTCCCGATGACTCACCTCTCGGCCTGTGAGGATATGGCGTGCCAGCTTTACCTTGGCGAAGTTGCCCTTGCCGATAGTCTTGAGAAGCCTGTAGTTACCAATGTGAGGCTGCTCGTCGGCACACGATGCGATGGAGTTCCTGCAGCGGGCGCCAGTCCGGCCTGACCGTGCACTGACCTCATTTCGGCCATCGGTGTGCGAGGTGTGCTATGGAGAAACAACTGAGTGTCAGGGGAGATACGTTTCATAAACTCTTCTGCTTTTCTGGGTAATTCTCCAGAGAACTTGATGGCGCAAGTGTATGACCTGGGAACCTGCGCGATTGGTTCAAGTTCACGAGGTGAGGCAAACAACTTCAGTTCCACAGTGCAACAAGGACTTGAAAAAGATGAGGAAAATGTGTCCTGTTTCTATTGCAACCACGTAAAGGGTAGAGGATTGTAGCTTCGAGTTTAAATAGTAATACACACCACACGTAGATATGCAATGACTACTACGTAAGTATTACACCCAAGTATTCTTTTTTTCATTGGAAGCGTATTGTTTTAAGTAGGTAATAAGTTTACTAGTCGGACAACAACAATTTGTCCAAATAGTTGGGTCATTTACTTCCTCTTCCAGGAAAGAACAAAAAGAACCGTCTCCAAAGCCAAAATACCAAATGTTCCTGGCCTAGAGGGCATTGATCAGCTGTGCAGCTATCGACATCTGCAAAAAACCTTACAGGGATCGATTAGGGCTGATGTTTTCAAAGGGAAAGTATTGTTGGCAAACTCCTAATGGTGAGCAGAGGATGCAAATGGTGGAAAAAGAACTCCAGTGAACCTCATGCTTTAGGATGAGACGATGCTTATGGGGAACAAAATGTCCTGCCAATGTCACATGGTCAGGTTGACCCAGGTAAAGTGAGTCACACGTAGAGGTGGCGCTCGATATCGTGGCGGTGTCGTGGGAGATGGAGTCAGCATTCGAAATTCATCTGCACAAAAGCCAGCAGATCTTCACCACCTTGTCGGTGAGAAACCTTCAAACGGTGCAATAATTCATGTGGAACAGTCGCTCTCATTTTAGAACACAGTCAGCCCTTGAACAGGCTCAAAATAGCTGAAGGGGAGCGTCTGTCTACTTGACGACCATGCTTGACTAAAACAACTCGAGACCTCTTTTTGAGGTGGCCAAAATAGATCTGGATGAACGCGATGTTTGTATGAATTAGCGAAACGAAAGTTTCTTCAAGCATTGATCGTTTATCACCTCATTAGGCTGTAAATCAGTCATGGAATCGAGTGACAGACTGACTTGTCTACAGAGTCTTCTGTGGTTTCCCATTATTAACTGATAAATCAGATAAGATGCTGATGAACGAATGGGGGAAAACAAAGGGATCTCTTCTCTTTAAAACTAGTAAATTATGACTGAGGTAAAACACATGCGACAAGAGTTCTAGTTCATCGTTTTATAGTGTCCGCAACGAACAGGCTAGCAATCGCTGGGAGTAATTATAGCAGCAGACGAAATGTATGAAATGTCGAATGCACGACTCTTAGATCTCTTGTTCAGTAGAATCATGGAGGCAGAAGTCTGTTGGTGACACTGTGTTGTCGCACACAAGTTGAAAGTTAAAACAGTGCTGTATCCATTAGCACTGCTATCCTACAGCATCTACGGCTGATATGAAAAAACCTGCTCAACATCAGCCTGGGGGTGATGACACAGGTCCAGCCGGTTAAATGGGTCATCTCTCAGAGCAGGATGTCTGATGGACATTCAGAACCAATGCACTGACCTGATTATGCTCTTAGCCCAACAAGCCTAGGTTATAATATAGGTTTTGCTTGGTTGCTGGGACATCACAACGCTGCGAATACCCCCCCAACTGTATTTGTTTACTCTTGTCTCTCTTCAAGAGACGCTTTGGAGATCTCTTTTTAGATGTAAAACCAGCCTATCACAAGGTGCAGCATGTTGCGACCTTGTGCCCAAAATGTGTTTCTTCCTCCTTCCCCGAGATGCTCGTATGCTAATTTGAGGCGAAGCCACCTTGCCTATCCTACACTAACCCACTTTAGACTGTGATGACAAGCGAGCATGAACATGCCATAAGCTCCAACTGACAGGAAACCCAATTTCCCTATAACCTTTACGAAGATCCTGCCAGTGCACGCCAACTGTGAGGATTTCAGCCAGCTGTGAAATATCTGCCCAAACCGTACAAATGAGGCATGTGCGCTGGCATACTTCCATTTTCTACCAATAAAATAAAGAAGTAATCGTTTTAAGGACCAAGTCGTTTATCGCAGGTATTGTGAGAAGGATATTCTCTGTTCATTAAGGTGTTAATCCAATTAACATGTTTGAGTCCCATCTGTCATCGCATGCATCTTACCCAGCTGGACCAGCAAGCCAGTTAAAAGGCTTACATAGCAGAGGGTCACACAATGTTTGTCTGCTACTTAATTATAGGACCAAAACAGGCTGTAACCATTCTGCCTCAGGGGTTTCAAAGACAGCCAGTAGCATTTAGTCTGATTTAAAACGGCAGAGTGAAAGGTCACGTATAATTATGAGTTGCATATATATGCAAGGGGTCTCGTCTTGGACACGACACCGGTATTTCAACCTAAACTTGAATGTGTCGCAGGCGTACTGATTTATGGGTAAAGGCTGACTCAACAAATGCAGAGTCCTCATTCTCAAGCACTCTGTGTTTCCATTTAAATGCAGGTAACAAATCACTCACTCATTACCGGAGAACTGAATATGTAAGCAAACTTTATCAACCTTTTTATAGTCGAGCGTTCATCGCAGCTCACACAGATAATTCATAACAAATGTATGATTTATGGTAACCTAATCATTTTTACAGAAGCCCACCAGCACATTATTCTTCAATTAAAAAAACTATAAATAACGATAGCCTGATTGTGTAGATGTTGCCCACACAATACTAGTTCACTAAACATTTACCATATTAAAAATGACCCGTTCAAAGTCCATCCTGGAACTTTCTCTGGACACAAAATGAGCAACAACTTGTACATTTCCTTATTTTCACATTGTGGCAATTGTCTGGGGGAACTAATTCCCAATATTCATTCAAAAATGGGTCACCTCGAAGAAAAGGAATACTTACTATGGTGATACGATGTCTTTTGACGGAGTGGGAGACCTTCATCCTAGCATTGGCAATCTGAATGGCATTGAAACAGAGTGCCTGTCCCGTTTTGTGCTGGTGGCAGTTCATTGATCCGACTGATATTCAGAGAAGCGTGAAAACCTTTTGGGCACCTGTCTCTCAACGACTAGGGGGTGGGCGCTAATGGCTTGCTCTGATTAAATGGTGGCATGTGACTGCCCTATCAGACGCTGGAACTCACAATACCGACACAGCCTGGAGGTGGGGACACGAGAAATAGAGTCGCAAGCAGATGACCCTTTGACTCATCTCTCCGGATATTATGAATGATGTTTAGAGACAGACCGAACAAAAAGGAAGTTATCTAGACGACCAAGTTAATAGATCATTTCTGCGGTGCATACACACATATGAATGAGTGCCGACTTCAACGGGCTAGGCTTGTCAAACACTAGTCATCGTGCATCGCATCTGTTCTCATATTGCGGTTCAGTGCTGACTCTCTGCCCATGCATTTACTGTAAAACCGTACTGTTTAGGAAACTGCCGTGTGTGTGGGGTCTAAAACAGCTCGCAATTTTCCAAAAGTTGGAGAGCTCTGTTGCATTTCAGTGGGTTGATTCGCAGAACTGATTTCGAACACAGTTATAGAACTGTGAACCGTTTATATCAGGCATTTCATGAATAAGGTTATATTGCTAGAGATTTGTCAATTAGTCTGAAATCGATCGGCTGTGCGTTCTGCGTCACAGGACAGTCTCAGCTAAGCGTAAGATACATTGGCATGTGGATGACTGGCAAGTTGGTCACTTTATAACTCTTTGTGCCGCACGATCATCGGTTACATTGTCATGCAACGACCACACAAATCAGTGCAGCATATGACTTCTAGCATAAAAGTTGGATGTTGGAATGAGAGATGAGCGTTTGATACAATATTAGCATCTACTTACATTTTCAGTGTCGCGCTCATTGACAGTAGGTAGTGGCGTTCTGGTTGACATTTTAATGTGTTGATTCCCGAAGTGGATCTGCGCTCTTATGTATTTTAGACTTTGTTCCACCTTAGTCCAATGGATGAAGAAAAGCAGGTTCAATACCGCTTTTGGAAAAACATGAACTTGTGCATCCAACGTGGAGTTCCAGCTAAATTAAACGCTGGAAGAATTGAATCCTCTACTAATTAAGCAAATTAACAATCTGCATTACCGTAGACAACTCACCAGACACCGGCAGTGGGACAGAATGCGAAAAAGAGACCTTCCCCCTCAAATTTGACCATAAACAAACCATAACACTGAAGTAAAAAGTGTCCGAATCCTTTTTCGGTAAAAAATAGTCTGTTGAAATGCTAAAAGAACTGTACCAATACTTCATAGGCCCTCAACAACTGCACAGAACGTTCAGACAAGGAAAGAGGGGAGGGGAGGGGGAGTTCAAGTAAAACCGGTCTCAGAATTTGCTGCCAGTTTTTTGACGTTTGAGTTTCTGTTGATTTCCAGCTGCCGATGCCCACAACCTCGCTTCCAGGTAGTGTTGCCTCCTTAAAACCCCCAAGTTCCGTTAAAGTCCCCACATCTCAAAAGTCTGGGTGGTTTGCTTGATTGCTAGATCCAAGATGGCGGCTTACTAGGTAGAGTGCCAAGCCAAACCCAATGCGTTCAGAGGAAGTGAGGAAAGAGACGGCTTTAAAGCTTATTGGCGCTTCAACCGGAGCCGTGCTGTTTGTTGTTGCTAGGGTGATTACTGTAGAGAAAAATCTACCTGATATATAGTGCATGGCATATTATACATAAAAACGTCTCATCTCCCTTAGTGCAACATAAATAATTACAATAATGAATCTAAGACCATGGAATTTGGAATTTACTATTAGTGTCTGTTCTATCACTGCTCCAAATGCATTTGGTCCTGAATACTTCTGAAACATCCCCAAACTTTTTTTCCCCTCTTCTTCACATTCCACCATATTTCTCTCACATCACAAAACGCCAAGCTACAGGCAGAATCATGAATGACGACTGGAGTCCTCTTTTTACTGTCTGAGATGTCTTTCATATGCCCTGGTTGATGTAGAAGCACAGACACACAGACACAGGCAGCGTCCTGTCTTGTGTTTCTCACATGAGAAGGAGGATGAGCCGCACCTCTAACAGTTCACTTCCTGTGTGGCCCACACACACGATCAAAGACTCTATTCACCCAAAGAGAAAGATGGAGAGAGGCAGAGAAAGTGAAGGACAGAGAAAGAGAAATAGATGCAGGGGAGAGGGAGGGAGAAAGAAAAAGGAAGGGAGAGCGAGAAGGGAGTGAAAAAGAGATGTAGGGGAAAGAGGTTGGAGTTACGAGAGGGCAAGTGAGAAAAAAATCTATGGATTGAAATAAAGGTCAAATATGGAGATACATTTTCATGCTGTAGAAATACAAATACGTATTCCCTATTCCCTGTCCAGCATAGGGAAATATAGACAGAAGGCAATTAAGTAAGTACTTCAAATGACTGGCTGAAGAAAATATTCAGTGTGACTGATTGATAAAGATGTTCTTGTTTTTGAGCATATTCTGTGGTGAAAAGTCCTCTCCCCCACGTGATGGTTTCAGGGGTTAAATACATGATGTTTCACTCTGGGTGTCACCAAAAGAGGATGGAGCAAAGAGGAGTCTGGGAGTTCACCCACATGTCACACTGACCTCACCTCATTAACACAAAGGTGTCTTTGTGTGGGTCCGGTGTGATCATCATCACACACACACACACACACACACACACACACACACACACACAAACACATACATACACAAGAGCATGGGTTTGTGTGATCATGCAGTCATCTAATGTACACACATGACAATGAATTGTTTCTACTACTGTAAACACACACACACACCCACTCCCACACTACATGGTGTGCTCTCACACACAGATGACTCCTTCCACCAACATGCAAATAAACACTCCAAACAAACAACCCATCAAGTCCTCAGCCAAACACACTCGGCCACTTGTGAGCACTTGGAGCTGCGTCAGAGCAAATCCATCACATTCTGATCTCTTTGGTCAGGTGGTTAGAGGTGTTGCTATTATGCGTCATACCGAAGTGGGGTGCAAAGTGATTTGACTCTGTTTGAAGTCACCATGGAAAGTCTTGTACTGCTTATTGTTGAAAAGGGGCCTTAAGGTCCCTCAAAACGATGGTTGCGATACTTTGGGTATTTTAGACAACACGTGCAAAACAGGGAATGCGACATATTTTACCCGAGGATTTTTTCTAACAACCGATACAAACAGTCCACTATTATATTATGATTGCCAAGCGTACTGTGATTAGCATGCAGCACAAACAATAAGCACGTCGTTTTACAGACAAATCACAGATTTATCCTAACCTGTCATCCATTCCACTGCATGTTCCACACTGTGAGGTACAGCGTGACCATCGATACAGGTATGAAATATTTGAGTACAATTTGTGGATGTTTACAACAGTATACAAACTTAATCAAATTTTTCTTTAGAAATAACGAGAAAACTGCTAGTATTCTGTACATGAATTGACTTGTTTATTTGCACAACGGTTGCTTTGGGTAGACATTGAACGGTTTGATTATAACTCCCTCTAGTGATGATTTTGTTAGACTGCATGATATGGTAATCCACTTATGCAGCCTTTCTCAACCCTGGTTATTAACAGGCATCTGCTGAGCTGGATAACAACCCATTGAATCAGGTGTGCTGGGGCAGGGAAACATCTAGAACATGGAGGACAGCAGACCCTGAGGACCAGGGTTGAGAAAAGCTGCAATAATGGATCTTATGAGCCACAACAACAAGGCCATCTAGTGGATATAGTTACATCCTGCACAGGCCAATTGATTTGCACCTTTGTGAACATATATGTATCTTTAAAAAAATGTAACCACAGATGACACAGTAACAACCTGCACACCCCCTCAATAATCCACTGAATCAGTTTGATAAAATGATTCCATGATTTAAAGTGACGAAAATCTGCTACAATGTGCATCATATCTATTATTGCTCAGTTTTTATTTTATACGTTTTTGTTTTTTTTTAAACACCAAATTCTATTTTCTATTGACACTATCCAGTACAGTACAAGAGTCACATTGTAAGGTGGTGACAGTGTACTTTTCTAGATAATGGAACAAATGTGTCAGAAGCTTGACGTTGTGAGGAGTAGGTTAGCCAGTATTAAACTGGTGAACGCTTGATGTTCCCAATCACTTGTCTCCTCCAAGTTAAAAATAGAAGTTAGAAATACTCATGTTTGAGATTCTTTTACTCGATGACCCTTAAAATACATCTTATCAGTTTGAAGACACACGAGAGTCAAGTGAAATGATTTCCCTTCACAGCTCATCTATTTCAACCACCACCCCAAACTCCACCATCCTTCTCCAAAAACACCAACACACACTTCAGTGTCAAACATTCTTTAATTGACTGGATAGAAGAAAAAAGTACAAGAGGAAAAATACAATGCGTGTGCATTTATAGCCGTGTCTACCTAAAAAGGCTCTCCAACGATTATACAGAATACAACAGCAACTTCTCACCACTCTAAACAGCAGGCTAGATATACTGATGCAATGTTAACAATGCACCTCGAAGCCGGAAGGTTAGCCAAATAGCAAAAGCAGCATTGGGAAGGAGTTGAGGGTCAAAACTGACCCAAGGCATGCTGATATTTTGATGTTGGTCGGGCCAGGGGGGAAGGGTCAGGGGTCGTCAATAGAGAACTTGGGGAACAGGGAGGAATAGGGGATTTAGGCGGAAAACAAGGTCCATTTTCTTAGATGGCGTCGATGTCAATGTCGTCGTCTTCCTTGTCGGCGGTGGGCCTTTTCACCGTCTCCACTTTCAGCTCGCGGGCGGTCGGGGAATATACCACCTGGAGAGATAGTGGTGGGGGGGGCAGGGGTAAGGAATCGTAAAGTAGGAAATACTAACATTTTCCCAGGAGGGGGAAAGTACACTTTGCATATCAGTTAAGTGATTTATATTGTCAGCTACTGAACGTTACCTTTATTCCCTGCCAACATTCCGCTAACAATTTTGTACCAACGGACTATGGTATGTTGAAAACGCCTTTTGTCTAATGTCAATGTTCCTGCCAACCTGACTGTGTGATTGACTGAGGGCCCCAGGTGTGCAAGGGCCCAGGGGTGCATTTACCTCCACGTTGTCTTCGTCGTCATCCTCCTCATCCTCCCCGCTCCCCTCGCTCTCCTCCTCCGCCTCCTTCAGCCACTTCACAAAGGGAGCAGCCTTGGCATGGATCTCTTTGGCCAGCTCCTTGGACACATACTTCTTGGACACCTGGAAGGATGCAAAATGGACCTCAGTGGTTTTTCCTATTGTTATCTTACACAACAGAGGTCAACTGTCATTTAATTCAGCGTAAGTGACATTTCTGTACAGTTTAGATGTTTCCCTGCTCCAACACACCTCTTTCTAATGAATGAGTTCTTATCCAGCTCTATAGAAGCCAGCCTATGACCATTCAGGTGTGTTGGAGCAGGGAAACATCTAAAACATGCAGGATAGGTGTTCCCTAAGGACCAGGGTTGGGAACCACAGCGATATTTCGTGAGGTGAGTTTGAGACGTGTCTCAAAAGAAGGGAAATTCAAATGGCCAGTGTCACCTTGTCGGCCCAGGCAAGGATGACGTCCTCCTCCAGCAGGTCAGCGTCGTACAGGTCCTTGAGGACCAGGGGCACGCGGCCCAGAAGCTGGGCCTGGTGCAGCTTCACCAGACACTCAAAACCCCCCAGCAGGTACTTCTGGGCCTTTTTGTTGTTGTGGCAAAACTACGTTACCCAGAGGTAAAAGGGACAAAGAGGGGAGGGGGAGTGGAGATTTTGGTCACTGGCACGTTAGGATATCTCATCCAGTTTTTTTGTTTTATTCAGTTTTTCGCTCTTATCTGAGTAGGTTTGCACAAAACAGTATCAATAACCCTCAACCTGTTTGCTTGCTTTTTATTAATTCTTTGGCCTCATATTCTGTAACTAGCTTCCTTCTGAACAATAAAGAGGAAAAAGTCGCTGGCCTATAACTTAAAATCCTTCAAAGCAAACTTCCGCTCACCCGCAGGAAGTGGCGCTTGTACTTCTTGATCTGGTCGCGGATGTTCTCGTCGAAGAGCAGCTCGCTGAGGATGAGCGGCGCCATGGCCTTCACGTCCAGACGCTCCGCCTCCGCCAGGATCTCCTTGTCCGAGGCGTCAACGGTGCCTTCCTCCTTCTTTTGCTGGGACGGGACGGGAGAGAACAGTTAGATAGGCGCAATGAATAACGACTTCTGAAAATTGTGACCAACGGTCCACGTCTGCTCTTCACGTCTGCTAAGAGTCGCAGAGAAATACATTTGATCAATCTGAGGTGAAGTAACGTTGAAGGTTGCGGCGGTCGCCAGCGCGGTGTGTGCGTGTGACGAGGTGGTGGAGGGCGGCACCTTGACGAAGCTATAGAACAGGTTGACCCGCTCCTCCAGGGGCTTCTCCAGGTCCTCGCTGAGGGTCAGGTTCTTGGCATGCTCGCTGATCTCCTCCATGCGCCGCCGCTGCGCCTCCTCGGTTGTCTCCTCCGCCCAGTCCTCGTCCTCATCGTCCCGGTCCTACAGGGGGAGGGGGAAGGGGGAGGAGCTAGGTCAGACACCAGGGGGATTCAAGTCCCGTTCCTCGGTGGCCAACGATGAGCGGAGTGTCTGAGAGACACTGGAAAAGTAAGTGAGGCGAGACAAGAAGACTGTGGATTGGAGAGGTGGTCTGTGTGTGTGTGAGTGTGTGTGTGTGTGTGTCATGTACCACAGCGTCGGGGGCATCTATGTCGTTGTGGTTCCCGGCTTCACTACCACTGGAGCCGTTCTCCTTGTCCTTCTTCCTGTTCTTCTTCTCTTTCTCCTTCTTGGCAGACCCGCTGTCCTCTGCCCAGAGAAAAGAAGAAAAACGCTGAGTTTGCACACTAACCCTGGATCTCTACCTGATGCTAACGACTGTCTGACTATGCGATCGATGGAGACTAAGATTCAACATTTACATTTGAATCATGTTGTAGTGTTTGCCTGAAGCAAAACCAACGTGCCAACTTATAAAAATATCAGCGAATGAAGAAACAAAACTGCCTTTACAGCTCTATGAGGTTTCCACAGCTTATGTCAGTATTAAGAGGCTCTGGTTCTGGACCGGGCTTCAATCCAAAAACGCCTTCATTTTGTCTCATTCGCTTTAACTACTGAATCAATCCCTCTCTGTTTCCTCTGCACGGGCAGCTGGGACAGCGACAGACTACCGGAGCGAGTTCACCCTTCACCTCCCTCAATCTAGAACCTTCCATTTTGACATTTGGAAGTGTGCACACGTCAGCCACAGCCCCAGAATTTAGGGTCGATTAAGTCAGCGTCGAGGGAATGGGCCCTTGCGAGCTGCCAGTTAAAGAGCGGACGGCCCTGCAGATGTTGTCCTCTGAGGAGCGCTCACACAGGTTGGCAGAACCAAAGGAGGATTGCTCAATCCTCAGTGTGACTGGTGAACACGTGGTCTCCAAACCTCTGCTGTGACCCCCAACAGCAGGTTCAGACCAAATGTGTTTGAGTCACACGTTGACTTTCGGCTCGATGGCACATCATTGATTGTTCATATTCACTCTGAGTCAAAGTTCAATAATACCACGACCTGGAAAACATTTAGGTCATTTCGAAAGCTCCGAGCCGTCCAGCAGTCCCAAGGCAGATTGGGTTTCAGATGGACAGGATAGCAAGACCCTTCAACTGACATCCATCCTCCACCTTACATTTCTTCTTTCTACATAAACTAAGCTACGTACAATGCCCATGACTCTCAGGAGACAAACTGCTACTTCCTATGGTTTCAGACATAATTAGCTTGTGCCTGGGGGGGTGCGACTGGTGGAGGTGTGAGACAGGTGGAGGGGTGGGTGTGCGAGACTGGTGGAGGTATACGTGACTGGTGGAGATGTGTGTGACTGGTGGAGGTATATGCCACTGGTGGAGATGTGTGTGACTGGTGGAGCCGTGTGACACTGGTGGAGGTATATGCGACTGGTGGAGGCGTGTGACACTGGTGGAGGTATATGCGACTGGTGGAAGGGTGCGCGCGTTTGTGTGAGCCTGGTGGAGGTGAGTGCGCTCCTCACCTGGAGGGTTCCTGAGGATGAAGGTGCAGAGCTTGTGTCGTGTGTCCAGCATGCCCCGGTACCCACAGGCCTTGCAGGAGTTCCCGATGGTTTGCTTCCTGGGGTTGATGTGCTAGAAGATCAATCCAAACAAAAGACAGGTTCAGTGCATGGTGACGCAACTAGAAGGACCTTCTGCCTGTTACGTCCTGTTAAAGGATAATAAAGGGGCGCTTTTAACAATAATGAAGTTACAAGATCCGACTGTGCTTTTGATTGAGTTAGATCGTAAAGTAAGATAAAAATGTAAGCGCTCGCAGCATGGAATAATGTAAGAGAAAGTGCTGCAGGGGCCTTGCGGAGGGATCCATGAATAATACAAGACTGTTCCCTGTCCTGGAATAGACCACATTTATCAGGACATCTCAAGCACATGGCCGTAAGCGCCAGATCTCCTGAAGGGTCCAGGAAACCTACTCACAGAACAGATTTTGTTCCTTGCTTGTCACAAGGAGCAGTCTGAGATCCAGTGTGGAAAAAAATCTAGAAGACCCACCCTTTGTCCATGTTTATGTAGCAGATGCATTGCATACGTCATGCAGTCAACGCATAGCCATTTTCCAAATAGCAGGATCTACACAAAGCAGGCTAGAACAGTCTGTAAAATGCGTCATCAGCTGTCTAAATATTTCCATTGTCCCTAAATATAAACTAGTCATGGCTATGAAGTGAAATATCTGAGCACTGCTTAAACCTTTCCCACAAACTGACGCTCGGTTAGCTGTACGTTAGACCTTCTTGTTTCCAAATAAATAAAACAGAAGGTTTAAAATAATGAGAGTGGGAACCGTATACCAGCATGCACTGGTGTTTACCCAGCACCCCTGCTTTCTGCAGAGTGTGTGTGTGTGTCATGTTTGACCGAGAGGTGTCAGGAGATGAGGAACAACATCCTCGCTGCCGCAGCATCACATCCAGGTATCACGTGACTAGCCTTTGCGGCAGGTCTCGTCTCTCTCTCCGCAGCGGGGAAATCTGACACGGAGGCCACGGCGACGGAGAGTGAGCGAAGAATATACCGCCGGCCCCCGTGACGACGTCGCCAGACCCGAGTGCAACAAAAGGGGTGTTTGTACCTTTGCAATGAGACACCGTCGGTCCACCTGACACAAATGGTATTTAGTGACAGGTGAGCGTCGGGGGAAACGGTCAGCCCGGATATGGAGACCGGCAATAGACACCCGCACATGGGCACCATTAAACGTTAATGCGTGTTGATCCTGAGTTATAGGGTCTGCATGATAAACTGCATCATTCACACTTTCTACTGCATCCCCCCCCTCCCCCTCACATCCAGTCCCACTTCAAGGAAAACGACTACTTGATCCCAAATCTTTCGACACCCAACTACATGGGCTGCATAACAGCTCATGGGTTGTGGGTTACATAACAGGGCAAATTCACGCCACTTCAGGGTTCAGTTTAGCAGCGGCTAAAGTGCTGTGGAATGAGTCGCGGTGCACATTCCGTTCATTTCCGCATCGTCCTTAGAGGGCCCCGTCCCATTATGCGCCAGTGGCACTATCAGCCTCGTGATGCGGGGCTTGCCTGGACGTAGCGCAGCAACAATAACAGCGTCCTGTGAGCTGGATGCCGACAGTGCTGACCTTATTAGAAACATGCGCGGTCAGCGTAAATACGGCAAAAACAGAAGGGGGTGGAGGGGGTGGGGGCACAGAGTTCAGTCCTAACTCTGCTAACTGTACGGACACAAAAGCAGCTCCAGAAATAGGGATGGCAGCAAACGAGGTCATTTGGATGACCAACAAAGTCAAAAACAAAAGCAAAAGGGAAAAGGCTTGAACATGTGACTGATTACCTGCTAAACACTGGAATCTGTTTTCAAAAAATAGAAGGACTGTTGTGTTTTGGACATAAACACGAGTTAGGCAGAGCCAAACTACATGGGAGTGGGAACAAATGAATAGTGCTTCTTTGTAGTCCTTTAAAGCCTATTTCACTAAACTTGGCAAAATGAGCCCCACTGCCTGTGGTTATATTTTTCCAGAATGAGCTTCGAAAGAAAACATGGAGACAAGGTAAAAAAAATATAAAAAAAATAAAAAGCGTCTTAAATATTTACCAGGTCTGTTTCAGGATTATCGCACTCGGGGCACAGCACAAACTTCCGGATGAATCCATCCAGCATGTCTTGCAGTTTGTTTGCCTCGTGAGAGCCGTTGACAATGTAGCGGTCGTTCTTGGCATCAAACTGGGTCTGGGCACCCAACTCACAACCAAAGAATTTGGTGGGATCTGGGGGATTAAGCGGACACTTGTTTAGAAGAAGACTAGCCACAGAATGACACCCCACACTGTTCAGAGCTTATCTTTAAAAGACAAAATAAACACACACAAAAAAACCTGTAATAACTTCTGTTAGCGAAGTTACTGCTAGTGGACAGGAGTAGAAATGTTCTAAGGAACACTTCTGAATGTTATCTGTCAATTATTAATTAAGCGATGCCAAGTCTACAAGCTCACAATCAATGTTGACAGATGGGGCATATTAGAGGGGGAGGGAGCAACTTTCCACTTACATGTGGGAGGCCTATTTAGGGCCTTGGCCACATCCGTCATGTTCACTATGACTGTCTTAATTCCATTCCCCTTGCCTTCCACCTGGAGGATGAGGTCAAAAAAACAATGTGAGAAGGAAATCGTGGCAGCCGAAAAAATATATATGGTAGGTTCTAAATCCTGTTAGCGATAAACTGCATGGATTCACCACACACAAAATGTCTGGGGCACAAGCTTAAGGTCTCTATTTGAACGCAAGTTTAGTTCTAAATCACACAGGCTATATGACGAAGGACTAGATTAGCCAACTACCATTCCAAAGCGTTGACTAACTATTGAATGGCTTCAGCGTGGACATCCAGTTCCACTACGTTTCTACTGCAGGGCGCCACGTTCAGCGACGACCCCTCTCTCGTTTCTCTCGGAAACCCACCTTTGCGATCAGACGGGGCATCTTGTAGCGGTAGAACTGGTCCGACACGCTACGGTTGACGTTGACAGACATGTTGGCACACCGCGGACTCTATCAGTACGACAGGAAGATTTTGGATTGGCAATTTTTGGTATCCTCTGTCTGGCCAAGAGGGGATGACATAAACAACTGCAAGAGGACTCGGGCTCGGACATGAAAGAGGTCTTGCCACTGAGGCTGCAGGCGCCGTGCTTGTAGGCTAAGTTTCCCCCACACAGGTTCCAACAGCTGCGCAACAGCTCTGGAAAGAGAGAGGGAGAAAAGGATCAAATCAATACAGGGGGGGGAACAGATTGACACATCAAATGAAGCTGACATATGATGAAGACGAAACGAATACTAAGCGAAATGCTCAAGGGACGCTTCGCACTGCTGCATTTCATTCCAGATAAGCTGTGGTCAACAGCTGCTGTGAGTTGCGTGATGGGCTTATGCATTTTAAACGGTAGTTTTTACGTCAAATCTTAGAATGACTAGTCTGATAGACCTGACATGATTTCCGTGAGGGCAGTTCAAAGAGTGAGCAAACAGACAAAAGGAAACTGTAGTTGACCAATGATTAAACAAATAACGCATGACCGGTGCAATATATTTTCTCAAATAGAATTTGAAGAGAAGAATTACTGACAGTTTAAGTATACGTAACGACTGTCATTTAAGACAAATTACTTTAAAATAGCAAAGCACATAGCATTACGTCTACGGTCATTTGAACTATATATCAACAGTAACCCATCGTACATATTATCAGGTATCAGGGAGTTTAAGGAGCATGCCAGGCCCCGATTAAGCAATGTGCTGCATAGTGCGTCATACAGTAGATACGTGCGTTAAGGGAGGAAGACGCCATCTTGAAACACAATTATTCGCTATATAGAAAAGCTTTGGGTAAAATTGAATAATAACAAACAGCAAATGCTATATATTTAAGGTTCATATACCTGTCCCATCCGTCGCTCCTGTCGTCCGGGTACTCACCGTTTTCGTAAAACAAAGACATAAACGCACCGCTGGTCGCCCAGAGACGCAGTGAAGTGTTGGTGGGTGACTAGTAGGTTGCAGTTATTTAGAAGCCGAGCGGCACTGCAACGGTGCCGAAAGTGTAGAATCCGACCTTGCGGTGGGAAGAACTAGAACCCACAGAGAAAACTCGAGACGCCCAAAAAATGGGGAATCTGAAATAAAATACAACAATGAAGGACTCAACTATCGATAAAAGAATTCATCAAAAAAGGCAGGTGAACTGCTGTGCTGCTAGCCAATCGCTATAAGCATATGGAACTGCGTAGCAAGCAATCTAAGTTGGGCTAGATCATTATCAAATAAAGCTTTCTCATCACCTGTGATTGTTATTTTAAAAATATGTCTAAATAATAATGATAAAATGTATGTTATTGTTCTCTAACTTACTCTGACTCACCTCCAGTATGTTCTCAGCGAGTGTTTCCAAAGCCACAAAATGTATGTGTCAACGGGCTGTCAATCTGAGACGGTTCCGATCATATTCCCCGCCCACTGTGTTCCGTCACTCCCATATTCACTTTTAATTGGGTTTAAGCCTTGCCGATCAACGGCTTTGGTCTCGCGATACACGAACTTCGTAATGAATGACTCAGAGTTTATTTTCTAGAAAAGGTATGAATGGAACCGTGCTCGGCTGGTTGTGAACGTAGAACAAGAGATATCGTAACCTTTCATAAAGACCGTGGTCAACTATTTCACTTATTCCAGATCATACTGCACTTGTTCCACTCAGTACTGTACTTGTTTATCAACATAGCATATTAGGACGTAATGAGCTTTAAATAGGCTTGATTATCTAACTTTATCTTATCTTTTCTTTCGTAATCATATCGTTGATATAATATAAAAAATAACTTTAGGTCAAACGTATCCAATGCATTAACTGTAGTTGTGTGGAACTACCCAAACGTCTGGAAAGAGGGTTTATGTAAAATGTAAAAGATCTCTTTGTGACATAAATGGACATCACCCATTTTGTCAAGACATAGGGTTTGACGAATGCCCATTTAAAGCTCTGAGGATGCTTTTATTCCAGTTGAAACAAATTGGTCAGCGTCAACGCAGCCTCCTGGGTTAATGCATTTTTATGCTGATATTAAGCTTATAAAATGTTTTTATGATGCTCTACACATCGTGATTTTTCCACTGTGAAGGAGTGGCTACTGAAAAGCGGAGCGCGTCAACACCCCTATTATCTACCTGGGCATCCCCCTGGGAGGGCAATTGCAGTGCTTGGCTTCTTATACCCGCATTGAGGGGTCACCGGGTGACTTGGAAAAAGAGCCTAACCCAGTAGCTTTGGGCCAACTAGGCTAGGGTTACACCCTGACTGACTGGCAGCAAAGTCCGCCAGGGCCAAACAAAGGAGACACAGGAGCAACCATTCACTCACGGAAAGGTGGGGGTTAGATTCTTTGAACTACATACTCATCCACTCTCTAAGGGGCAATTTCTAAAATATAGCCATATTACCTAATTAATAACCTATCAACCCGCATGTCTTTGGAACGGTTGGGAGGAAGCTCGAGTGCCCCGAGAAGAACCGCACCAAGGGTAAACATGGGGAGGTACAACAAATATGCAGACTCCACCCAGAGAGTGATCAATGTGAGGTCGGATTCCGCCCAGATTAATCGAACTGCCAAGTCTCCATTCCTGGGAGGCAGGGCGGGCTTCTAACCGCATGACCGCACAAGCACCCCTTCAAGGGTGAAAAGGGTGAAGGGAGTAATGATTAAACCAAAACCCTTCTCAACGAATAATTATTCAATTAGTTGAAGGCAAATGAGTGGTTTTTAAAATAAAGTTGTTTTATAAATCAGCTACGATATGCATAATTGTATTGGTTGGAGATAAGCTGGCATCAGAAAGGCTGGGGTGATCTACTGCAATCATCGATATCCACTCTGCTTAATGAATGGACACAGATGTACACACACACACATCACTGACATGGTCAGATAGGGGACGGGGAGGAGAACAAACTAACATGGGTTAGTTGATGCTGATAGGCTTTAGATCATTGGGTCCTCTTATTGTATGTTGAGCACAGCCATTCAATCCTACTTCTGGAGACTTTACTATCCAATCACAATCCTGCTCACCTGATTCTAATCTGTATCTGGTCGACAGAGATTTATAATCTTCATTCAAAGTGGAGCAGAAATGATGTCTCACACCTTTCACACACCTCTAAGAAATTGTTGTAAGGTACTAATGGATGTATTTCCACAAGTGGGAAAGTGCAGTAACAATCCAACTTCAGAGGTGCCTGGTCCTTGCCAGACTCTGGGACTTATCCATTGACAAACGTTGTTTTTGTTAGTGCAGGTACTCTGTTGAAGTCTGAAACTATTGGATCAGCCCAGAGCCACTCTGGATCTGCCATAACCAATCGGTAACGTTTGGTCATGACATAGGTCATGTTCTGGGATGTAGGCACTTAGGCTGGAAACAACAAGTTGGAATGAGCAGAGTAGTGTTTGAAGATGTAAAATTTAAGAATGAAAGGAACAATTATAAATTGTACATCTATATTTGACAATAAGGCTAGTGATCATGTATACAGTCCACTGTCAAAGCTGGGTCTAATTATTAACAAAACGCCACTTTGGTTGTTTTGGGTCTGCCACCCTTACAGTGCAGTGACTACCATGCTACCGCGCGATACGGATATTTTTCAAGTGTGAACGAGGAGACAGACAAAAATTCTCTTGACTTTGACAGAAATATTCTGTCCAAGCTAAATTATATGCAATAATGGTACTGGGTGCATTCTGAAAGATTGGAGGGCTGTGGCATTGTAATCAGTTATTTTCCTGGTTTTTAATGGTCCCGCTTTGAAGCGTTATTATAGAACGCCTACTTGGAATGTTGGTGTAAATGTTGTTTAAATAGGTTATCGTATTATTTACAGACAATAATAATGATAATAAAAAACATACATGCACTAACTGTACTTGCATATAATGTTAAAACATTTGTAATGAATATTCTTACTCCGTTTGCAGAAGTACACTAAACACCTTTTCACTGAATGTCTTATCGCTTCTTTTATACCTTAAATAGAGTCTTTCAAGTATATGATTGCTCTCTTTTATTTAGGACAACTAGGGTTTTGTAGAAAAAAGCAAATTACAACACATGTACAGCAATATGTACACACCAACCATGTTCCTGCATGAGTGCTCAAAGGGGTTCAAAGTTTTCTGTTCATCACGAGAATCACAAAATCTACTGTTATCATTATCATCGTCAAAGTAGTTTTACTGCTATAGAAAATGGTTGAATGGCTTCGGTTGCATCTTTTTTCGCCACTATTACAAAACTACAACTCAAACCAGCGCGTTACATCGACATCATCGTTATCTGCCACTCCCTCTGTTCGCTGATTGGGCCTTCAAATATTTGAGTGGAGAAAACTTCAATAGGAATATCAGGTCCAGACCTTCTACGGAAGTGAAATTGAGCTGAGGTTTGTGGGATGGCAATGCCAGGTTGATTCCAGAGCACAATGGTATTTCATTTAATCAAACAGTAGAGGGCAGCAGAGATTAATATTCTCCTGGCAACTGAATGACAGTACATTTCAGGCAAAGGTTTGAACTGGTTTTATAATGTCATTTGGATAGTTGCTAATTAGGTTGTTGCATAAACTCCACAACGATTCCAGGCCTCCCTGTATCCTAAGGTTTTTGAAGTGGGAGCCTGTGGAAATAGCTAATGCTGCCAAGTTTCTGCTGTCTGCATGGACAATGTAAACATGGTCTCGGCCAATCAGATTCAAGCTTGTTTTTTTAATAACATTCAGCAGAGCTTTACTGCTAAACCTTCGTATGACCTTGCAAATGAAGGCTCATCCTCCACCCTGACTCCTGTCGCAAACGACGGGCGTTCCCCTCCGAGCGTGACTCATATCGTCACTAGGAGGAAGACGGATACTGCCCGTGCCCATGGTGACGACACTACAGTATGAACAGAGGGCTTCTGTCAGAGAGGCACGCAGGGATGGGAGGGCCACACATACAGTATACATCCCTGATTGGTTCACGCGTCACATGACTGGTCATCACGGTGAGGTCATTTTTCCAGAGGTGGGAAAGACCACGAACATACACACTCGCAGAACATTCATTCACAATAGGCTTTTGTAGCAGGCCTAATCACCACTGGCTGTAAATGACTGAGACTATGTCATCAAGGCCTGTGAATGGACACTGAACATGAGCCAACTGGGATTCTGTCACTTGTTGGAAGCATGTTCTTGAGAACAAGCTAGTTCAACATAAACCAAAACATTACAATAAAACATTACAAAGTTGTGTATTTCATTCAATTGTGCATGCTGTTTTATTTAAGACATTATAGGTAGATAACATCATATTCGGAACTGACATTCGTTACGTTACCAGATTCTTCAATCCAGTGACACATTAAAGTGCATATGCAGCTAATACAGTCGATAATGAATGACTAGAAGCGCCAGTTCAAATATTTATGATAACAAAAGTTACGAGGGTAACACTTTATGTAGGATACAATATATAATTACTGCGGTGCCAAGTGTGGAAGTTGGTTTGAGAATCATTTCAGTGGTAAACTCATATGTTTCCAACAAAAGATCAATTGTCCCAATATAACCATCTCTGACAGACAAACATTGAACAATGACACAAAACCATCCAACGGCTTCGAAATGGAAAGGAGCGCTGAAGAATTAGTCAAGCAGCTTCCTGTTCCAAATCAGTCTATGTAACCTTACATTTAATAGGATCTTTACGTTCAATAGAATCACCCTTTGCAGTTAAGACCACATCGTACACCTCATTAAGCCCACTCAGCCTATGACCATTTGCCTTGCTTTCTCACAGACAATCCAATACATTCTAACCCAACATGTTACTAGCAGCATTTGAAACTGTTTTTTTTGTTTGTTTGTTTTTTAACACATGGAACATGCCGTTCCATGACACAGTGCAATGACATCATAGACTGTCTGTTGGAAATGCAAGGACGCTCACTGTACTGATAGAAATCATCTTCTGGAGACACTGTAAGGTTCACATTGATATTTCCTAATAATGTCATATATGGTTTGAGATAGTAGTCAAAGAGGAAGCGAACAAACAGAATGTATTCGCCGTGAAGCCAAACCTTTATCAATACTGTGTGTCTATAAGTGCTATAAAACAGAGATACATCTTTCTTGGGAGTATAATCCTGCTAAATCTACTGACTTTCTAGGACTGAAGCTTAAATGGCACCTGGTTTCCATGGAGCTTTCTCACATGATCTTGTTTATCCATTTCACTGGAATCTTCGAGAAGAACAGAGTCGTCTCATTGGCTGTGGCGAGCGGCCAGCGGTTCTCCTCCAGGCTCTCTTTGATTCTGCGAGTATCAGCTGCCGACAGGGTGGTTTTGAGGGAGAGCAGGGCGGACACATGGCTGGTCCTGGAAAAAGTGACCCCGTAGAAACACAGAAATCACAATGCGGCTCATGCATTAGTACAACATTTGTGTGGTTGTGATACTGATACTGCAATGGCAGCGATGGTAGTAAACAATAAAGCAGAGTTTGAAGCTCTTTCATGCCGTACAAGTGCCGTACATCCCACAGTGAGCTCTCCCCTTGGGTCAACAGTGACTACAACCTATTATCCTTTACAATGCAGGATGGGAAAACTGGGGCAGACATGACAGGAGATACCTGATATGTGACACATGATATGAACAGCCAACAGCCAATCAGACACCCCTCTCAGATACACCTGCCTACGTATGGGTTACCGTGGAAACTATCAGGTCATAATGTGGTTGACTAACTCTGTCCCATCAAGCAGCAACCATATACAAGAACTTTAGCAGGTTTAGCTTGAAAAAAATTGTTTATCAAAAGAAAGATTCCGGTCAACAATGGAACAGATTAGAAAATGCCATCATAAGTGGTATTTGAATATATATGGCTCGATAGCAATAAGCAACAAGTAAAATTATGATTTACCTTTTGCATCAAGACCATTCAAATCCAGTTGACACTGAATTCAGATACATTTCAGTGATCGTAGCCATCATTTGTCTTACTCACCTGAGGTCAGGGTAGCTTACAGCCATTGTGACGATCTCCAGCTGGATGCTCTCTGTGTCTTGTAGTCTTAGGACCTCCGCCAGTTTAGGAAGGATCCTACTCAGCCAGCTCTCTTTGGAACCCTATGCAAAAGAATACAGCAGACATCTACGTTCTCTGTCGCAACATTCGAAAAGGATGCTGGAGCCACATTGACAGACATCATTGCGAGGCAAGCGTGCCCAAGCACGGGACTAAAAGTCAGCACAATTACATTTGAAAGTTTCCCAGATCTATGCAGTTGCTTCTTTTTGATGTTACTAGCTAATGTAAAGGCTTGTTTAGAGGTTTCAGTAAATGGAATTGGAGAAGAATTGGCCCATAGCTGTGGTTCAAGCAATTTGTTTGGCTGACCCCTGCCAACACATGTTGCAACATTACCCAGAGTTATTGAGGTCTAATGCAGCTGTTTTGGTTTGCTTACCCATTCTTCAACAAAGAAACCATTTAGTTTTGTGTTGTCTTCCCTTAGTAAACTGGCTGCTTTCTCTTGCTGCTCCCTGTTTCTCAACTTGATCTTCCTCTTCATCATCCTCTTCACATACTCCACCATCACGTCAGTGTGAAGCCTTCCCATGAGTTCCTGTACACAAAGACACCAAACCAGTCTCAGTTGGGGTAGTTTTGTGTGTGTGCCCCTGTTTGTGTGTGTTAGTATTCTTACCTTTCTACAGACAGGTTTCAAATCTGCGAGGTGTTGCAAGTTCTTGTGCAGGGGCTCTAGAATGTTGTCCAGTATATTTTCACTTCCCGTTAGCCAGTCATAAGTCCACAACTTTTTATACTGCGCCTGGCAAACACAAAGTGAATTTGAGATAACCTAAGGACGCTTGGCTCAAGGAAAGTTATTTCCTTTCACCCCCTCCCCCCAATCAGATGTTCCGCAATAGACTGATGGTCGAACAAGGGTAATCTTCATTTCCTGGATAGGGCAGCAGTCAGTTTAATATACTCTGGCAAAACATTCTTTAGTTAACAATTACTAATCCACTTCCTGGTTACCCTAAGTGACTTGAAAAGAGGGAAACGTATCAGATTTGTCATCATGTCTTGTTTGCTTCAACACTTAGTGTCAAGCAATCTTGATTTGAAACAGAAGTAGCTTCCTACTTCTGATTGGTCCTATTGACGATTTTGATACATGAACAAAAATGATGTATATATATTTAATGTGTCATCGATTATTGACAGGGGATGGGTTGATTGGTAATCAGATAGTGTCAAAGTCAAGGTGAATGGTTGGAGAGTGCTCGTGTACTGTAACTTACCTTTAGCTCTGCTTGTATGGGACCAATGAAGTATTCATTCCCACAATCTTTCAGTGACGTTAAAGTAAGCAAACACTTAGCTTTTATCTCTTCTGACATTGAGTTGTCTTCTCCTATTATGAAGTCCCTGTAGGTGATTTAATATTCTTTACATTTACATGCACTCACACCGTTTAGTAAGTACAGCAGATAATTGCTCAACCACAAAATTGTCGGATCTTAACAAAATAATTACAACATGGCACGATTCTACATCGATAATAACATCCTATCTCAAGTACAGCCTCATACATTCTTCCAGGAGCGATATCCTACACTATAGTGCTACGACATCATCTCAACTATGCAAAAAGATCAAATAATCATTTCAATAGATTTACATCAAAACAACTTCATGGTTCTTTAGGGGAAGGTAGGAGAAAACCCAGCCAGCTTACTTGATTTGCTTGATGCTAACCAGGTTAGCTTTTAAGATGGCCTGTGTGTTGTCTCGTTTTCCTTTCATAAACTCATCCAGAGAGTGTTTGTACCTGCAAATATAAGTTCATCAAACATCTTTTTCTGTGTTGACCAGGAAAACAGTTAGGTTTATATTTCAGATACCTATGGGAAGCACAATCAACATATAGTACACACATCTTAGATGTTTCTGCAGATGACATGAAAATACCGTTACCGTAATGGGTCATGAGCACTTGTTTGGCCGGGAACCACACAATGCATATAGGTGTTCAAATGATATGATAAGAAGTCAAACGACGTGTTGAAGTGTTACCAAACATACTGTGACGTCCAGGGAGAGTTAAAGTGTGTCTACCTTATCAAGAAGTATTCCAGCTTGCACAGTATCCTCTGGCCTTTGCTCTTGTCGCGCACAATAGACTTGCATTCTCTCACAGCACAGTTGATAGCCTGCCCCCAAAATATCGACTTATTCAGTAAAGAACATCACAGGCCTTGTATGATTTTCTCTTGAAACTGTTGTTGGGACCATTTGGAGTGGTGGGGGTGTGGTGTGGGGGTTTCACTTTAAGACTACCTGTATGATGTCTATGGCAAAGGGACTGAAGCAGTATCCATCTATAATCTCAGGCATCTTTCCTCTCAGCCAATCCTTCACTTCATTCTTTAGAGCTTACTCAAACCAAGTCATTACTTTATCCTGAAAAAATGCAAAGGTGTTTTGACATGTTTATGTCCCTGTGTACTGGAAGCAGAGCTTCCCTCAGAAATGTACCTATGTCGAATAACGGACATCGCGGTTGATATGTAAGCATCGCTCGGCCACTAAACCATGTTATGAATCATGAATTAACGTAACACACCCATCACAATAATCAAACTAGTTCATTACTTGTGACCAGTTTTGTCTGGTAACTATTTACCTCTTTGTAGGCTAGATACTGTTCCTCTAATACTGCCAGGTCCTCTTCAGGCACCAGACATCCCAATGACTCACTGTTGATGTTCATTTGAAGTTCTTTATCTTGCAAGATGGTGCTGCGATGGACATGACAAGGGGTGTTACGACAGTTTGTTACTTTTTTGATTCAAGCCTTACACAGCTGATATTACGAAAGATATTACAAAATGGTTTTTTGCATCTCAGCATTTCCTAATTGAAACTCCTTAACGTCAAATCCATTACAAGGAAAGCAGCCCTGTAACTTATTAGATCGAGTCTCCTTTGAAGATCAATAAAGTGAAAGAAAAAGTAAATGGATCCCTGTGTGTAACTTACGGTGGCAACAATTACTGGTTGCCAGTATCCCACTTACTTTGGATAGTAATCATTGATCCAGAACAGAAGATAGATACTGTCATCCACATCCAGTCCAGAACGGGCTAGCTCCATTAGTTGTGAGGAAAAAACTTGGTGATATATGCTTGCGTACAGCTGACAAATCTCAAAGTCCTGTGGGTAGCAGTCTTTTACGTCTCTGACGACCACAAGAAGGTCTTTATTCACACGTTTTCCCACCTTACACACCTCCCTCTTCATATCCGTTGACAGCTTGTCCGCACCATTAACATCTTCCTGTGCGGTTGCGTTCTTCAACCGCGACGCCACCATCTTTTGCAGCAAGGAGTCGTGGGTGTTTCGGCACATGAGAGGACGCCATTCAGGAGGACTGAAACTCTCCGGGCAGTCCTTCCATCGGCGGTCTTGCTCTTCCTGTTGTATTATGGCGAGCACGGCGCAACGTAGAACCGGCAGGTGTTCTCTCGAAGGCGCAGTACTGAAGCTGTCATGAACAGCCACCCATATATGGGCCAGTAGAGTTTGATAGTCTTCATGCAGCTTGTCCATCTCTTGTCCACAGCTGGACGGACTCCCTGCCTCGGTCCCAGAATCCTGTTGGGTGAAGAGCTCCTCCTCCAGTGAAATCAGGTGCTTGGAGGCGTCCACCAAGGCTTTCCGACTCAGGTGATCCATGAAGCTTAGAACCACCTCTGGAAGCCAGACATTTGACCGACATGAGGGTCACACCAGAAATCAAATTCATGCCAACAATGATGGGATTCCTCATCTATCTTTATTGTTGTATTGCAATTTACTCCATCTCTTACTAAGCTTTCTTTGACCCATGTCATGGCAACCAAGGGTACTTTCAGACTAAAATGTTTTACTTCTGATTACATTAACAACTATGTAACTAAATTGCAATAGCTATAGTAAAAACATGGTAAGATACACTACGTTTAACTACATACTTAAGTAATTCATTCAAATTTTATAACAAATGACTGTACCGCTAGACCTTAACGAAAAGTACAACGATGTATTGTAAGTAAATTAATTGCAAATTAACGTCAGTGTTATTACAACAGTATGTAGTGGCACGGAAGTTAATGTGACCGCATGGTAAAGTGTTACTAAATACTTTTGATATACTTTTTTGAGAGAAAAAAAAACTACAAAGCAACTTGTTTGTTTTCATTTGCATGAAAAACACGACGATACTGAAAATATACAATCAAGTATGCGGATAAACTTACCCTTTGGAGAACAGCTCTCCACTGCATTACTGGTGCAGGGTTTGGAACTCTTGGGGCATCGCTTAAGTCCAGGTATTTTCAGTCGTTTTTTAATCTTATCCTTCATTGCTTTGAGGTCACTTTCAGCTTTTGGATTATCCATTCCAGGTTTGGATTCTTTAGCTTTGGTGAGAATAAAATATAACGTTCTTTACAATATTTTTTTAACCATGTGTTTTCAAGACCATGTTTGTAAACTTTTAATATGTAATCTACATGACTAAGTCTGTAATCTTTATAACTATTTAGCCTACAGTCGCCGTATACAGTTATAGACAACGCGTTATTAGGTATTATGATCCATTAAACGTCTAGCGCGTCAGACGTGTTCCATTTGTTTCTCAGCATTTTCTTATTTATATCAATTATACACTAATAAAGCCAGTAGTAGCAGTAAATTCATATGTTCAAAACTTAGATCCATTTCGATTTATATTGTAGCCTACTTAGCTACAAAAACCTCCTACTTGTCTAAGTTTGATCTTTCTGTTTTCATTACAATTTTCTTTCGAGCGCAGCCTACAATGTAACCTACCTTTCCTTTTCTTGACGGGGGCGACTAACAGCGGTCATGAAGAGACAATAGTCTACAGCTAGGGGGCGGTGCACTAATGCAATCTCGCCTCTTCTCATATTGCTAGAGTTGTCCACGGGTTAACAAAAAGATGTTGGCCTATACCGTCCTTCTCTACCTTAATGTACCGTAGATCCGCTAACGCAGATAATGCGGACATGCCTGGGTATGCAGCCTACAGTCTACACGGTATAGACAAAAAAGACCTCTAATTCTGACATGATTTTGGAAAAGATCGAATGTCCTATTTATGGACAACTTAAACAAATAATAGTTACAGAAATGTACATTCCAAAATTTTACATGTCCCCATTCAAAATAATAGAAATGTCTTTGCCATCTTACCATCATCCCTCACCTTAGTCCTCAACAGTAATTTTTTCATCAGGAGTAGACTAAGAAACTATCTATCAGATGCTATGAGCTGCGTGTGATCCTGGTCCTCTGCCACTGCTTTAGAGGCTCCAGCAAGTCTCAGCACCACGGCATTGAAAGAGGGAGCGTTTTAAAATTCACTTTCAGTTTCACTTCATGAGTCACCTGCAGTCTCTCTGTAGCCTAAACCATCACATATTCATCACATCACATCACCATCACATATTCCAAACACGTGCAAATTGAAGCAAACAATGATAATAACAGTTGAGGGTTTTTTTTAACAGCGTTGTTGTGCAGCATTCTGTTTAATTGGGAGCCTTCTTATACCACATTGTAATGTTACGTACCCCCAGGATGGTGGTTAAATCCTACCTACAACAGACGAGCTGCTCTCCTCAGATCTACTTCTCTGGATAGCTGAACTCTCCTCACACTAGATGATCGATGAGCCCCTCCTTCCTCCTCACTACGGTTCTCCCTCGAGGTTTCTACTTTTTCCCACAGGGTTTTTTTGTAGTTTTTCCTCGCCGAGAAGGAGGGTCTAAGGACAGGGGATTTGCTAAAATCATGTGGACATTGTTTAACTTGCTTTTCTGTTTATTGACCAATGATGGACTCATTGTCGCCCTTCGAGGCAACTGTTGTTGTGATTTTGGGCGTTGCAAAAATAAATTGAATTAAATTAAATCAAAGAAAACAGTTAAGAGTACAGTATCAATAGACTGGATTACTTTCCAAAATACTTTATTAAAATTGTGCAGGTAGTGTAGAGGTGTTTAAGAAGTACGTAATCCACATCCACTTGTTTTACTAGTGGATGATTTTGTAGTATGAGAACACCATCCATCCATCGTCTACTGCTAATCCCTGGGAGGGATTGCAGTGCCGCTTGTTCCCATTTGGGGGTCACAGGTGACTGGAGTCTAACCCAGTAGCTTTTGGGCCATAGGCAGGGTACACCCTGGACTGGGGCCAGCAAGTTGCAGGGCTAGCACAGAGACACAAACAACCATTCACTCACACATCCACTCTCTAGGGGCAATTTCTCAATATACCAATTAACCTATCACATGCATGTCTTTGGACAGTGGGAGGAAGCTGGAGTGCCTGGAGAGAACCCACAGTAACATGGGGAGGACATGCAGACTCCACCCAGAGAGATCATTTGATGTTAGATTTGTCCCAAGAATCGAATCCATGATCTCCTTCCTGGGAGGCAAGGGCTCTAACCGCACCGCCACCATGCACCCATGTATGAGAACACATTAAAGGAAAAGATTTCCAGGAGATCTGGACTTTTCTTGTTGGCAACTTAAAATGTTTGCAATTAGGTTTGTATAGTTGCCAATAAAAACCTTTCAAAGCACACCTGACTCAGGTCTTCCTTCCGTTATACTGTATACGTGTGTGCTTAGTGCTTCCAAGTACCTGGGCCTTATGAAATAACATTTTAAAATGCTACCACTTAGTGTAGCTGTGCTTCCTCCCTGTCCTCCTAGGCATATGCAAACAAATACACACACACACCTGGTTGGAGGCAGAAATCAGCGATGGTGAATGACAGAGGAGGCGTTCTCAGGCTGAGGTCCTTTTCGCAAACAAGAGCAGAAACACATGGCTGATTGCACGCACTCACGTGCACAGGCTACGGTACATCTAACAATGGGCTTTCTCATTGGCCCTTTTCATCCGTGGCTGGAAATGACCAAGAGCAAGACAATGCCATCGCAGCCTGTGAACTGCCCATGGAACTGGAGACAGCCCTCAGACTGGAGTCACCTGGAACCATTTAGATTCATAAGAAACACTGTGAGAGTAAAAGACAGAATCTGCTTGTCTGATACTTTTCTAATGATTGCAGTGCATTCCTCTCCTCAGCCACAACATTCCTGGAAGGGACGCAACATGATTGAAAACAGAGCTGTGTCCCATTTCCAAGATTCCTGCAGAGAATCATATGTTCTGCTGTACCGTGTGGATTTGCACCAAGTTATTGCGCCAAGTTTTTACCATATTGTCCATTTTTGTGTAAATACTCGTAAGCCACACTCGTGTTACCGATGTTATTGATACCCCACCTGGCAGTATCATAGTGACGTTAGTAGCATGTCACATTTAAGTCCTTGTAATGACACTCAGTTATAAGGTTGTAATTCTTATTAATACAAATTAACATTAACAAAAGGCACATTTACAATTAAATAACAACCTTAACCTTTACTGATATTATGAACTTGTATGGTCTTATTCATGCATGTTTATGTCAATAACCATCTTACAAGTTTCTTGTTAACTATACTAATGCTCATTATAAGAGCCTTGGTTTGGGATCAGTGTATAAGTGTGTATGGTTTCTATTGCTTCTCATCATTCACTATATTTGAAAGTGAGCTGACTCAAGGTCGAACAAGAATGTCCTTCACTTTTGTTCTGCCTTAGTGAGTTTTAAAGATATCAAAAGATAAAAATGTACTTCGGGTATTAAATAGTGACTCTTTCTTTTAGATGTAAGGTAAATGGCAATTGTGTTATTCCTGCAAGACGGATTTGATCGGATTTGCAGTTATCCGCCTATTTCCTGGTTAGCCTTTGTGCTTTCCTTTATCTGATTTGAAAAAAGGCATAGCTGGTGGTCGTTTGTATGAGTTTGTCCTTTGGTGCTTGCGGTTCTCGACAGAAATCTTGGTGCTAGCTTGTGACGTACGTTCTGGTCAAACATACGCATTTTCTATACTTCAGCACTCCAAGAGTGTAATCCATACCACTTCCCAAGATAACGCTTAATCTTTTTTATTGGAGTGGACTGTATCTTTAGCATGAACTTGTCAATTACCTGAAAATGTATGTCCATTGACCTTGGTGACAATATATGATGCCTCTAGCCCAAGTCTGGAAACAGTAAGCTAACTTACAAATGAGACATCTTGTATGTTATACATCACTGTTTGTGTTTCAGAAAAGTCCATTCAACGCCATGTTAGCAGACTGGCACAAATGACGCAATGTGTGATCATTGTAGAAGTGATTCTTATGAGGTTTCCAATGAGGTGTGTATGGACTTTTACTCAGCAGTCTTACAAGAGTGTCGCAAGTCTCACTTTTAGAAGTATTCTTGAAATGAAAGTGTTGAGATGGGTTCTTCTACTCTGGCTATCACACTGTACACGCAGTTCACAAGTCTAATCAAGTTATGAATGTTCACAAAGGTGTGAAGAACAGAGTTCAAATGATGACTACTGGCAGTATGGTTTAAGCATAGCATAGCATAAGCTTAGACAGCATGCTGGAGGCCAATGTTCATATCTCATTAACAAAGAACATGGTTTTCAACGTTGATGTTATCATTTGGTTCCTTTTTGGTTGTTCATTGGTCATGAACACGTCTGGATTATGACAAGAGTCTAACATGGGACTTGTACAGACATCCTGCCATGTTTCCTAGGAGTTTGTCTGACAATGGAATGGCTATTGGTTTAGGAATTCAAATATGAAATGCTTTATTGGCTAAGGGTTTGGGTCACACCAACAATGTGGATGGATGCCATGTCTTTCTCATATCTCTCTCTCACTCGGTAGATACTCTGGCACATCTAAGGTTGCGTGATGTTTCACTCAGTTAACCCCCAAGGAAGCCTGTGAAAGTACCGGGATTTCATACATTTCATAAAATCACTGAATTTGCTGTTCATATCATTTTCATTTCCTGTTTGGGCGATCAATGTCACATTGCTCTGTTTGAATACTTCAAATGGGGATGTGGATATAGACATTGCTAATATCAGCTAATGGCAGGAAAAATGGGTTTGTTTAAGGTGAACATTTGTGAAAGTCACAGAACGGTGACTATCTCATACTGCATCTCTCTCCCATTAGAAAGCAGAAAACAATAGTCATGTCTGATGATTCGATTGTCTCATAATCTCGCTAAATTTACTTTGGGTGAAAAAAGGCGAATGCCATTCACACACATACATTGACCCATTTATTGGTTGCCAAAGGGCGTTGGGTCCTGTACAAGACCAGTTTGTTGTTTCCTTCATAACATCTGATTTTAGTATAATGATACAGTCTCTCCCCATTTGGGTGACCGTTGAGTCAACCTAGAACAACACAGACTAATTCAATTGAATGAAAAGTGATTCTAACTGCTTCTTGTTGGGGCCACCCCCAAGCATGCTGCAATAAGATACTTTTCCTGTACTGTTTTATGGCTTCAAAGGGAGCTGACTGACCGTGAAAGAGCTGCACAATCCCTTGATAAAAGTATTTCCACTCATGTTTTGTGCTTTGTGTCTTGCGGCTCTGACCGAGCAGTCATTCCTGCCATTCAGATGACTACAATCCGTGGTGAGATACTGTTACTCTATACACCATGGTGACTGCCCTACTTTAGACACCCCGAGGGTAAAAATAAACGATGAGATAACAAACCACTGTATGTGAAAAATGTAACATCGTGTTAGGCTGGCTTTGTGCTTAATGACAGTTCAGCAACTAGGAATAGCGTTTAACGATGGAGTTTGAGAATGCTTAACTGCATTGCTCCTTGAAAGTGTAGCAGGGCACCGACTTAGTTGTTGGTTTCAGTAGGTTTTAGCTCCTCTTCCAAATCACAAAAGCACTGTCATTCTTTCTTTTACTTTTACTTTAACATCAACTTCAATGTTATGTTGCATGTACAGAAAACTACTGTTCAAAAGTATTCAGCACAAATGTTTTTTTAGATAAATAATAATGACATTTAATAATGAAGTTATGAAACTATGACTGAACCAAAAACAGATGAAAAAGGAAACGTAAGATTATCTTCCTGTAAAAAAAAATCTACGACAGACTGTGTAGTGGTTGGTTTACAGTCTGAAAAATACAAACCGTAGGCACTGTGTTCGTATGTGCGTGTGCATGTGTGTTTGTATGAAAGACAGAAAGCCCTTGCTGTCCGCAAAGGCATGGAATTGTCCCTGACAAATACTCTCACAGAATTTAATGCCACTTGCACAAGATTAAATCAACAATTTAATAAATTTTCTTCGGATTGTCATGTGACTACTTGTTTCAATGTCTTGCCATTTTAATGAGTAAAAAACACATTCTAAAAACCCAAAATAGAGGAAGAAAGGAAAGACTGTATTCGTACAATGAAAGTTTTGTTACATCTTTTTCAGAAATGCTTTGCAAGGTGCCATTATTGCCAATACCAACATGAAAACTAAAACCTTTACGAGGTTTTCCGAGAGCAAGTTACATTGATGGATTTCAGAAAAAAAAAACTTTTCCATGAATGTTCACAAAAGTATGCAGTCAAACTGAAGTAACCTTCCTTGACGTCATTTGAAATAAAAGTTCTAAAAGTGGTGGACAAACCCAACTATAATCTTTTTCCTGTTTTCCATTGTACCCTCTACATCTTGGGCATTTCCTGTCTCTCAAGTGACAGATATATTGTTTTGGGGCCTCCCTGCACAATGTGTGGAGAAAACAATTTGCATTGTAACGCTTTTTTGTCTAAGTCACATGTTCTGCTCTTCTGGGAGAGACAATTTTAACACAGTCTAACGGGAAGCGTTACCAAGTCCCTGGTTGGAGAAGGGAATTTCTAAACCAATTTCCTACTTTCATTCTTTTTCCATTTCAGATTCGAAAGGACAGAAGGGAACTGTGCACATCAACATCTGTTGTAGTCATGCAACGTGAGTGACACATCAGAGTGTCAAGTTGACATATTTTATGCAGATCATACTTTTGTCTGGTTAATAACTGGGATACATTTTACATTCCTATTGTACATTACATTGAATGTTAAATGCGTACCTCAAAACTCAAATAACTGTGCATTCATAGGCTTATTGTGTGCCAAGGTTTCAATAGTATATGACAAACAAGTCTGTCACACTTTATCTGTCAAACTTTATCTTGTGTGGTCAGTGACATGCAGATTCACACATTTGTCTGTCTCGATAAGTATTCGTCTCAGTCTTGAGGAACATTGTGGAAGTCCAGCCTGATTTCATCAACCCAACTGCATTGTTTACACAATATTTTACAGAACTCAAAAAACATAAATATGTTCTCTTTACTCTCTGGCCCACTCCATGACAAATTGTTGTAAAAGTTGGAAGTTGGTAGACATTGAAAGACCACTGTAATTAACTTTTGGTGATATTATCCTTAAACTGAAACACATTTAGAACTGCGTTGCCCTTGTGTGAACACTAGAGAGCAATAGAGGCCCAGACAATTTTATTTTTGTCGTCACTTGACCAGTAGTTCGACTATACAATGAAATCTGACATTTTAAACAGCCTACTTTGCCAAAGTTCTTAGAGCATCACGCATTACTGACATGTAAGGATCACAACAAATACTGTATTTGTTTCAATTATCACGTGTCATGTCAGAGAGTTCCATGAAATCATCTGTGTGGCCTCAGGCCAAAGTTGAGTAGCAGTGTTGTCTATAAGAAAAGGAATGACAATGTCAAACGTCAAAACCTTAGAAGAAAAGAACCAGGTTCTGTAGGAACGTAAATTGATCAAACCACGTGGAAATGTTACCGATGTGTTGTCACAGAGACCCGTTTGTGAGAGATGTGATGAGACACATCGCAAAGGAAATGGCATAGTTAGTCAAAGGGTAATTACCTGTAAAATCAGAATGTCAAAATAGACCAAATAGTGATTGCTGGTCAGTGGTGAGTACACTTGTCATCATAAGAGCTCAAAAATTTTGATTAACAGGATATGGAAAAGGTCAAGATTGCAGGTTAAGGGAAGGGGATTAGCTTGATTTTAAAGCTTACAATATTCCAAGATATTTTCGGTGACTAAGATGATTTCTGGGTCAGAATAATACAGTTTGGCTTAGATGTAGTTATTTTCCTCTCATCTTGTCTCAAGGTCTGCCTTTACATCCAATTTATCATGAAATGTTTCTGCTTGTGATGTATCTAATGCTGAAATGGGAATCTTCTCATGATTTTTACAAGAGCACTGATGAGAGGCTTTGTGGCCATTGTTTCACAAAGGTTAATGATTGTTCAAAAGTAGACTGCACCCTTATTAAACATGTTCTTATCTTCATCACACCTAGCAATAAATCGATGTCCACTAATATAGTGGACATTGTCTTTAGGCAATTCACTTTTGAACCATACTGAACTCCTATTGGTTTCCTAGAACCACTTAAGGGGACATTCTGGGCATTCTAATGATGCAATAAGAGTTACGTCTGGAATGACCATTTTATTCTAGTTAGCAAGAGGTCAAATATGTTCAACCATAGAGAAAAGGAAACATGTTGTCCCTTCTGAAGATGTTGTGTAAGCTAATGAGACCCATTGAGGGTTGTTTAGCAACTCAGACAGCTCTGTGCCAGTGGAATGTCCATGTCACATTTTGGAGCAGCCCGCCTCTTTCCAACCAACTGTGTTCCAGCTGTATTGTTCCAGCCAATCAGCGATGCATGTCTTCCTTCTTGGCTCATTTGGTGAACTCACTGTCAATCAAACTCAAGCTGGAAGAAGTGCAGGCAAGAATTATAAACACTGTTCCTTAGAATATATGTTAAGACTTTACCTACTGCAGCTTTGATCAGTTATAGATTCTTACTTTAACATCAAAGAAAACCCTGTTAGGACATTTATTTTCCTCGAAATGTAAAACCAAATGTTCCTGTATATAAAATGACCAAACGAAAAAGGTGGTAATTACAAGGGCATGTTGTCAAATAAACCAGGTTTGTTTATGGATGATAATACTCATCACAAAAGGTGATGTAGCTGTTGGTTGTGATTAAAAACAAGAGAGCGTAAGACTGACCGACCAGATATTCCAATAGACTGTTGGAACACACACATCATCTGTCCAGGGGTCAAAGAAAATGGAATTGCATACTACATGGAAAATTGATGTAAAGAAACCTATCATTTATATGCATATCTAAGGACCCATATCTTTAAAAAACAAATACACTAATACACTGTTGTGTGGTTGTGCTTATAAGATACCATGAGGACACTTACACCCACTGTAAACAAAGCTCTCAAAGAGAATAGCTTTTGAGTGAATGTTCAGACGGAGCTAGCATGAACTGCAAATGGACACATACGGTCTTCCTCTGTAAAGGTGAGTGTGTTCAGACGTTTCAACAAAAACAGAAAAACGGCAGGAAGTCATAAATGTGTTCATCTTGACCCTCGCGTACAAAGTCACGTTTAGGCTGAAATGCCTGGGATGAGAGGAGATTGAGATCAACGCGATGATGCAACACGCTGCGACTAACGCCACGAAGAGTTTGTGATCGAGCGTGACAGGAAAAGGACAAAAAGAAAGAACGTCATTGAGAGAATACGACAATTAAAGGCAGAACAAGCAGAGAGAGATTGAGACATTAAGAGAGGAAAACAAAGCCACTGATTTGAAGGAACCGATTTAGAGGGGGGAAGAGGAAAGGGACGATTGTCTGAGAAGAGAAGGCAAGGAAAATGCACTTCCTCAGAGGATGAAGTTAAAGGAAGAGTTTAAGGACAAGTTGAACGATGTCGTGACTGAGGAGGAGGAAGGCAGCTGCTTCCGCCGAGGAATTCAAAACCAATTGTGTTGGGAAAATAATAAGATCAAGGCTTGTTCATGCTTAAAATGGCAAGCGGGACACATGGCAAAGAATGTTTGGTGTCCTAAGGATAGCTTAGCATGTACTTTGGAGCATGTACCTGCATCACAGAATCTGATACATGTGGTGCCTCTGCATTTTTGGAACAGGTCAAAGTTTGTCCTGATTGGAGTTTAAGTAGAAAATAGTTTTGAGTTCCAACCAGTGCATGTTAGGATGGCAAAAATGTCAATTGCTTTTTTGCTTAAGTTTAAAAAATCACGTTAAGAGACTTCAGAAACACCCAATTGAGATTCAGTGTTAATGAAAGTAAAAGGGAGGAGAATACATACATGAATGAGGTTTAATTTAGTTTAGCCTTCCGATGAACTACAAACACTTTCTCTCTTTAACCCCTTAGGAAATTAAAAGGGGATGGACTTTGACAGAAGACAAATAGAAACATTACCCTTTCCTACATTAATTCTGGTTTTGTGAAGCCAGTAATTAGTCCAGTTATCACTGGTATGGGTGATTGATAGAGTCAATCTGTTCCAATTTGTAGTCTTCAGACATTCATAATGTATTCCACTTTTCTTTTAACAATACAATCATTCTGCAAGACATGTAAGAATCGAAACAGCTGTCATTGTTCAGTGTTTGGCTTTTGTATGAAGTCTGAGAGCCATCAACATTGACAGATTCCTGTAATACTGACTTCCAGTGGACGAAGTCCAAGGTTACTCGTCTTGGTTGGCTGCCAGACCTTGTGTCCATCCTCAGGAAATGGCTGTAGGCCGATGAGGTCTTTCTGTGGCAGAATGGGCATGGAAGATTGAGGGAAGGCCTTACGTGACCTGGAATGATGTTGTGAATGAATCTCCCACCCTGGCCTGGTACTTTGATTTAAATGGCTGCAATACAGGCTGCAATCAAGAGCAAAGATGTTGAAATGAAGGTCTTACAGACCATTTCAGTCTGCTCGATTTGATCTCAATGGATTTGTCCTGTTTTAAAAGCCAAAGGTGTTGTCATTTACCGTCCACAGTCCAAGAGCGAAAGAGACCGTTACAAACCTTCTACGAACATATCTTTTGTGTTTTGAAGAATAACAGTACAATCCACCGTGACAACTATGATTAACTTGCACTCCTATTTCAATAAACATGTTTCATCTACTAGCTGTAGATACTCTGTACACAAACGAAAGTCTTGATAAAGATATTGACACAGGATATTTCTATGCACACAAACACTGTCAATGATCGATTATTTAACAGTTGCTTTAATAAAATACCTGCTGCATTCATCAAAATGACATTGTTCTCTAGCTACCCAAAAAGGAACATTCTAGATTTGGAAAAGCAGACTCTGATCGTCAGGCTAAACTACTGATCGAAATCATATATTCTATATTATCGAGTAATTGGAAGATATTCTGGTAAACAGGCAAAAAAATCAGACACTTTGCCCTCATGGATTATGACGAGAACTTTACAGACTTTACTTTACTGAAGAGAGAATTTTAGCAGAGATACTTGTTAATAGGGGTCACTTTCAAGGTTTCTTAAGGTCAAAGGAACTCGAGAAAATTGGCCCGAAAAATCGGTGCATTTAATTTCCCTTCAAATCGTCGGATTTCAATGTCTCATGTGGACAGAAATGTCAAAGCTGGTGGAAAAGCCCGTTGTGGAGAGGTCAGCAGGGGAGAAATATGAGGGAGAGAGATAGACGCCATAGAGAGCAGATGACAGGCAAACGAGGCGTGATGCGCGTCTCCTTGTTAGCACACGGGCCTGGTGACCGCGTGCTCATCCTTCTAGCCTGAATCACACGCTGCAGACGACTGTTTTTGTCTTCCCTGTAATCCTTAACTGTCTGCTCCACGAATCTGAAATGACTTGCTTTCTGTGTGCCAGTGATCCAACTCACTGTGTTTTGGAGGCAAATTCGCTCTTTTCTGATTTAAAGCATTCGTATTTTGTCATGTTGCGGCTTGAATAAGTGAGTAATGCGGAATGACACCAACAGATAACATGCAGATTATCCGACATGCAGTAGCTAGTATGAAAGAGGGATACATGGTAACGTATTTTAGACGGACGGGTTCAAATCGCCCTCTGTGCAGTGCTTTGGAAGACATCTAAATGAATCCGTTAAATTAGCTCTGACTCATACTGCAGTTTGTTGAATTGCATTTCAACGTAAACAGAACTGATTACAATTTAGAAACTCCAATTTAGAAACTCCAAAAGTACCTAATTTGATTGTACTAAACATTGCATTCAACTTGACAAAATCAGAATAGAATCGATTAGTCTTTTGATGTATGTCGGCATCAGGATGTAAAAACCGAACCGCAGGAAACATCTTTCACTGAACAAGAATGCTTTTGTTGCTTGATTAAAGCGTTCAGTACATCTAAGTTATATCAATGAATTGAATCTTAGCTGCATGCTTTCAGTCCAGCATTGTGTCCTAGGTGTTCTGCAGGACATGCTGTACTACATAACAAGTCTTCTAAAGATGAAAGGTTATGCATGAGTGAAGAAAACGATTGCCCTCCAGTACGTTCTAACACATTGAAACACGTACAAACACACATGTGCACACACATACCTGCACTCTATTAGTGTAAAATGGGCTTTTCATCAGTATCCAGATGCTTATTTGACCGTCATAAACCCCTCTTGTGTGGCTTAGCAATTTCTTTCCATTATTACCTTCACAATACACCATCAGTCTACAATATCTAGAAATAGTTGCATCCTATTCAAGGCCTCTCTTACCCTGAGTGCAGTTAAGGCTACTTGTTTGACTCAACTTGTACGAAACATAAATTGAATGTCTTGAGGGCCCGGTTAGATTGCGTATTTTTCTTGATTGCATCACATAAATATGGTTCCTGATTCTCCATTTTTCTTCCAGAAATCCTGGAACATTGTCAAACATGGTCACCTTTTAAAAGCTGACTGAGATGTGAATTCTGTGGTAAACAGAACGAAAACTCTATTTAAGAGAATAGGGCAGGGGTCTGAATACATTTGCATGGCAGTGTATATGGAAAATGGACGGGTGATATGAAATGATTTATTTGAGTAAGGTTAGTGCCTTAACGTAGCACCATAATTCACACGAATGGAGAACATACTCATGAGGTGAGATCCTCAGGGCTTTGGAGCAAATCACAGAGAAATAAATCAGCCAAGGTGACCGTATCCACGGCGATGCCACTCTCATTAGAGCTGCTTGACCGCAGACGATGTCATTGTCCGGATCTCCCCGTCATGGGGGCGGGAAAGCCAGGAGGTGTCTTCTGAGGCGCCTCTCTCTCTCTCTCTCTCTCTCTCTCTCTCTCTCTCTCTCTCTCTCTCTCTCTCTCTCTCTCTCTCTTCTCTCTCTCTCTCTCTCTCTCTCTCTCTCTCTCTCTCTCTCTCTCTCTCTCTCTCTCTCTCTCTGTGCCTCCTCCCATCCGCCCATGCTTGCTCAACCAGCAAGCAGCCAGGAACTATGATAATTGTCATAGTAACCAGAAGGCAGTTCCCTAATCAGCCTCCCGGTGTGTGTGTGCGTGTGTGTGTCCTAATCTGAAAGGCTGGCATACCCTCATGTGGATGTACTCATTATGGTCTCCAATCGGAGCATCTTTGTCTGGTCTTTTCCCTTGGTGAGCGTGGTAAAGATACCAGTGGCTAGCTGCTGATGTCTCGTGTGTGTGTGTGTGTGAGCTTGCCTTCATTCACAACCACACAACACGCACTGGTTCGTGCGCATAGTGCAAACAGGTATTCATACTTTGGTTAGCATTTCACAGTTCATTATGTCCCCTTTGAGATGGTGTATGACAGAGTGTAGATGCAGCCTATAACTGTCAAATGTTCCACATTGGGAAGGTGTTGATTGGGCGGAGTCTCTGTAGTATCATTTTGGCCTGTGACTGTATAACTAACAGCAGAGTTCCTTTGGCAGGAAGTGTCCTTTGTGAAAAAAGGCCAGGAAGTAAAAAGATTTGCATATGCAAGCGAGCTAAATAAATTTGAATGATTTATCGAAGCCAAATTTCAGACCCCAGATGGCATGAGATACTTGGAAAACATCTGCGTAAATGAACAAACTAATGAAAATTCAATATTTCCTTTGAATAAAGTGATTGGAGGCAAATTATTTTTTTGTACATGTCAAATTCGATTACCAGGCTGCAGGATAGACAGTCGCACTGGGTCCTGAAATGCTCACATGCACTCGACAGTTCCAACAGGACAGAAATAGGACATTGCAATGGTATAGCGCCACAACAGGAACGTTCTTCATCGCAATATGGCTTCTAAAGTCTCCTCAGGAAATCCGTGTTTGCACGCTGGCGAGATGAAAGTAGAAACAGGTGAATGCGTGCTAAATGAAGTCGCGAGCGATACAATTTCGTCTTTTTGATCGCCGACAATTTCCCATGCGAGGCGAGGCTCTATTTGCATTCATTTGATCTTGATAGCAACGTTTTTGTGTTTTGTTCGCCGTCATGAATTTTAGACGAGATGTTGCAGATGTGAATTGTCATGGCTTGAGCTACCAATATAGTTCAGGCTCATTTTTTGTAGGTCAACCCACCGTGATGCATGGGCACACTAAATGTAGTCAAAATGTGTGTTTGTTTGGCGTGTACGCTTGCCCACGCATGTGTGGTAGAGCAGGGGGACAGCAGACAAGGTTAAATATAGAGGCTGATTAGAATGTATTAATTTTAATCTGGCCCTCACTTTGTGTCTTCTCTCTTTCTTCTCTCATTCTCCTCTTTATCATTCATGCACACATTCTATCTTTGCCTCAGAACAGTCTCTCTTCCACATGCACATCCCTCCTCCCTCATCTCCCCCTCATTGCTTTTTATCCCATTTCCCTTCCACCCCCCCCCCTTCTTATCTGCATATTAAAAGTGTTGGAGGGGGGTCATGATGATAAGGGCTACTGTGAAAGCGAGATCATTTACGTGGGATTCTAATTGGTTGACCCCGTCTTTTGCTTGGCACTCGCTCTCTCTTTCTTCAGCTCCATCTCTCCCTCTAACCCTCTGCCTTCCTCTCTGTCTCTCTCTCTATCCCTCTCTCTCTCTCTCTTAAAACCTATTTTCCTCATCTCTTTCTCACACTCTCTCACAAAATCCTTTCTCGATTTGCTTCTCTTGATGAGGTTGTGATGGCGACACTGATTGACTATGCATATTCAACAGGCCTCCCTTGTACCTGACCCTAGACAGGAATTATTGCAGCACCCTCAGTCACAGGTGGATCTGGCAGACGTATTAAACAAAGGTTAACACATTGGACCATACTGTATCCATATATAGACTTAATAACCATACTAATTGTACAAGGATAATGGTTGACCATCCATTTGGAAACCTTGCTCTTCTGTGATGGTTTAGTGGTCTTTTTTGCAGTTCACTATTAACTAAAGCTACCTTAGTTCCCATCGTGAAATGGACAAAACAATTTAACCATATCAGTCCAAAAAAAACATATGCACAAAAACTGTAACAAGTAAATGGCCAGGAACATAGTCTTCTTAGTTTCTCAATGTTGATCACTGGTCATGAAAGCCTCATCCACCTCAACCACTCATTTTACTAAATGTTTTACTACTATTTGTTGTAAAATTTGTTGTTTTGGTAAGTGACTTACCAAACCCTCCTGCGCCACACATTTCTGGATGTCCCGCTTTCTTTCCATCTTAATGTGACCGTTCCCACGAAGGGTTAAACAGCGATGCTATGTTTGCAATACGTTCAAAACAAATAGCTTCGGATATTTGTCGTGATAAACGGATCGGAGGAGGAAATCCGCAGCTTGTGCTGTGCTATCGCTGTCTAGAAGAGCCTCCAGCTGTTTCCCAAAACGGATGAAGGGGACGGTTCAACACATCGTAGCAATGACAATAATGAGGTCCCCTCAGACTTGATTGGGAGGAAGGCACAACTTGGGAGCTAAGCAAGCTAGCTGTGCCGAATAAATAAGTGAATTCATGCAGCAGATACTTCATTGGAATGTTAAAGGCTCAAGAAGTGGGGAGCTGTTGTTGAACTGCATTTGACAATGCGAGCCGAAACTGTTCAACAAAAACGCAGTAGCCAAGCACCGCTTGCAAACGTTATTATTTTGCTAATTAGGTACCATCTCGTTAGCAGGAAGAACGAAGATGTATCGGTTGTTTGGGGCCAAGTGCCAGAGAAATAAATCCCCCAAGGTGACCACATCCACGGTTGCCTTGAAACCAAATTCTCCTGGACTGGAGCTGCTCTGCCCTCTTAACCGGAGGTTGTGTTAACCACAGAGAGGAGTAGGTTTCCTTCATAGCAACCCTGAACACAGCACCTCCTCAGACGAGCAAGGAAAAACAGCAATCGTCTGAAAATCGCCCCCCCCCCTCCCCAAACATACCGATAACTTGTGCCCTGAAAGACCTGCCCGCTGGGTCCTTCCAGAACATTCTGAACCTTCCCAGAGAGGGATGCTGGGACATGGCTGCCTGCAGCCGTTGCCACTCCTGATCAGTCTGGCTGTCGTTTAGATGTCTGGGGACGGTTACGGTAAAGGAGAGAACTGCACCAGACGTCTCACCGGACACTTGTCAGTAGGTCTAAGCGTGCTTCTTTTTGCGCGCGTGGTCACTTAGGAGGCGATGTCTGCTTATTAGCAAGCGCAGAGGAGGAATCTGCGTGTCTTTCGTCTTATGTCAGTGTGCGTGTGCATGTGTGTCATTGGGTGCATGTCCATTAAAAGATGTACACTAGCTGCAAATCCAATTGGAACTCTGGAGGAACTCCAGAGAGAAACCATCCAACTGTAAATTGAAGCGTTATGGAACACTAATAAGAAGAAAGCCTTCGCTGACAAAAGAATCTTCCCAAATCCCACGTAGAGTTGACCTAAAGACCTGCTGGAGGAGGGAGAATACATGAAAGGCTCTCTGGTGAGAGGAGGAAAGTTCATCTCAGCAGAAAACCTTACACACAAAGCTACGCGGACAGTCTTCCTATTGGTGGAGCGTGGTGGAACCAACATCGTACTGACGGAGAGGCTTTTGATTGGCAAGGAGTGGAAACCTGGCGTGGACACGAGTCAACAGGGGTGGATCGAAAGACAGCGACACGCAGGCCAAAGCATGTCGCTGGAGGGGTTTACAATCAACAACCTGAATGTTTAAGGCTTGAAATAGCTGTTCACCAGATAGTGCTCATCCATCCCCATATGGTGTTGATGTCACACTTATACATGAATGTTGGGTCTAATCTTAGGCACGCGGCTTGTCTGTCTGCCGGCACAGCTGCCCCCCCCTTGCTTCTTTTCCCTGTGCTTTCAGGGTGAGATGTTTATTTTTAGCTGTTATAGCAGACTGCTTTGCCCGCGTGTGTGCGCGTTTGAGTCTGCACACGTGGAAGTGTGTCGGCGGGGTTGTGTCTATGCCCGAGCTTGTGTGTCTATGCGTTGCGTGTCCTAGCTTCCCTCTGTCTGTCAGACCGCGACCGCTAGACCAACCCCAATTAGCCCCTGGGTGGCGTGGTGGAGAGCTGGTGGATAAGGGGGAGCGGGTGGGGTGAGGGGGAGGCAGAGAGGGGGAGGGGTGGCATCCCAGACACCCTGCCTTGTCTTCCAGACACATTAAAAAAGAGGGTTGATGTTTTTTTTCTACAGTGAGGTCTTTGAAGGGCCCTTAGTGGGTCATTAATAGCCCTCTGGTTTCTCCACCCCCCCCTCTCTCCTTTTCTCTCTCCCTTCCCCCCCCCTCTGCCGGCACCTGTGTCCCTAAAGAGAGAATGATTTGAGAAAGATGGATGGATGGAGAACATGCTGAAATATTCATAGAGATGAGGGATGTGGTCCAGATAAGGCTTGTCTCTAGGGTGGTGTTATTGAGGCAGCCATGCCTCTGTCTGTGTGGACATTGTAGGTGAGGGCTTGAGTGATGAGGACAGGAAGGTTGTCAGCTGCTGAGGGGGGATCTTGTGCTGACCGCGGTGATGAACGCAGCAGTTAGTGTCTGCGAAATACACCCAGCGTTCTTTTGCAGTTCGATTCCCAGAGAATTATTAGCTCTTGCAGTTGTCTCCCCTCAGATCGCTGGCACTTGTGTTCTAGTCTAGAATGTTGCAGGCTAGAGGATGACGTTTCTGGCCGTGATAAACCTCTCCTTCGTACAATAAAACAAAGCCTCCATCCCATCTCAAATCTCCCTAGAGGCCAAACCTTCTGGTCGAAGTTATCATATTGTGTGCTGGCCCGTGTGCTGTTGCCTGACCCAGAACGAACAGGAGCACTGTTCGGCCTTCTGTTTCTCTCTCTGTCTCACATGCCATGGAAAATCTCTGCGGTTTTATGGCTGGGAACTTGCCACATGGCAGACTTACCAATTGAGTAACACCTAAGTGTACAGAGCAGACTACAAAGAGAGCTAACTACCTTCAGAGCACATGGGATACCTGTGTTGCAATGACGTATGTGGACCATTTTACACGAGATGGGGCCTTCAGGGGAAGGTGTTTCGTAATTATTGATCTGGTTTTGGCAACGAACCTTAGGCTGCATCCTTCCAGCCCTGAAGTGATATATGAATTAGTCACTTAATGTAGCGATTTGATAGCTAAAGCACAGGGTCTGGAGGAAACAAGAGGCTAATGCGTTTCATGAGCAGCTGTGGAAGGTTACAGTGCAGTATTAACACAGAGTATTTGTGGCATGTGAATATTTTCTGCATAACGTATTCACACACACATACTCATATAAACACACACAAACACATAAATACATACATAAATCTGAAATATTCTAAAAATGTACACAGACACTCGCATTTACGACATGCACACAATCCCACACTTTTTGCACGAAACCCACAAATGGAAGCTTTAAAAACCACATATGGACACACTTGCCTCCTGAGTGTTACGTAAGAGGCATTTCCTCAATAAGCTCTGTCGGGAGTGTGACCCATCTTTGGCTGCTCTCCGCTGGAAGAAACCCCTGGGTTTGACATTTCCACTGCAAATATCAGCCTCCACCTCTGTGTGACAGATGGGAGGTTGGTGGGGGAGCGGGGGGGTGAACTTTGACTCAGCATGAAGCTTCTGGTCCCAGCAGGCCAGTGTCACACAGACGCACACACGCACTTAGGCAGCTACGCGCTGCGGCACCGACACGCACGCATGCACACAGGTGCACGCAGCTAGCGTTGCTAGCGATACAGCATTGTCACACGGCCACTCAGACTCACACGGAAACACGCGCGCGCGCAAATCTCACCGTTTATGTCTCCAGCATGGTACGTATATTGAATCATGCTGAGGACTGAAATAAATTGTAAGGTCACCGGACACGCGGTCGTGAGAATGTACAGGGGCGATGTGTGCGGTTCCGCCTTCTCAACCAGCCAACAGGAAGGTGTGCGCCTGCTTCGTGCGATGCGTTTGAATTTCACGAGGCACGCCATTTTACCTTTTCTGTTCAACATCCCGTTCCGCAGATGAATACTTCGATGAACGTGTTACCGTAAAAACTATGCTCTTTTTTGGTGTTTCGGTGTACAAAAGCAAAACCAGCTTTTGCGCTCCTCCATCATCACAAAACAAAAAAACCCCCACTGTGACAGGTTGAAGGGTGAAGGAGCCTTGCTAAATGTAAACAGAAGAAGCATGACTGAAACCTTTATGTTGAGCCAGACTCTGTGTTCCTACTCATTCACATCCTCCCACTAGTTGGGTGAAAATGTCCACTGAGTATCATATTGTTCCTTTGAAGATCCCTTTAGCCTTGGCCTTCATAGTGGCTTTGAAGCTCTCTATTTACCCTTTCTATGACAAAACCCACACAAGCATCCTGCTGGAAGGTTGTCTTTGATTGTGAATGGCAAGTTTTGTTCGTGGTAGCAGCTGTAGTCCGATGACCCAGGTTGGAAATAGGCCCAGTCGCCACAGCTAACTCATTCTAGTCTGCCCAGCATATTTTGCCTCTCGCACGAAGGAAGAATATTACGCATCAATCCGAGTTAAATATGTGCTCCGTGATATATGTTCGTTGAGGGCATGTAAAAACTGCTAATGGTCTAAAAGGGATCAAGATAATTTAATAATATCTTCAAAGTTGAGGTTGGATATCATCGCTCATTCCTATGTCTTATTATGAGGAAGGAATTTGTGTTTGTTCCACAAATCGTCCACACCGCATGTCTTATGAAAGTACACCAGTGTCCAACATGAAATCTTGCGTTTCTGTACCATGCATGACCTTTTAAGGACCCAGCCAAATTGGATCTTGATACTTCTGGAGTCATGTGTTTATGAAGACACTGTAGCTGTATGTAGGCAGTATGTAACGTAACCTTTCGCAGTTGGGTCAGTAAAAAAACACATGGCAATGTGCAATTGCCATGAATGCAAAATATGCATTCTTTTTAAAACATTCCAGGCCAAGCGGTTCAATTATTCCCCACGTGACTTCATCTTTAGTTTCTATTATAATGCAGTCGCTCCTTGAGGCTTAGACTACAAAGCCATCTAATCACAGAAGGCATTACTCCTTTCACCAGGTTGTTTGAATAAACCTATGCCCACACATCAACATCCATAATTAGCATGATGGTATGACTAAGCTACATATGGGCACCTAGGGGGGGGGGGCTGGAAGTGACAATGTAGAGTCCACTTGTAAATATGGTTGAAAGGGCTGAGACGATTTTTGGAGTGATTTTCCAACATGGAGGAATCTTTGTCTGTGCCAAGCCACTGAAACCCTCCATCACATTTGTTAGTCGTTATCGATCTTATCCGCTGTACTTGAGGATTTTGCTATTCTCACGTCTACAATCTGAAAATAAGGTAATATGCTAACTACTGAATGACTGTCATTATACACGTCCTAGTTATAGACGCTAATGAGAAGGCACTAATGTCTTTTGTTGAAGTGGTTCATAAGAAATGCCTTTGTATATGTGAATGCATGCAGAAGCTTTTGTTTTCCTGCATAACCCAAACCTTCGTCATCACATATAGCATCTAAAAGAACTGTTCATTTTTCCCAACCACTGGCCAGTCTAACATTGGCTAAGCAGAGAGTCCTCGTGTAGCTATCGGGAGTCCCTCTGGTCTCGAAGCAGAGAGTGTCAAGAATCAGAGTGTTGATGGGAATGAAATGAGGCGTATGGTGATTTCGTACCCCGACACCTGAGCTGTCAGAGCAGTAATTTATTCTTCACATCTCCTGCATAAACGGCACACAAATATTTAGTGTCCCTCTCTCGGTCTCTTTCTTCTCGTTTCCCATCCCTCGATCTCTATTTCCTCGAAATGTGCCCGATTTATTGATTTATTTTATTAGTATTTATTCGTGCTTCCCACTGTTACCCCCCACCTCTCCCCACCCACCCACCAACCCCACCCCGCCCCACCTCACCACCCTCCTGGTCTGCAGGCAAATAACAGCCCCTCAGCATGGGTTTTTTTTCTTTCACCAGACAGCAAATTAGCTGTGGCTTTAAAGTACCTCAAAGGGGAGGGGGGGGAGACAGCCTTCATCAAAAAGGAGATTTAGGATATTTTAATTTATGGTAACCTGGTGGAACTCCGCTGAGTGTAAGGAAGACGTCTCAGTGATCTCACACAGAGGCTAATCGCATAGATGTTTTATTTTTCATAGGCTTCTGTTTGACATTCTCGCACTACAGCTTTCTGATCTCCTCTGCATCCTCTACGGGTTTACAAGCAGTCTAAATATGGTCCATTTATACAATATTAAAGGACCAGTCAAACAGAAATAACCAAACAGTCTAGGCTGCCAGATTGCCCAATAATTCACCATTCGGCCTCCCCACAGTCGCTGTCCTCTCGGAGTGCCCTTTTCTATTTCAGACAAGCTGTAGACGGCAATGGTTCTACATATTTAACAAATAACAAGCAAACTAGCAAAAGGCATCCTGTTATCTTTAACAAACAATTGGCCTCTATGCTGACATGATATGCTTTTGGTAGCCAACACTTATAAAGGTTATACTGTCTGCTATTTCAACCATTTCCTTTTAAGGTAGGTTCATTTATGATTGGTTGTCACTTGAGTTGACATTTTTGAGTGGATGAGCACATTGAGGGGCACATAGTGTATAAACATTTTTGCTAGTCTCATCCATTAATACAGGGGTGTCAAACCCTGGTCCCCGAGGGCCGCTGTCCTGAAGGTTTTCGATGATTCCCTGCCCCAGCACACCTGATTCTAATGAATGGATTGTAAAGCCTGATAACAACTCTTCATTAGAATCAGGTGTGCTGGAGCAGGGAAACATCGAAAACCTTCAGGACAGCGGCCCTCGAGGACCAGGGTTTGACACCCCTGTATTAATGGATGAGACCAGAAAATAATGTTTATACACTATGTGCCCATCAATGTGCTCATCCATCCAAAAATGTCAACTCAAGTGACAACCAATCATAAATGAACCTACCATAAAAGGAAATGGTTGAAATATCAGACAGTATAACCTTCAACTTGAGACAGAAGTATGAGCTTAACTCCTCCCTAAGCAGGTTTTGACCTGCACCAGGCAGCTGTCCAAGTTAGCCTTCCATAATTTCAAAGAAATCATGAATTCCTGTGACCCATAATCTTCTGTTACTTGATACTTTCCTTCGCAGGTTAGTGAATGTAGAAGTTGGCTCATCCCACTCCTTTTCTCAACAGCTCTTAAACTTGCTCCTGATTACTCACCAGCCGAGAATGCGAGCTACTTCCTGGTATTGCAGCTGCCTATCATGATTCAGCTGATTGCACTCAATCAGGTGTCAGATGCAGTAGTAATGGTATTCAGTCCATGTTGTGTAGTATATGAATGTGACAGATACTCTGACTCGCGTACCGTGTGCAATAATCCTCCGTTATGAATAAAGCCTCTGTTTCATTGGGATATCATTATTAAATGGCGGTTTATGCCGACGATCCGCAAAGCAAATCCATAATTCATCTCTCTCTCCACCTTCCACTTTCTTTTGAAGTTTCACTCTCTCTTCTTCTCTAACGCTCGCCGCTGGTTCCATTTTGAGAGCCAAAGCTGCACTTAAACAACAGCACTTTAATAAATGCACATCGTGGCATCCTGCAACTCTTGCACGCCAAGCAAACTCATTTCTCTCTTTCTCTCTCTGTTTCTCTCTCTCTCTCTCTCTGACACACACACATACACACATACAACCATCCCATTTACTTTCTCCCTGGTTCCATCCATTAAAGTTTAAGAACAAAAGCTGTACTTTCGCATCAGCACTTCCGGTGAACCTGATGAATACTGTATATCACTTGGCCCTTTGGTCATCACGCATCTAGCAATGCCCCCCCCCCCCCCCCCCCCCCCCCCCCCCCCATCTAACAGCCAGCAGTGTGATGTTTTCAATGCGCCAAACGAGGGTAACGATGGAAGCGCCACAGCGTTAAGTGCTCGGCGGCGAGGGCAGGAGAGAGGCTCGTCTGCGCTGCCTGCCTGACAGGGAGGTTGCCGTGGTGATGGCGGCAGTTGATGTGACAGGCGAAAGACGAGTGCACCTCATAAGGGCTCTCCAGCACACAAAAGAGAGGAACTGAGGGGGATGATAGAGAGAACAACAGAGAGGTAGAGAGAGGAATAAAGCCGAACGTAAAAACACATGGGTATTGACTAACAAATCGTGTCAAAGAGGGTTAGATTTGACAGACATGAGGAGAGGGGGGGGGGGGGGAATACATTAAATACATCCTTCAGTCGTTGGGCACTAACTAAGAACGTAATGAAACGAGCGTTCATTCTGCGACCTTGGTGTAATGACAGATTGAGTTCTACGCTGGGATTTAGGGAGTCAGTGTAGTCCAAGACCACCTCCGAATACTATAGCATGCATCCCAAGTGTCCTTGCCTGCCAGCATGTGTTAGGTCTAGTGGACAGGACACATCTCCCTGCAGTCCTCTGAAAGTACATCGGTCGAGGAACCACTCAGAGAATGCCAAAGACACCTGTGAACAGCAGCCAAATGAGGACAGTGAACGCTGGCATGACCCCACGTCCCCACCCCCCACCAAAAAGGAAAAACATCTCCCTACTGCCCAGGGAGGCCCAGGGGAGTGTGTGTGTGTGTGAGTGCCTAACCCCTGTGCCAACGAGGCTGCCAAGGCAGGTGTGCCAACCTGGGGGGTAGCCAGTGGAGAGACGGAGCATGGGAGTGGGAGTGGGCAGAGCTGGCATATGGTGGCGATGATACGATATGAGCAGAGTGGCAGCTGTTGTGTGGCAGGAGCAATATGGCCTGCTCACGCGCCTTGCTGTCGGTGACACGGTCAACACAACAGCACCACAGCGCTTGGAACCCCGTCAGTGCTCTCTCGGCACAGAGGCTGAGGTAGCCGTTCGTTTTTCGAGCAACTTTTGAACTAAGAGGCAGAGAAGGGACCTTCCGTCTAGAAAGTTTATTATAAACAGCCAGGTATCTTACAGCAAAACACTGACATCAACATTATTACCCAAAGGGACAACGCCCAAAGCCTTACAACAGTACAAAAACATTCTGACCGTGTTTTTACCACATCTTGACAAAGCATTAAACTATAAGACATTTATTTAGCCAACAAATAATAGAATATCCGCTCCCAAATAAAGATGCTTACATACTGTATAACCCTGTACACGCACAAACAGCTTCTATGACACCAATGCTGTGTGCCATTAAAGACATCGCAAACAGTATATTACCATTACAGTTGTCTTACGTCATCACGTACATGATTTGCACACTTATAGTACATACGTTTTACAACAAACTTATTACGTAGTTGGTTATGGAAAGTTTTATTACTCGTAGAAGACCTCCATAGATGTGTCGGAGCTACTTTGTGTAGATGAGCAGAAGGCACATACCTTTTAGACAGAAATTAATCCTAGGTGCAGTTCACACTAAAATAGAGTGATACACTTATAGTGTTACTACAGTTTTACAGTAATCGAGTCCACACAAGCTAAAATCACTCCTCATGTCTACATGAGAGAGTCAACACGTGGTGACAGCACAAATCAACCGATTAAAAAAAAACGATGTCATGACTTGTAACGTTGTTGTCAGTTGTCCATAGCAACACATAGGCCCACTGTTCCTGTATTGTTGTTTTCAACCAACAAAAAAGGTTATTGCACATCCTGCAGACATTGTCTGCCTGCCTGGTTCGAACCCACCTTCACCATAACAACGGTGATTTCCTGCCAGAGACCAAGACCACCATGCTGCAAAAGATGATTATCCCACACATGTTCCTGTGATGGAAGTATGAGTGGGATAATGAATAGCCTTAAATACAACTGAAGACGTGCCCATGTAGTTTCAGAGAGCAGGGCAAGAATCGAATATTCTGATGTGTTTTCAATGAACGTTGACTGACTAGTTTCTTTGTGTGTGGCTTAATACAACACGGACTTGGGTGAAAAACATTTTGGGGAACTCTGGTATGTCAATGGCTCTCAAGTCTCAAGTTTTTGAAAAATGTATTGGAAAATCATCTGATCCACCATTTGACCACTGAGATAAATATCTTGAAGGAAACGTCTAAAGTGCTTCAGCAGCTATGTTCGCGCGGTAAAAACATCCCATTCGAAATTCTGCCAAACTATCAGTGATTATTTGAATTAGCTAGAATAGGTGGATAGTATAACAGTTCCTTTGTGAACACAGACAGAAGAGTAAAAGGAACAGCAGCGCAACACATATTGAATATAATCATACCACCTTTCAGGCGAACATTGGCCTTAACATTTCAATTGATCCAAAGTTTTGAAGCTCTATGGACTGACTTTGGGGAAGGTAAAATATCAACTAATCAGAATCTAAAGACACGATGTGTTTGCCAATAGTGGTTCCAAAGCTATGAACCAGCAGTGCATGAGTGAACGTGCAATTTGTTTATTAGTAGCGTTTACAGTAGTTGAGCGGTTAAAGTTATGTAAAAGACATAAAGATCAATATCTGTTTTTCCTGAACTCAATATGTCCATGTTCTTTTCATCCAGTGTTAATCTCAGTACGGTATCATAGACTTTGGTCTAAGGCAGAAAGATTCAAATTATATATACAGAACATGTATTTTAATCACAACTAAAGACAACAGAGCAAACTCTGAAAGGGGCGTGTGTAAAAACGTTGTTGTGAAACCCCATATATAGGAAAACAAGCAACAAGATCCTTTACAGTAGCAAAATACCCACTTTAGAGTTTGGCACGTATGAACTAATTAAGACAGTTGTAAGGGGCTCTGCCCGATGTGGTGTGGAGATCTACCGATGAGATGGTTGGACGGGCGGAGACTTTGCCGTGAAACCTCCCTTCCTCAGGCTGCAGTCCGGTATGGAGACATTCACAGTGAGCGGCTGGTATGAGGCCAGCATCGCAGAAGTCACTTTGAAACTCCGTCCATCGTTCTATCCAGGTGCTCGTCCTCTGCTGGATGTTTCTCCTCTGCAATGAACACACCCGCAAGGGTGTCTTTAGACACAGACGCATATACACATAGACAGGCCTAGAACTAGATGGGGGGAACATCCATGTGTGGGACTTCCTCCATGGTTGTGGGGAAAGGAGTCTAATAATGATCTGGTACAGTGATATCACAGTTCAAAGTTGGCAGTCAATTTTTTCCTTACATCTTAACGGTATTCAAGCACAATACCCAGTTAACGCTGTCGTGTTGCTTCTGTACAAAATGGGATTTTAGGTATTTTCACCTGCTTCCTGGACTTGGGCCTGTTCAGGGTCGACCTCCGGGGAACTGAAATCATCTGGGGGCCAGCGGAGTTCCCCGCTCTCTACCTCTCCGCTCTCTGTAGGCTCGACCACTATGGAGGGCAACCGCTTAGACAGTTTGGGGAACCGCTCATGGGAGTCCGGAAAGATCTGAAAGAAACAAAGTCGCACCAGGTCACCAATGGTCGGATTCTTTCCGGCGGGTGTCATGCGGGCTCTTGCTCATTCCTCTCTGCAGCATCTTTCCAAAACAAGCCTGAACGTTCCATTTCATGCCTTGAACTGCTTTGCTTAATGTAGTCTGAACATGTTGGTCTGAATATTCATGGATATGGCGTCATCTCTGAGGGGACAAACCACACACGATGATAGGTCAAACTAACATCTCAACGACCACGAACCACCTTCATTTCTCTCACGGTGGTTGAAGTTCCAAGAGAAGAAAGCTGAAGATTCTGAAAGAGCCCATCCCAACCTGTTACGAAAGTTGACAGCGTCAACATTCGCCACAGCTCTCCTGACAGTTCCAATTGGAGATGACATCTAGAGAGGTACTGTAGTTTGCTGACTGAGGGGAAGGTGGTGACTAGAATGGCAAACAGCCAATTGAAGCCATAAATGTATGTTTTCAGCTTTTCTCAAAGTCGTCTCTGCACTCTTGCTGTAAAATTAAGTTTAATGCTATGAAAAGAATAGCCGATAAGAAGGAGTTCTGAATTCAGCGCACGCTGCGAGCGTGACATCTCCCTGTAAGAGCCAAGGCCTCACAGAGCTCTGAAGGGCTTGAACGGACAAGAGGATGTGAGTCACAATTCGTGTGTGGTGCAATAGCTTTCATAACACCATCACTCCAGTGGAGGAGGAAGGGTGTCAGTGGTAGCAGACAAGCAGACACCTGCATCGGCAAATAAGCCAATCTGGTTAGCCAAGAAAGAAACAGTTTGTCACTGGATTGGCTGCTCTCTTCCTGCAGACTGATGGGAGTTCTCTGTCTTCTTGTACAGTGGGTCCCTTTTCAACGAGCCAATTAAGATCTCCCTATGTTCTTGCTCCTCACAAACTAATGACACTAATTTCCTGGGTGGATTGTGACCTTTACTTTGGAGACACAAGAGAGTAGCGAGTTATCTTTCAAGGACCCCTTTAATTCATGGGGTCTTTTAAAAAGAGGTGAAATTAGGCTGGAAAGGGTGGGTGGGGTGGGTGGGGTATGAAAGGGGGAGGAGGAACGTGTGACAGCTGTACAGACGTTCAGGTAGCAAGAGACTCTGCAAGCTCAGGAGAGTGGAGGGACTTTCGCACAAGTCACAGTTAGGAGACACACGAAGGTCATGTGTTCATGCATACTATTTTAATAACAGTAAACTATCAAATATCACTCGTGTCATCTTGAAAGGCACAGGGACGAGGCACAGGGAGGAGATACAGGGAGGAGACACAGGGAGGGGACGCAGGGAGGAGATACCAGTAGGACACACGGAGGAGACACATAGAGGAGACTTGAGAGACTGGAGAAGATGCGAAAGTGTGTGATTGATTTTGTCTCAGTATGTGCAAGTGTTGTCTTTGTATGTTTTTGTGTGGGTGAGAGAGAGAGAGAGAGAGAGAGAGAGAGTGTGTGTGTGTGTGAGAGAGAGAGAGAGAGAGAGAGAGCAGGAAACAGCACCATTTTTAGATGAGTGGATTCAATGGTTTGTTTTTGTTTGCTTGGCTCATATCATACCTGAAAGGATATGCCCTCCTCTCCAGAGGCTCCACCCACTCCGAAGTCTCCGACCGTGGAATCACAAGTATTCATCACTTCTGTCATCCTGTCAGGAAGTCTCAATCAACAGCCTGTGCAAAGAAGGAAGTCATTCCTTAGTAGAATAATTAAGCCACACCTCAAATTCCAAACATAAAACTCCTAATATCAGATTGTTGTTAATATTTACCCCAAGGAAATAATATGGCTATTGTTTTACCACTCACAGAATTTACAAAGCTTATTGACAAAAACAAAAGGCACACTTAGTTATCCTCTCCAGAGTTGTCAATTCAGCAATCATTTCACCAAAACAGTAAAGAATGTTCTGGATTGGAAACTTCCAGCTTCAAGAATGAGGATGCTATGAAGCCCCTTTTTGGAACTTTGGAACCTTGGTAGCCTAAATTATGTATACTTTCTTCAATCTTATTCAAGTGCTTTCGAGTGCGAGCAGGAACATTGCCGCTCTACTCGTGGGAAGAAAAATGTTCATATAAATGAGCATTCTTTTTATAGAGAGGATCGTGGAGTTAGAACATTGTTTCTGAGACCAGGAACAAGGAGGTAATAGATCAGAAGTGGGAACGCCAAAAGTTCAGGTTGTCATGATCTTATTTTTCTTCAGTGTTCATGCAAACTATATTCAATTACAGTAAACTATGACCTATCACCTGTGTCATCCTGTAAGGCAACAGCAAGCAGGAAATGAGAACGTATTACGGATAGTACATGTCAAACAGGCTTATTCATACAGGTTCATTCAGGGGTGCCGGAAAGAATGTCATTCAGGTTTGACACCGAGACACGTTCACAGAGACACAACTGTTCCATAACTTCTCAGTACATTTTTGATGCGAACTGAAGGAACCCTAAATCTTCACCTAAGGCAACGTTCCATTTCTAAAGTCAACTTTGATGTTTACTAAAAGTGTTTTCCATTACATCTAAATGAGGCCTAATTTGAAGTGGGTCAGGGGAGACAATTGGACCACTGCCACCTCCGTGGGCTACTCAAGAATTAGCTTTCCGGGCTAACCAACACAGCTGATTACAACTGATTACGTTGCTACCTTGCTTCACACTATAGTTGCACATGTTATGACAGAGAAAAAAGCTAAGAAGGGCTACATTTCTAAATCCACTCAATCAATACATCCCACGCGGAAACAAAACTCTTGTTCGTTCTTGTCCACTTGCTCAACGCTAGCTGATGCAACAGTGGCACTCAATAAATGATGGTGTGCTTTTGGGAAGAGTGTTGAAACTCAAGCCTCACGTTTTCCCTTGGTCCCAGCAGGGCTAATATGAAAATGAGTCAGCTGGACATCAGCTGGGCCACTAGATACTGATGAGTCTGTATGCGTGTGTGTGTGTGTGTGCGTGTGTGTGCGTGTGTGTGTGTGTGCGTGTGTGTGTGTGTGTGTGTACTGTATGGTGGTATGGAGTGACTAATCTACTGATTGGCTCCCCTCTGCTAAGCGACCTCTCCACTACAAAGCATGCACGTTTTCCCCAGCAGTTGCCACGGAGACATGGCAGGCGGTCAATAACCTAACTGCATGTTTATATGCGTGCGTGTTTGTGTGCGTGCATGTGTACATGCATATGAGTTTATGTCTTACTAGTGCCCTGGCCCTGAAAACTCGAAATATCTCTTGACAGCCAGGATGACGTTGATAGCAAAGTAAACTTGTCCGACCTGAAAATGTCTAAGCATATGCCAAGGCGCATGCCATTGCTTCAGCTCACAGCACAAAGAATCTATGACAGCGTCAGTTTAAAGGTCCGTGCCGGCAAAATCATCCGTCTCCGCTCAAGAACATTTTCTCAGCTGCAGATCCTCCTTGCTTCCCCTGACTCTATATTTGACTATCGTACCTTTATCTCACCAATTGTAGTTACGCAACCAGTCGTAGGCATAGGACTAAAATGTCTTTCCTCTGGATCTTTTTTTCAAAGTCTGAAATCTGCAGTGACTGGGCATTTACATTGAAGATGTTTGCCAGCTCACACAGTACTATATCATGTTTATGAATGAATATTGAGAACATGTTATTGAGTAGCCCTGGGACTGGCTGGCCCCAGTCTAGGGTGTGCCCCGCCTATGGCCTAAAGTTACTGGGTTAGGCTCCTGTCACCTGTGACCCCAGACGGCAACAAGCGGCACTGCAATCCCTCCCATTCCTCCCTCTCTAACCAACCCCCCAAAGCATCGTTGATCCACTCTGACATGCTGCGATATTGGGAAAATGGGGGAGGATTCTCAGACTGCAATAGTTGACTAAACTAAAGCCAAGGTCCTCAAGTTGAAAGTCAACTCATCATCCATTACCCCTCTCATTGCATTCCACTTTCATCCCAATCCCCCCCAAGACTGGAGTTTTGCCGTAAAACAGCACTGTGGGATTACATCGATGGATTGAATTGATGTAGGTTTTAAAAGCAAACCAAAATTGAGTGCACCTGGTTTTTACGTTTTGGCAACTAAGACCTTAAATGACTGCTGAGAAGTTAGTAGTAGAGTAGAGTCAGGTGTGTTTCATCTGTGCCAGGAAAAACAAGCAGGCCAATAATGATGTAGCTTTCCTGGGAAAGAATGGGAAACAAAAGTCTTTATGTTAATCAATCAATTTTCATGACAATGTACCCAATATTTCTCCAACCACCCAGAAGGTTCCCCTTCAGCTTTTAAAGCATCATTTTACTTCCCATCAAAGAAAAAGAAAAACAATTTGGGGGGTTTTCAGCCTCTAATGTGGATTGGTTATCTTAGATGAGATGCTTGCATCCAATATACTTCTTATTGTGATTGCAGAATCCAACTCCTCCATCTGTATCAGTGCCACACGCTCTTCAGGCACCAGAGCCCTTGTTAGTGTGCAACCTTTTCATTAGTAATGATTGAGTGGGACAAACAAAGAGGGCTTTGAGTGGAGGATCAAAGGACTGAAAACACGTGTTGGCAGTTGCAGTTTTGTTATACGACTAAAGCCAGATACTTTCTGCGGTGGTAACGGCTGAGTGAACAGCCTCATTGTAATATTTTGCACCTTATCAACTCTTTTGATCTCTTTTGGTGACAGGATTATTTCTCTCACTAGCTGGCGTGGCCCATTGCCACGTGTATCTTTCCGTCTGGCTGACTGCTTGGATGCCTGTATTCCGGCCTGCCTGCCTGCCTGCCTGCCTGCATGCATTGCTGTGTGTGTGTGAACAATTTGTGTGAGTGTGTGTGGAAAAGTATGCCACTTATTCCCTATAGGGCCACCCTGACTATTCGTGATTGATTTCCCATTCTTGACCATGGGAAACCTGCAGACTAATGACCGAGAAAAAGCCAGCCATTGATGCAGTTCACTTCCAGCGCCTACAAGCCTGCTCATGGCATCATGGAAAACCATATTCAAATCTAGGGAAATGATAGACTTATCACAGTTCGCTGGCACATTGACATGGTGAGGACGACAGAAGTTGATCGCGTTTATATTGAATCATTCCCGCAGCTTCAAATAAGCAGCATCCGAAAGGCGTCATCCTTTCTAAGTCAGCGCCGTTTAAAGTGATCAAGAGTTAGGAAGTATTGCAATAAACACTCAAATGACTTTCTCAGTCCCACAACCTTGCGCAAACATAACACAGTGAAAAAGGGTTCACTGGATATAAAAAAATAAAGATATGATAGGACGATCTGAGAATAATGTTAGACCGATTATATGTTTGTGAATGTGTATACATAACTCCTAAGGGATTCGTGCAAGCTACCCTCGGTCATTTCCAGGTGCAATTCAAACTCATGCAAATGAACAAGTCTTTTCATATTACAGTCAGATGTGAAACTAATGTCTAAGTTAAGACTGCAGGCACCAGCCTATAAAGAGTCATGTTCGTATTTGTCTTTAACAGTAGCAGATTGTAAGGCATGTTACATTACATAATATTGCATTTCTTTGCCAAAAGAGGATCACACGGACTCTGTTCGGATGCCAAATATGTTGTGTAAAAATGCCCTGAAGCCAGCCAGGTCGTAGACTAGGTGAACCGTGGTCCACATGAGTTACGTANAGACCAACAAGCCAAGTTAACATGTGTTACATCTGCCTTGTAAAACATGCCCAATTTTGTTTTTATACCATCGGGCTTTATAGCTACTGCTATTATTTTAAATGACTTCAATCATGTTTACATCATCCATACATAGTCACCAGACACAGTAAAGTTGTGATTCGCGGTACCTGGCAATGGATGAGGAGTCTTCTATAGTAAGCGCAAACATGAAAGAACACATACCTTTTTAGACGTCGACAATGTTAGAGTTTGGAAAGAAGTACTCCGATATGGGAGTTGAGTTGTTTCGGTCTTGAGTTATGAGATGCAACCCTCTTATTCGCTCGCTCTGAATGCGCACGGCGAACTTCCAATTTCACTTTCCAGCGGAGACAATATCTTCAGGTCACCGGAGCGTCTGCTTTAAAGCTGTGTATGAGCGCGAACGCGTCTCATGAGCGAGTGAGGTCGCCTACGAAGGGAGGGAGGAGAGGAGGAGGGATGGATGGCAAATAGAAGATTGGGTGTAGATATTTGCTCATTCTTTTTTTCTCAGGTCATTAGTAACTTGATATAATTCAGACCAGGTCCAATATTTATTTTCTCGCGGACTTGTATAAATGTAAGATTTGACTTTTGGGGGGGAATAAGACTCTTTCAAAAGCGGTCCATTTTGAAAGAGATGCCTTCATGATCGTGAAACAGTCTGTCTCGCTCTCATCCATACCCCTTGAGGGAATCAACCGTGTTCCACATGTAAAGCCTATAATTTGCCTACCAGTAATCAGGAAATCGTGATCGCATCATTATGATGGTTGGACAAGTGACATTGATTTAATGTCTAGAACTTAATGTACCATGATTTCCGTTACTTAATTATTCAAATACTAGAAATGGTGCATTATCTTTCACAGCAAATATAGAAAGCTGAATGCAGAAGGCAGAAAGAAAAATATAGCCTGTCAGACGGTTATGGCAAACTGCTCTCCTGTAGTAGCCTACTATACTGCGTTGACGTAAGAGAACATATCTTAACGCCACCAGATTGTAAATCAAGCTCAGGTTAGTGAAATAACCTGTAATTCATGCTTGAAATCCACCACAACTATGAGTTTAGGGCCTAATAGTTTGCAAACAGTGCAAGGACAAGAGACTTACATTTTCACTGTTTAAAACAATACATACTAGAAATCAATGTTTGTTTGGAGGGATACCAGACTTTTTTGACGTCAATACAAAACGATTTATCTTGGTCCAGACCAAACCCCTTTTCGAAAATCCATCACGAACAAACGCATCAATAGATGGGCTATCAACAGCCATTACCACATATTTGGTATATATATATAACACCACAAGTTAGTCAAAAAACAACAACCAAACGCACTGCTGACACACTAAATATAGGGTCAGAAAGCCTTGATTACAACTTGAACTCATTAAAGTTCACCCCACTCTAGCTATTTATACCTGATACGCTAGGTTTGTCTTCAGAGTGGAAACTTCGCGCTTCATGACCCATCTGGATCTTCCCTGTGGTTTCCAGGAGTAGGAAAGTCAGCGATTTATCCAGGTGGATGCATTATTGATTAGTATCGTCATCAATTCTTAATCAGTGATTACGTATTGTGTTACAGCGGCACGCGCGCGGGGGGTTGCTGGTTACAGTTCAAAGTCTGTATCACACACACACACACACCTTATCCAAGGGAATATATTGTTATTTTCAGTTCGATTGAAGTGATTAGACACATACCAATTAAGTGCTCATTGGTCTCACTGATCTGAAAGGTTTGTAGAGTCTGAAAGAACTGCTACATAATAGACCACGCGATGAGTATTTACGAAGCCTTCATACATCATCAATATACACAGTAAATGACACGTATTAAAACACATGCTAGCATGCCAGTACCAGCCCATAGTCACTGGCACACATCAAACAATATCTAATGAAGACAACACTGACCTCTACTGCCCTTTTGTAGTCTATTTCGATTTGACATTTCATTTTTATCATCTCATTTCATCCTCATCAGCACACCATCATGGTCAGTGCATGCAAAACAGGTGTCCTCACAAAGAAAGTAATACATATACAAACACACATAGACACAATAACTTATGCTCCACCCTTACACCAAGACAAATTTATAAGCGCAAGATTTTGGGCTGAAAATGTCATGGATCATGTTGACTATGTCATGGTGAATCTTTTGTACTTTAACATCCTAACTACACCCATGCACACCAAGGGACAGCGTCCAAGCGCACACACGCACATGCACACACTTCTCAGATGCTCATCTTTCACCTTGTCAGCCTTCCCAATGGAAACAGGGGCACGGGGTGAAAGGTTTTGAGTCAGTCGCCCACAGCCTCACATACTCCCTCATTGGCTGAGGCCAGTCCGTGATGTAACAGAGGAAACCAGAGAAATTTGTTGTTTCCAGTGTGCGTAAAGTTCAACGAACGTGGCTTCACTTCTCAGCAGGGATATTTTTCCAGTATCTCAGTGACACACTGGACACAGGTATCCAGGTGTCCAGACAGCCATACACACCACTGGTGTGTAAATGTTTAATCATAGTAAGAGCATTCGATCTTGATCTTGGACTTGACCTGTAATATTTTATCAAATGCACGAAAGGTCACCCAAGTGAACCCAATTGTATAAACAACAAAACCATATGGTTAAATTGAAGGGAAAGGTTAAAGGTTTATGTTGAAACAGCCCTATAACTATTCTATAACTGTATTCACCATCTTGTGGACCTTGTGGTTAGCATTAGCATGGCTGCCGTACCAGGTAGGGATGCAACCAATGAGAACGCTTTCAGTCATGCACCTGCACAGGTTGGTGAGAGTTTTGACAGACACGCCAAACACATCCTCTCTGAGCGTTTAGGCAGTCTATACCGCTGCGTCTGATTTGATGGACCAGTTGACGTCATCCTCGATGACCGAACCGGGGAAGGAGACTCTGTCCACTTGAGCTACATTTAAAGACCTTCTCTCTGTCGCTTCCTGGAAGTCCACAATCATCTCCCAGGTCTTGCTGATGCTGAGCGAGATGTGCTTTGTCCTGGCACCATGTTGCCAAGACATTGACGTCCTCACGGTAAGTGGTCTTATCATTGTTGGAGATGAGACCTCTAATTGCTCAAATTGTGCTATTTTAGACTGCCACGGACTGTGCTATTTTTGACGTATCCCTGTTATTGTACTGGTTAATATGAATTGTGTCAGGAGAGGTTAGACTACTAAAAGCAAGGCTGAGACTGAACCTGGCTAGCCTGTGAAACTTCCCAGAGTACTTCGTGAAGTTTCAAATTCTTAATTGCTCCAAGTTTCCTCTCTTTTTTTCGTGCACGTTTCAGTTTCAATCTGAAGTGCACCAGGCACTCACTCTTTTGTGTCAACTGCATACATGCCTGAAATCGCTTATTTTAATTCCCTCAATCATCTACCCGTAGGTAGACGTTGAGAGACTGCAAAGTGACACATGATAATTGCTACTGCCCCTAAAAAAATCTGGGAACTGTTTGACCAATTACATTGTAATTATATAATCATGTTCCGCTCTCTGCAATGATTCCAGAATTGAGGTGAAATCTCAATATGGGCAAAGCGATAGTGACAGTGAGTTCTTTCGAACCAAAGCAAAACTTTTCTTAGAGCTTAGTGACTCAAGAAGACATGCATGTGCGGTACTGTAAATTGAGTTGACTAAAATCTTAGACTGGACATGACAGTAATGATCTGGAACCTGTTATCAGTAGAAAAAATATACTACTAACACAAACACATCATACTGTAAAGTACAGTACACTGCACCATAAACATCTTTTGATTATGGACTCCTAAAGCAACTACAAATAAATGTCATTGGTGAAAACGGCATGAAGGTTGTTGATATATAGATTTTTCTCAGACATTATTTTTCCTATGCCACCCAGATGACAGCTAAATTATTTGAATGATTTTAAATAAAAATGACCTTGACTATGTCGTCATTTCCAGTTACAACAGATAGAAGGTACTTTACTGTCATGTTGATGTAGAAGAAGAATTCCTCTGTTTTTAGGATATTAGGAAAAGATTGAATGAGGGATATTGTGTGCGTGTGTGTGTGTGTGCGTGTGTGTGTGTGTGTGCGTGTGTGTGAGCGTGTGCGCATGCGTGCGTGCGTGTAAGAGATTACATAAATCATCAACCATCAGAGTTTTTCTAAGAAGATTATGCTCCCAGGGAAAATGACACAAGCTGGTCATCACAGAAGGCTTTTAACATGATCGTGCATCAAAACAAGATCCTCTTTTCTCCATCTCAGTTAGGAAAGGTCACTGACTGCAAATGTCAATGTTGATGTCAATTTAGAGTACAGGAAAGATCACATGTTATGCTTTCTTAATGCCAGATATATCCCAGAAGGTGAAGTTGGAATCAAAAATCCAAAATGTAGCTGAAGAGGGTGTAGAGTAGCGTTTCAGAAACCGGAAAAAGGGTGAAATCTGATTTCCTTTCCACACAATAGAGTATTTCTTCAATTCAGCATTGCAGGTGGTCTAGGTTCGGTGTCGTATCTTGATTTTAATTTGAACAAACAATTCTAAGATCAGCACTCTTAATTGGTGTTTGGTTCCATTGCAAACTTGACGAAAAGGTAGATAGGTAGACTTAGAAAGCTACACCTTGATTTGGATAGGTGGTGCAAGTGAAGTGTGTCGTTAGCTTTTCATGCTAAAGTCTTTATGGTAGAAGGCTTGTATTAGAGGACAGACAAATATGATGGCTGCACAAAGAAAGTGTCATTATATTACATCCACAAATGAAATCTGAACGTGATCATATTAGCAGTCCCTTACCTTTATGAAATATACGTTTCCACATGAATGTAAACATTATGTTCCAAAATGTGATACTGATGTTTATTTGGCTCTAAGGCACTAGGGGTTTTTGAGTGATTAAAAGATACATGGAGACAGCAATGGATGATGAAGTAAACAAACGTGGGTTCCAACTCATTGAAAATCCAGACTTTTTAAGCACATTTTTGATCAAATTCTTACACAGTGTATATGGACATCGTCTCCAAGGCATTTCTGTCCAATAATAACATCGGAGAATCCATCCTGCCACTTCTCTCTCTCGCTCGCTCGTGCTCTCCCTCTCACTCGCTCTCTCTTGCCCTATATACAGAATTTCTTCTCCTTCCAACAAATAGACTGTCTGCAAGTTCTTATCACCCAGCAACAGCACCGGCAGGCAAGCACAAAGCTGATTGGTGGAAGCTGTCTGAAGGTGAGGTGTGAAGTAGCAACCAGCAAGTCAGGGCAGCGTGCCTCCTCTCAGCCCCCTAGCTGTCAATCAACAAAACATGAGTGGGAATGGGCAGAAAGTCCTTTCCTATTAAGTGAACTGTGAGTGTATTCATTGGAACTGACTCATATATAAGTCAAGATAACAGTCAATCAAATGCTGTTTGATCTTCAAATGGTTTCTCCACATATATATATATATAAATTCCTAGGTCCGTGGCTTCTCACAAACTTTGCCCATCTCAATTTATAAAAAATACCTTAAGAATATGACACATTTTAACATTCTTGACAACTAGTTGCATCCACTTAGAAAAGACACAAAAAACAAAGAATTGCAATACAATTGATCGACAGCAGAGGGGGATGTTCACAAACGTATGAATAATGCTGTCACAGTTCACACCCTTGCCTTGAAAAAAAAAGTGCTGTTGAGAGAGAGGTAAATTGTTGGGGTAGCAACAATTTCACCAATCAAGGGCTCTCTCTCCCTCTATATGGGAGGTTCAAAATACAACAACAACAACCAATGAATCTTAAAACAACACACATACACACTGACATCGCCATTTCACACACTGGCAGATAGTCTTCAGTCCTCACCATTACCAGCTAAATAAAGCATTCGATGCCACCATTGAGCGTCTGGCTGAGACAAAAGTTCCCTCGATTGACTGTAGTCGCCTCTGCTAGGTGACATATCTTCATCTATGCTTTCTGCCCTTAAATGGACATGAGAGCAAATGCATAAGCGCAGGGAGGGTGCACCCCCCCCCACCCCCCCCACACACACATCACACACCCACACACCCCCACGTACACCAGCCACACCTAAAGGCACCAGTGCACTAATACACACATATTTAGTACATTCACACCCAGGCACAGACATGTTGACTCAGATCTTGTGGTGTCTTAGTCAGGGTCTCCCCTCCCCTCCCTGTCACTGCAGGAATGTCTGGCGAGCAGGCAGGAAGTTCCTGCAGTACTGGTGGAACCTTACCTCCCTCGGCCCAGGCCGAATTCCATTTCTAATGGCTGCCTTGTAACCTTGTTGGGTCTACGCGTCACTGACTTATGGTGATTCCCCACGTAATTCATGAAACAGAACTCAGCAGCCGAGGTCACACAGTGAACACTGTGAGACCTAAAATAGTATAGACACATAGGATCTGGGATCCCAAGGAATGAATGAGGATGCAAGGTTAGGGGAGGATGTGTTTTTGTTTTAATGGAACGCTGCCCAGTCCTTCTGTTTTCATGTTGCAAGTCATGGCTGAATGCCATTCCCAACAAGAATCTATAGCCTGAGGATGGGTTCTGTTCTGCAAGTTGGTGTGGGTACTCTGTGCAAATCCCAAAGCGAAATGAGAACAAAGTAAGAGAGGTACCTGAATAATCAAAGGATCTCAATACATTTGGTCGACATTTCCCACATTTCAAATGTGGGACTCAAAAACCTTTGTGGAACCTGTTTCATTTAAAATGAGCAATAAACCTTTACTTGTAATTGTTGCACTGTCATATCCATATAGCACACAATAGTTCCACTGGTCCTATGTACACATCTGTATGGTTGGGTATACGTTGTGATGTGTGCTCCCTTTGTCTGATATGTTGTGCTTGAGTATATGTGTGTGTGTATATGTGTGTGTATGCGTATGTGTGTGTGTGTGTGTGTATGTGTGTGTGTGTGTGTGTGTGTCTGTAGGGGTCAGGGGTGCCGTTGGCTGTAACTCATCCTTCTGGATTGAGAGCAGCCAAGGCCTACTAGATGACAGGGCTGCAATGAGGTCAGCCCCTCAGCCACAGCTGCCCAGGATATCCTGTCTGTGCCCCCCCCCCTTGCCCCCTCCCCACGCTGACAGGAGCACAAATGCTGACGAAACGAGTGCACTCCTATCAGAGCGTGCATGACATTTCCTTTCAGACACAATGGCCTGACAAAGTAGGCATTTCGTTCCTATACTTTCTTGTATGAACAAGCAGAATATACCTTCGACTAAATCATGAGTTTATGGTGCAGGCTAGATACAACACGCTACACGATGATCAAACCCTAACGTCCTCAGGAATTGTTATGCAACTGACATTTTCTCATATGGATCTGTTATCCTCTACAGTGGAATAAATCGTTGGGCATTCTCCTCTGAACTTACTGTAGTTGCAACCACAGGTGTTGCTCAATGAGAAGATAATGTAGTCACTGTGGTTGTAGAGGTTGCCTTAGGGACAGATTGACATTGCAAAAGAATTAAACAGGCCTTATATGGTAGTTCATTGTGGGGCGTTTGCCATTTAGTGAAAATCGTCCAAAATTGTGAGAACAATGACTTTCCATGCACATCTTACATTTAGTGGTCTTTAGTAGTACATACCTATTATGGTGGCAAAAATATCAGTAAAGTGCATTCATGAACACTGATGCTTAGTGCACCGATAAAAGCATGCGGACAGCAATAAGTCAAATACATAGGAACGGTAACTGTAAAGTGATAGCACTGTATGTGTGTTGTTGAAGTCAGTGCCAGTTGCTCCCAGAGTCTGTCAATCATCAAATGACGTCACCTTTCCATACCATTTCCGGTGTGGGTAGGCGGGCGCTCCATAGTCTCCGGTCTGGATTCTTTGCAAGCTAGGGAGAGACAAGGCTGGACACGAATTCAGCCATATTCTACTTCGTACCGAGCCACACCGGCTACCACTGTGGAGCCTAGCAAGAAAAAGGGATTCACATGAGAAAAGACAGCCACTCTCTAAATTTGTGGACCTAACTCTTCTCTGAGGAGCGCTGAATACCATTTATTTGGCATGCGATCGAGTTGATAATCCGAACGAGAGAATGGACGACCGCCGGTCAACCTGAGTGAGATTCGACGGGGGGAAAGCCCGACATCCCATTTTCTGAGTGGAAAGTACAGATTTATCGGGATTATAGCAAATGGGACCATCAAGGCCTCGAGTCGGATAGATTTTAACATCGTGGCAATTCATAAAAACAATTCGCAACTGTGATACGAGATTATAAAATATGTCGTGCTTATTTTTTTAGCTGGCTAGGCTAGCCTAGCTACACGGCTAGCTAGCAAGTTGGGAGCAGAGCTCCGCATTGGTCAAATAAATACTTTTTGGGGTGAGCTTTTAAGAAGGCTAGGTTGCGTTCTTCTCCTATAGCTACCAGTTCAGTGGAGCTATTCTTTGGGAGGGAGTGGTAGCTATCCGTCTAATTAATAGAAAATGTCAGCGAAGGTGCGCCTGAAGAAGTTGGAGCAGTTGCTCTTGGACGGGACCCAGAAGAATGCAAGTTCACTGAGCGTCGAGACGCTTCTGGATATATTGATATGCTTGTACAACGAATGCAGCAACTCTCCTTTGAAACGGGAGAAGCATGTGACAGATTTTCTGGAATGGGGTAAGTGAGATTTGATTAACACTCCGGACTGTGACATGGTCTGTGTCCTTTCAACTGCATTGTGCACATTCTCCTGGCAGAAGTGCAGCCTACCATATGCTTGCTAGGTTGGAATCTTATTTGCTTCTTAAGACACAATGTATCTTAAGAGACAGTAGGCACATAATGTGCGAACAAGTACACGACAATAACTATCCCGTCTCATGCCATGGTTAAAGTGAGCTGGTGTTTTTTGTTGCTTAAAACACGTCATGGGACCACATTTTCTGTAATTACAAACAATTTTGCCCCATTAAAATGGTTCAAATAATCCAGTATTTCACGAGTTGTGCCCTGGTTAATGTTCTCTCACAGAGGTGAATGTACTGTATTATTGGACTGCTTATCTGTTGTGACTCAGTCTGTGTACTGAGACTACAAACAAAGTACACTCAAAAGGTATGGGTTTGGAATCGGTTGCAAAATTCCATCCATTCGTCTGGATTCGTTTACATTATTGATGTGGGTGCAGTTATACAAAAGTTATTGTCTTCCCAAGACCAGCAGACGTCTAATGCAACGCTTGACGAATGATGCGCCCAAGACAGGTGACTGACAGACAGCTGAAGTATAGTAAAGCTTCCAAAAGAATTGCGAATATACTACCCTTCTCACTCCCTATCTCCTCCTTGCTTAGAGGAGGGCTATACCCCCATTTTCAAACTGGCCTCGAGCCACTGTCATCCAACACAATGAGAGGATTCTCCTCTCGGGGCGTTTCATTGACGTCAGTAATGAGATTACACCCCAGTGTGTCTGCTTCCGAAAAGAGCGACACTGTCCTAAAGCGGTCATGTCGTCGGCAGGTGCCGTAAATGGGTTTTGACCGTGCATCAGTCCTGTATAACACCCCTACTTCGAGTCACCTGTCAAAAGCGTTATGTAGCAGCCTTTAAATCGCAGCATAATGGGTCCTCCTGGCCTTGTGAGTGTAATCTATTTGCCAAAGACATGATTGATGTGGATGCCCCCTTTTGGAACACCTCCAGGGGTGCAAAGTGAGGCAATGGATCACGGATGCAGACAAGATGCACATCTCAGTGATTCTGGTCCGGTCAACCCTCAGACAGGTCGTTCGAGATGGACTGACAACAATCCACTCTGACCAAAACAAGTTTATCGTGTAAACCTGAGGCCAAGCGAGATAGTGTCATTTCCAGTCACGTTTCCGGAATAGGTGGGAGTGTCCCTTCCTCTTTTACACCACCCCGATAAGAGGCGACTCATTGTGACGTAACAAGAGATGATACACTTGCCACCCTCTACAAGATATAGACAAGAGAGCGCCCGTCAATTAAAGTCTAGCGCCCTAAAGAACAGCCTTGTGAATTGTCCTCGAGTTCTTGCTGACAAGCATATCATCCACTCCTCATTGTATAAGTGCAGTTCAGTACGTCACAGCAGAGGCGTTGGCCTGTGAGACAGCCTCTACCACACAACTTCATTCTACAAACCTGAAACGCTACCAGAAATGGCAAAATGTTGCTGGATAATCTCCGAAATATCTTCTAATTCATTTCGCCCATGGGAAGGCTACTTAAGGGCTGTTGTTCTGAAAATTAAGTTTCTCGGATGCATTTAAAAAAAACTGGCTTTCGTATGTCAATGGCGTTATTAAATTGATATGCTTGAAGTGCTCCTGTCCCATTACCCAGCAAGGACCCAGATTCCTGTGCAACCAAGCGCTAAGAAGCATAGTTGAGTGAACTAGCTGCCAAAGTCAGTGGAGGAGGAAAGCTGGCATGCAGGTGTTTATGCCTCGCTACCACCCAGTTCAGATGAGATGGTGGTTGTGGCCAGCTCCACTGTGGATTAGTGGAATGGCCTGGTATTAGCACAGTGGTAAGTATCAGAGTAGAATTCAGCTCAGATTTGATTTCGTCCTCTCAGAGCCAGCTTGGCCCCCCCAACCCCCACCACTACCTTGCATGTGTTCCATTAATGCCACACCGCACGCTTGTGCCACTATATAGCCTGTTTAAACCAGGACAAGGTCAGGGTCTATGTGAACTTGGAGATTAAGCCAGTACCGTAGTACGATTTGCATGTTATATTTCACTTTTCTTTTCCCCCTCAAACACAAAACCAGTCACTAGTCTCGTGCGTCTTTCACCACGCGGAAGAGATTGAAAGGCATTGATAACCTGCAAGCATGTTTTCCACTCAAAGCCGTGAGAGCTTTGTCATTCAGACATGGCTTTTCCCAAGTAGTGCGTATTATGCCCACTCACTTTTTGAGACAAAGCTGAACCATTAATGAATCATTATTATAATGAATCCACAGTGATGCCATAGAGCCCTCTCTGAAATGCAAATGATAAACTAAAGCTACGATGCTCATTTAAGGACCATGGATTAGGCCTAAAGTGTGCCCCTGCATAATGAGTTACTGAAATAACACAGCAGCCAATCAACCAAGGAATTGGATGCATTAGCATGAACGCGGGCCACGCTTCATCGGCAAGGCTGAGTGCGCTGTATAAGTTCCTTCACGATAAAGACAGGCACCGAATGGGAGTAGCCTATAAGTGTGGAATGTCCTCTTTCGCCTGCGTGTCGACAACTCCCATTTGGCCAAATGGCTCAGTGTGTTTATTGCACGAGGCATCGACGCACTCCCACAGGGCCAGCCCAGCTCATAGCACATACCTCCCAGCAATACTGTTGCATCACCTGCCTACAGCCCTCTCTCCACAGGCATGGATAACAGAAACAGGACAGGGCTTGTCAGGATGTAGGAATGCCTCTCCAAATGGACAATATTCAAGCGCCAAACTCCCATTGATGCGGCTTAACAAGGGGAGTGATGTTGTTGGAACAAAGGGAGTGTTTGCAAAGGGATTCCTCTTGTCTTTCATTCTTGCTCCAACGCTCTGTCATGGTCAACACATTGAGCCATCAGGAGAAATGGAAAGGCGTGTTCTTTGGGAGTTAAAGTCCATTTAAGATGATGGTCAAGGGAAAGGCTCCTGTCTGGAAGCGATGGCATGACCAAAGAGAATTCCACTCATTCCTGCTAATATCCTCCCCCAACACCAGGCATGTGTGGGCGTTCACCCCTCCCCCCTCTCCTCCGCTCCCAGGCCCTAGGCCGCAGGCATGACACAGATTAGCCGTTTGGCTCCCAAGCGTTTGCCTCAAAGCCTTTCCTAGCAGGCACGAGGCCTCTACAGTGGAAAATGGCTCAGTATTAACATCCCCACATGCCTCGATGGGAACTGTAGTTCTGTTCAGACTGCAGGGCCCCTGTTGCTAGGCGATAAGGGCGGGACGATGGGGCCTTGCTCAAGGTCACCGCGTGCCACGCGGATTTGGATCTGTCACACCCCAGCGCTTCCAGAGACATTCATTACCAGCATTTGGTCTGGCCTCTCAGCTGTTCGACTGGCCCTGTGAGATCATTCCTGTAGCAGCAGCAGCAGGGAATGGCTGAATGAACAGTGTTTTGGCACTCTCTGTTGGAATGTCACAGCAGTGTGGTGTGGGCACCGCTTTCACAGAAACTCACATCAATAGAGGGCTTTGAACCTTCTTACCAGTGGTCTTTCATCAAATCCAGGAATTCGTGGCAAAGTACCATGGAGAGAAAAATATCTGATGCAGCATTTTTTGTTTACAAGATTTTGCCCTCCAAACAGTAGTAAAGCGATTTAAGAGCAAATAAATGTAACCATGCAAAACAAGCTCTGATAGGACCCTGGCAGAAAACCTGTCAGCTAAAACCGTAAGTAATGTATGTAGAAGTGCTAAACATAACCTCCACAATCATGTTTTGCTTTGTTAGGAAGCTGGTGGTTTCTCCATCAGCTGGTGCATTCACCGCAAGCAACCTTCTGTAATCGGACTTTGACATCTAAGGCATCTTTGGCACACTAAACCATAGCATATTTCCTGAAGTTATGGATGAGGGAGATATTATTTTGTTATGAAATCCATGAATAGCTTGCCACAAAAGCTCTGTCTTAGTGCTGCCATGCTGTGGAGCCATTATAACCAAGCTGCGTGTTTACAGCACTCAGGTGGACATTTACAAAGCACTTTCATTTGCCTCTTGAAGGGTTTATCATCATGGACTTCCTGTTGTAGCCCACAGGAAAGAGTTAAATGGGATTTCACTTAGATTAGATGGTTTGGGTAACTCCCTTGTTTGTTGGGGTGAAAATGGGCCAGTCTTTGGAACATTCACCATACACCAACACCCCTCTGCAATGCATCACCTATGAGGCATATACGTGATTCCTGTGACCTGCGCAACCCTTGACTGTTTTTCAGTAATATTACCCTTATCGGGCACCCTACAGTCCCTGTCTGGGATAACGAGACACCAATAGGCAAGCGTCTGCCTGTGGAGATGCAGAAACAATCCGCCGTCAGTAAACGGGTCTCCTGAGGTTTTTCTGACACGTTCCTCTTTCAACCACATTAGAAGGAAGTGTGAATTCAGCTCCGAATCTATGGGATCTGTGGTTTCTAATGAGTCCGAGGTGAAAAAAAGTTGTACAGTAGGCAGTTCCAGAGCTGTGGCCTCTGTGAAGATCTGCTGTATAAGGCGCACTTCACAGTTGTGGTTAACAGTTACTGTTGACCCATCAGAATGCTTAATGTTTGTGGGCTTCATAGTCATAAAACTTTCCCCCCCAAGCCTAATTTATCCTCTCACAGTAAAACTCATGGGAAGTTCACGTCAAACAGAACTCCCCACCAAGTCTTCCTAGTCTGCAGCCTGTCACGGGTTTCTGTCTGCCTTAATGTCTGCAGGGAGGAAGTGGGTTAATATAGGTTTAAAGTAATGTCAGGTAAGAGATTGTGGTCTACATGGCCAACCCTTAGCCTCAGTGTCGAGATCACGCTCTTAAGGTCATGACCACGATTCATCCTCCGACATGCGTTTCAAAAACCCATCGATGTCGAAAAACCAGGCGAGGCTCAGCGACCATGGCGGCAATGTTGTGCGGTCACCAAAAAAAAGACATGCAGACGTAGGGACAGCTTTGCTGGGTGTCCACCCGGATCACTCCAGCTTTACCTTCCGTGACACTCTACCTTGCGTTCTGAACCCTGGACTTGGATTTGCTCCAGTAAGACACACCCCGCAGCGCCCTCATCCTCCAAGGTAGTAGGCCTGGTCTCCAAGCCCTGTGAGCGACGTGCCCAGCATGGCGCTAGGCTTGTCCTGAGGTAAATGGCTGGTTCTACGAGGGGCAGGGGGGTTGGGGGAAGAAGGAGGGGTGGAGGTGGCAGCTGGTGCAGGATAACAGATTAACCCTGGGCGGAGCCCTGATGCTTTTACCTCCTGCTACCATCCACCTCCCTCCCTCCTCACAACACCCCTCTCCGCTAAGCACACTGGAGGCGCTGCTGCCGGCATGTCCGTCTCAATCCGACTGGCTCGTCAATGTTTAATTAGCCCATTTTGTGTCTGTCAGAATGGTTGAGCGAGAAGGGAGAAGGATTTGTGTTCTTTATTGCACAGCAAGAAAGTGAGTGTGAATGCACTAAAATGGGTGTGGGATGCGTACAAGGTTCCAATGAGTGACAGATTTGGGATCAAGGGGTTTATCTTATTGCCATTTCAGGAGTTTGTTTTGAAAGTGACTTAAATCTCAGGGTTGTTTTTAATCGAGTTTTAGGATCATAATCCTTTCAATAATGCATACATAGGCAACAATATTTATCTTAAGTTTCCATTGCTTATAAAGTACACATTCACCTATGATCAGATCATCAATCAAGCCATCTTATAAATATTTTGTAGATACTTTCATAGCTGTTGAAAGAGTGTAAGGCTTGATTCAAAAGAATGTTTAAATAGCTGTTGAACTGTCAACCAGTTTGTAACATGATACCTATTTGGGGTGTGACCCTGAAGAAGACATTCCCCAGCTTCCTACATTCTCAAGGGAGAGAGTGTCAGGCTTTCAGAAACTGCCATAGGGAGGGGCAGACCTCAAACTGAAATGGGCCTTTTTGCTGGATCTATCAAGCGTATTTGCGTCTTATGCAAAATGGGTGCGGACCCCTTGACAAGATGGGAGTTGGAGCCCAAACTGCAGAGGAAGGTGTTGGCGTCAGGTGTTCGCCCTCGGCCCATTGTTTGTCTGGCTTTGGCACGACATGACATCACCAGGCGAGGTTCAACTGGCAATAGTTTGGAAAAGCTACCGTTAAGTTGTTGCCTTTTTTAAGTAGGCGTTTTGAGTACACCCAATACCTGCCCCCAAGGCAAGTCCTCCTTCTGGCCTGTTAGGAGGCTGTAGCATTGGGAATGTTTGTGTGCGCCAGGCATAATGTTGCCCTGATCCCAAAGAACGATTGAAGCTGAGATGTCATGGCTATGCTATGTTCTCCCTGTACAAATCCACTTATAAACTTAAACAAAAACATATAGGAGACCTCTGCCCAACCTAAACTCTTCCTGTACGATAGTTCCTAAGATAATAAGGCAAGATTGACTTTGCATGAGATTCTAAAGGCACATGTTCTTCGTGGACCCTGACACTACGAGCTAGCAATGTCATCTCGGACGTGGCCAAAGCACACATACTGGCAGAGCTACTATTTGAAGTTCATAGTTTTACTTGGCCCAGAGGTGTTGCTTAAAGAGCAGAATAGTGCCGTAACCCTCTCTCCTCCGGATGGATCAGAATACACAAGGAACGCTTAGTACAAACGCCGAATGTAAAGAAAATGTATGAAAAGGGAGTGCGGTTAGTAGGCAAAACACAAATTCCACCACATGAAGTGTAAAGATTTTTGCGGATTACAAATGGCTGGAGAGAAGCTTTTATGAGGAACAGAAGAATGTTATGTATGGCTTTTCTGCATTTTCTATCATCTAAGCCCTGGAATCGCAACTTTGCTACTATCCTAGCATGTTCCTCAACATTCACTTATTCCTGGTTTGCGAATGTAAAACTGTCGCATCACCTGGAGGTTCACCTGGGTCATAGTTCCAGGTCTACCCTGCCTGGGGCCCCATACTGTCACAGCCCTCTCCCCCCCTCATCACGGCTGCCTGTCAGTCATCCCCAAAGCATTCTCAGCGTGCCCAGCGGGACATCAGATACTCTGCCAATCAAGCGGACATGCTGGAAATCCCTATGGAATTTCAGTGCTGCCTCAAACTTAAAAATAATCAGTTACGGATCACTTGGCTAAGGTTGGATTTCACTGCCTCCATATAGACTCTTCTTCGTTGTTGGGGTCCCTGCCCCGGTTTATTTGTCCGCGGATTCATTTGCCGGGAAGCAGGGGGATGGCTGATGGAAATCATGAAGGAAAACGGTCTTTAAAATGTGAACCATGTTGCCCTAGATAATGGTCCCTGCCAAGCAAACAGATAAATAAAAGATGAAATGTGTGCTGCAAGAATGAAGAAGCCACTAGAGAAGGACCCTAATGTCTGGTGTGTTCAATGTGATGAATGTCTACTGTCATAGAAGTCAGCACAGGCTGTAAATAATATGGGTAGCTTAGCCTGTGTAAACAGTCCACTCTTGTAGTCTGTTGAACAAGTTCTATCAGCAAAAAAAAAATGCAGAACACATTTAATTTGCCTTTAGCCTGCACAGTAGACGTGATTGTTCTTGAGACAAATGTAGGTACGGCAGAATGGAAGGGGAAACACACGTCACGACGCACAACTTCACCTAAATGAAGACGTTTATGTCCCTGACCCTTCTCTGGGTCCTCCACTGAAAGTCTGGACTTTTCAGCATGCCATTATTCACTACTTGCACCTCCGTCCTTCCTCCACCCTCTTCAACAGAACGCCAATACCAACACTGTCCTAACTTGGCCCGCAGTAGTGATCCAAATGCACAACAGGGTCAAAAACATTGTCCCGGGCCCAAGCCAACAATGTTGCCCTCCTTCTCCATCATTACTGACCCAACGTGGACAGAAGAACAGTGCTAGCAGTGTTACCACAAGACCAACAAGCTAGTGCCGTTTCCCTCCAGCTAGCGCAGGACAAAAGAAGCCTTCTCGTCCACTCTCGCTCCCCAAGTATTTGGTCAGTTATGAATTACATGTGCGTCCAAAGCCACTGTGTTTGAGAGGAGGATGGGGGGGGGGGGAGGAGGGAGGGGAAGGGAGGGGGGAGGCATGGTTGGAACTGGAAATGGCTACTGCAAACAGTGAGACCTATTCTCTCTCCTATGGTTGCTCTCCCAGTGTCTGTGGAGGAGCGTCCGCCCTGAGCCTCGGGGGGGAAACGGCTGCTTCTCAAGACGTATTTATATCGGAGTGATTCACAGAGAAGTGTTGTTGTACTCTTGCCACCCACTGCGTCTGTGTCGACGAGCGTCTGCCACTGATCCCTGCCCGCTTCTGTAGAGCTGCGCAGAGCTTAGGAAGATGAAGTTGGTTGCCGTACCACTTGAGGACATACATTTTATGGGTTCTTTTAATGTTTTGACCAATTGACGAGCACTTTATAGCGAGTAGTGTTCATTTGACACCTATTATGTGAAGAGGAATATAAAGATGATGAGAAGGATCAATGCACCAATGGGACCCAGGGTGTAATAAATGAACTATTATGATCTCCCTACAGGGGATCGTTCAATATCAGGTCTGTCTTCAATGTGAGAAGTTTATCTTTTAGAGGACCCATATCTTGATAAGGATTTTGAATAGGGCTGAAAAGTCACGCCCCGTCTGTGTCAGACAGAAGCATCGCAGAACTCAAATGTTGAGGCTGTCTTGTCACCGCGATGCCTTAGAGTCAGATGGCCCAGGCAGTCTTTTACAGTAACCTTCGACCCTCCCGTGAGCACAGGAGCTAGTTTTCACAGTTCTTCCTGGTAAATGCGAGCGAAATCCAATCAACCCCACCCCAGAACATTTCCCTGCCAAGCCCACGAATGACCATTTGCATTGACATGAATGCGTCCATTTAGGCTTCATCTATGTCATTAAAAGACAATGGCTTCTCTTGCCACCAACATAAACAGCTGATGCCTCTGTCACGGCAACGTCCCCTTCTCCAAGTGGCACTGGGTCCTGTGCCAAGCAGGATGCCCCGTAGCCATGTAACCCAACCTAAAGCAGCTGTCAGAACAGCAGGCCTCCCTCCTTTATCCCATTTGGCAGATGTGGTTGCCAAAGTAAGTCGCTCACCCAGTGAATACGGAATGCTCTGGGGGGGGACGCCCAGAGACACTCGCTAACTACTTTGGGAGACGGAAGACATTTCCTTTAAGGGCTCTCTGTCTCTGGTTTGTTTTCAACCACATGACTAACTTGTAGGAAGAAATACAGCTAAAGAAAAGCTATCGATAGCGTAAAAAAATAAATAAAAATTGGAACACAGCCTTCGACCACCAAAGTGGCTAGGTGCGCTAGGTTGATGACGCTGCAGTTCCTGTGTGTGATTTTGTCTCAGAAGTTCGGGGTTGTCCTCATTGACATTCCGTCTGCCCTTTCCACGGATCCCTTGAGAAGCCAGACACGCAGACAGGTTTGTATAGGTTAACGTGGGGGGGGGCATCATACGATCGATAAGCGGGGGCAACGCTTGCAAGCTCGACAGTCCTGTAAAAAGACACGCTGACAAAGCCAACTCCAGCTGGTGTTCCAGTTTCGTAGCATAATCACTCAGATTGCCAGCAATGGGAGTTCATTATAATTGGGAGGACGGGGTTTGCGCGAACGACAGGAAATGTCACGTTATTTAGGCTGAGAGGATTATGAGATTACACATATGAATCCTCCCCTACACATACACTCGCTCTTTTCATACAGAATATTCAAGACCAGCCTTTCTCTTGAGTGAGGACGTGTTGAGGATTTATACCCAAGAAGGTTCCTCTATATCGGGGCATCCTAATGCAAATGCGAGGATACCGTTAGCTGATTGATATTGATAGTTAGTTTGCATTAATTGATCGCTAAAGTGCTTTTGCTTTTTTACTCGGATGATGCCTTTTTAGGATATGGGGAGCGCCACTTATTTTCCCGTTTGTCTTTCAAAAGCGATCCGTTAAAAAAAAAAATAAACATCCTATTGACCCCATGTTCCATTATTTGTCCCATGTTTTACAGTATGTGTTTTTGGAAGATATTACGCGTGAAAAGGTCCAGACATTAACCACGCTTAACTCATTTGAAACTCCCACTGTGACTTGCGTTTTGCCGCCTTCGTTGTCACAATACGACCATCCATCTCCGTTAGCGTAGCGTGACCAAACTGTTTGGATGGATCCCTGGGTGGTCATGGCTTAGCAGGTATCTGCTTTGCGTCACGGCGACACCTAATGATTTATTCCATCTTTACGGGCAAAGGAAATTCTCACCACCTCATGTTGCATTGAGCGATACAGTGGCTGGGACGACTCGATGAAACAATAAGCAAAGTAACGTGATTTTATTGAGCATGTGACGCAGATGACGCTGTTGTTCTACCAGATCTTGAGCAGTCGGATGAGAAGGCCCCATTCTTCTATTGCGGTGTCGCACGCGACGCATCACGCGTGTGTCATGCGTGTGTAGCCAGGCCTCTACGGGGCCTTGTCTGGACTCGTTAACCCGTCAAGTCGTCCGCTTGGGCCCCTGTGAAGGATCTGCTTGGTCAAAGAGCAGCTGATGTGCGTTCGCGCACACACACACACACACACCCCTACAGAAGGGACACACATCTCCCTTGTCTGTTCAGAACAGAGGCAGCCGAGGGGCAAGTTGGCCCGTGTGTTTAAACTAAAAGCCTTGGGGAGTGATAAACGTCTCTTTACGCACAACACACCAAGAAGCTCAGAGTCTGCATGTCCTCATAAGGCGTGGAGCTCAGTTCTCTGCACGCACACGCACGCACGCATGCACTGGCCACTTTTGAGTCTGTCCCAGGGTGCCCCCCCCCCCCCCCCCCCCCCCCCCNGAACACACCAACTCACAAAATGGACGCGTCTTTAGACCAGAACATTGTGTGTTGTCAAAATGTCGAAGTAAATGGACTGTAAAAGGGCCTAAAACATTCCCTGGGTGCAAAGATTTGGATCATTTTCGTTCTCAGAGGGTGTATCTAAATGAGCCCCTTGCTTGGCCTCATGCTCATTTCTCTGTGAATGATCGGCAACTTATCATTTTGATATAGCGTTGTTTACAAAGGGAATGTATAAGGCACATTTAACTTTAAAGAGCGATTTCAAACAGCTGTGAATGTTTGCCCCTCAAAAAGACCTACATCATTTTGATTAAATGTATAAAAAAACAAAAAAAACATCGGCTCCGATTCATGTTTCAGGCTTTACCATTTGGGACCAAAACCACTCAGTCTTAACTCCTAACATGACTTGACCACAAAATCAAATAATGCTTTCACTTCTGCTTTGACTCAACCTCCTTCCGTTCTGTCTCCCCACAGTGAAGCCGTTCACCACCACCGTGAAGGAGATGCGTCTTCACAGAGACGACTTCGAGATGCTCAAGGTGATCGGCAGAGGAGCCTTCGGAGAGGTGAGCCAACCTGAAACACCCGCCGCCAGTCGTTTACAGGCTAGCGTGTATTAGCTTCACGGCGCAGCCGCAAGGATTCGGCTCAGTAAAAGCTTCCACGTCGAACTAGGTCCCTAACCAAAGGCATCTGTTTCAACCAACACGCCGCCTGTTCGGCACGACGCTGGATGCAAGGTCATTTGGTCTGCCGAACAGAAATGGTCGTCGAAAGTCTTCCCTTTTTTTCCATCCTCTCGACTTCATCCGAAAGTTTGTCGTTTTTTAGGTTCCCTGCCCTCCTTCCCTCGTTGCCGTCTTTGTCCGTTTCGAAGCTCTTCGTCCCTCAGGGATGTGGCCCGGGCAGCACCGAGCCATATTGGGGACAAACCAGGACATGATGGATCCGTTGTTTGCAAGTAGGACGTGCTGGACACGTCCCTACAACAGGACTAGACGGAAACACATCAGAGTGGTTTTTAACGCGGGGAAATGAATAATTGATCAAGAGAACGCATTTAGCCATTTTTATTCTTTCACGTCTCACCTGCTGTCACAGGAGGCTAGATTAACACCCACGTAATCCTGATCGCAAGGTTGAAAAACACATGCATTGTCCGTCTGGAAAATCTGTTGGGATTAGGTGACGCGTCACAGATAAATTGTATGGCTGAATGATGCCTCTTTTAAAACAAAGACTGCAAACATTTTGTCAGAAGTCACAACTAAAGCCAGAATGAATTGCCTTTCATTTTCATCGATGGTAAATAATCAAAATGATTGACATTTACAAATGGAACGTGGGCGGGCTGTGTCATGTTCAAACCAAGCATCGCCCGTGGCTGGTGTCGGCTACATTCTGCGATCAGACCGTTTAATCTGATTCTTGCGCTAAATTACATTCCTTTGCCTTGTAGCTTTTGAAATCACAGAATGAACAAGGTACAAAGCTACACCGTAACGTTGCATTGTCACATTTCAACTGGGGAGCCTTACTTGAACGGCACGGACGGTGTTGACCTTCGTTGGTTTCTTAAAGAGGTTCCCATCAAAATGACTTAATCAGTCCCCGGCTCAACCCGGTCCATCTTTCTTACAATTTAGTGGCAACGTTGCCACAGGGCGCCTGGAGGAGAGAGAACCTTAAATAACCTTCCCAGAACGTTTCCCCCCCCCCACCATCAGTAACTGCTTCTGGTCTGATGAGGTGGATGATGGCTGCCCCACTTAATGAGGCGTAGCTAATCAATAAGACCCGGAGTCAATCAATGGCCAACCCATTATCTTCTCTGGTTCACAGATGGACACCAATAACTACCATTGAATGGCGGCTTTGCTGTCAGGTGCGTGAGTGTGTGAGCGCTTGAGTGTGTGTGTGTGTGTGTGTGTGTGTGGTTTTGAAGTTGCGTACAAGAAAGGGGTTTGTGTGGTAAATCATCAGACGGATGTGTGGTTTTCTACGACCGTTTCGTGTGTCGCTACCATAACCGACCGGTACTTCTGCGGTGATTCCGCCGTGGGCTGAGAGAGCGTCACCCGCCTACAGTCTGTTGCTCCGTCGCAAACGCTCATAAAGTCACAAACACGCGCAGGTGACAATGGCAGGCACAGGAAAGAGGGCCAGGATTCAGGCCTCACTTCCAGGAAACGCACAGAAAAGGAATACCGCGGCCAAAGAGGAAACTCGGACCAAAATAGAGGTTCCCTGAGCAGATACCGCGCCGTTTCACACACAAGCGAAGCACACCGAACACGTACGCTCGCGCTCGCGCACACGCACGCGCACTCCTCAGGGCAGGGCCCTCTTGCACTGACTTTATGGTTCAGTGATTCTTGCTGTAAGCAAGGATGTGGTTTGTTTGGATTAAGGGGTGCCATCTTAAGAGCGGTGACTCGGCGAAAATTCAGGCCGTTCAGCATCCACAGTAAAGAAGCTCTTAGTTTAAATCCAGTTTAGCAAGGGGGAGGGAGGGGGAGGGTTCGTCTTCTTTGTGTTGGTCAATTTAGGTTGGTCTTGTTTGCCCAACATGTGCTTGTTTGGTTTTCCAACATCCACAGACTGTCTAGTCTAGTCTAGTCTCCTTTGTACACAACATTACTGTACTACCGTCATAGTCTCCCCAGTCTGGGGTGCGGATATGGGTTTTGACTGTCGTTCCTTTAACGCCCCTATTTTGAGTAAGTTGCTGCCTTGCTGTTGGTTTGCAAGGGTTCAAATAGCAAGCCTTCGCTGCTACTTGGGCACTGCTGTCGACTGCGCCTCCCAGTTTCCTGTGGACTCCTTGACTGCAGGATGTGTTTCCTGATAAGTGTTGGGCTTGCATTTCCTGTTTACGGCCCCCTGCTGTGTCTCTCTCTCTCTTCATCGTCCTCTCGTTTACCCCCAACATTGATATTCCTAAGTTGTTTCTCTTAATTCTGGTCTCTCTGTCTCTTTCGCAACCTCTTACTCTCCGTCTTTCTCCATCTCACTCCGTTCTGTTTACCTCCCTGTTCAATGTCCGGGTCTGGCGCGAGGGAGGAGGGTGTGGGGGAGGCCGAGGGGGAGGGCGAAAGGGAGTGCGAGGGACTGCCGGTGAGCCAGGGTACACAGGGTTCTAGAGAGACTGGGCCGTGCACCTCGGGACGCTGCCAAATAAACTGCGGCGCTCCCCTCCTTCCTTCCACTGAAACCCACCCTGAGTGACTTATTAAAACAGGACGAACTGAACGATAGAGAGAGAAACACACAGAGAGGACAAAGGGAAGAGACACAGAGAGGACAAAGTGGTGAGAGAAAGAAAGACGGAGAGAGATCCACAGAGAAGAAGGAAGACAGACAGAGAGACACAGAGGCCAACAGAGAGAGACAGACAGAGACAGTGGACAAAGAGTTGAGAGAGAGACACACAGAGAGGACAAAGGGAAGAAAGAGACACAGAAAGGACAAAGTGGTGAGAGAAAGAGACAGATCCACAGAGAAGAAGGAAGACAGACAGAGAGACACAGAGGCCAACAGAGAGAGAGACAGACAGACAGAGACAAAGCAGACAAAGAACTGAGAGAAACAGACAGAAAGAGACACAGAGGACCAAGCGGTGAGAGAAAGAATGACAGAGAGAAACAGAGAGAAACAGAGAGAGCTAGAGAGACACAGAGAGGACAAAGGGGTGAGACCAAAAGTGTGAGAATTCAGGGATGGGGAAGGTGAGCCATGGAGACACTGAGTGATGTGTGTTTTGGGAAGCCGATAGCCCCTCCCCACACACACAGATACCCTGAGCTAAGAGGGAGTAAGACGGTGGGATCGTGTGATAAGAGAGGTCGAGGCAGGGCCGGTCCAGAAGAGGCTGTGACTGGTAAGAGAGCCAAGGTGGCAGCCAGCCTCCACACATACCCCATAACCTCAGACCCAGCCTCCAAACATGCCCCACAGCCCCAGACCCAGCCTCCACACATACCCCAGACCCAGCCTCCACACATACCCCAGACCCAGCCTCCACACATACCCCAGACCCAGCCTCCACACACACCACATAACCCCAGACCCAGCCTCCACACACGCCCCACAATCCCAGACCCAGCCTCCACACATGCCCCACAATCCCAGACCCAGCCTCCACACATACCCCAGACCCAGCCTCCACACATACCCCATAACCCTAGACCCAGCCTCCAAACACGCCCCACAACCCCAGTCCCAGCCTCCACACACACCCCATAACCTCAGACCCAGCCTCCACACACGCCCCACAACCCCAGTCCCAGCCTCCACACACGCCCCACAACCCCAGTCCCAGCCTCCACACACGCTTCACAACCACAGACCCAGCCTCCACACACGACCCAGACAATCCCAGACCCGGCCTCCACACAGCCTGGAACCATGCATGAATTCCAGCTTAGAAATCTTAGCAGCAGAAAAGCAGCTTAGGCTACAAACCACTACACCCACCCACCCCCCAAACCCTACATACTGCCAGTGTAGCATGGCCCTGCATGATATATGTGGTGCGAGCACCCGTGTCAATCATTAACTGAGCCAATGGGACGTCTGGAAGCTCTTTGCTCCCGGCCCCATCCCCTGGCCTGTCAGTCATTGACGATCCTTGATAAAACCGACTGTCTGGCTCCGGTCCAAGTGAGAACCATGAAACCAGACCTTGCCTTTCAAAGGCTTCTCTCCCCCCCCCCCTCATACTTCAATAGAGAGCCATGCACTTTGATACCAAGGTAGTGGTTTTTTTTTCCTCCCGTACGATGTGGGTTTTATCAGTAAGCGTGCGTGTGTGTGACTACGCCAGAGCAGACACGTGACCGGTTCGGCATTTCATGTCAAAGTGCGCCAGAGAAGTACTGGCCTATCTGTCTGTCTGCTTCTCGAATACTCTTATGTGTGAGTTTGCATGTATTTGCTCATTTGTGTGGGTGGGTGTGTGTGCGTACGTGTGCATATGCATGTATGCGTGTATGTGTGTATATGTGCGTGTGCATATGCATGTATGTGTGTATGTGCACGTGCATGTGCATATGCATGTATGTGTGTGTGCACGCACGCACGCCGCCGCACGCCTCCCACCATGTCCCTCCTGGCGCAGAATCAGGTCAGGCCGACTGGCCCGGTATAAATGTGTGTCTAAAAAAGGAGAGGAGGAAAGAGGCCAGCGAGCGAGTGAAGGGAAAAGAGGGATACTGAGCAGTGAGGGTTGGGTTTGTTTTTGTAATGAGGTCAGTTATCTGCTTTGACTGGGAGGCCACTCTGATAAGGAGACAGCGAGAAAGAAAGAGGGGGTGTTTGCAACTTTCTGTGTTGTGTGTGTGTGTGTGTGTGTTGTTGCGTGCGTTTGTGTGTCTGCGTGTCCATCTTAATTCAAGCAGTGTGTTTCTGTGCTTTCCCGTCTTGTTTACAAAGGAACATGCGTTAGGGCTGGTTCTTACTCGTTACTGTCCGGTCTACATGTGTGTTCTGACTTAGGGAGTGTGGGGGTATGATGTTTTTGATGAAAATACATAAGGGGTTAGTATGACGTTTTTCGATGCAAATAAATAAGGGGTTAGTATGACGTTTTTGATGAAAATACATAAGGGGTTAGTATGACGTTTTTGGCTAAAATACGTAAGGGGTTAGTATGATGTTTTGGGCTAAAAATACTTAAGGGGTTAGTATGATGTTTTTCATGAAAATACATAAGGGGTTAGTGTGACGTTTTGGGCTGAAAAGACTTGAGGGGTGGGTATGACGTTTTGGGCTGAAAAGACGTAAGGGGGGGGTATGACGTTTTAGGCTGAAAAGAGGTAAGGGGGGGTATGACTTTTTGAGCTGAAAAGACGTAAGGGGTTTATGATGTTTTGAGCTGAAATACGTAAGGTTTTAGTATGACTTTTTGAGCTGAAAAGACGTAAGGGGGGGTATGATGTTTTGAGCTGAAATACGTAAGGTTTTAGTATGACGTTTTTCATGAAAATACTTAAGGGGTTAGTTTGTGGTCGGACGTTACTTTGGCTGCACAAGACACTAAGGGTTAGTAATGGTATTTGGCCGTTGCAGTGGAGTGGAGGACGTTTTTTTGATGAAATTCAGATCGCTATGGGGTTAGTATGCGGAGGAGGGTGGCGTTTTTTGATGAAAATTCAGTGTGTGTGTTGTGTGTGTGTGTTGTTGTGTGTGTGTGCTGTGGTGTTGTGTGTGTGTGTGTGTGTGTGTTGGTGTGTGTGTGGTGTGTGTCAGTGTGTGTGTGATGGTGTGTGTGTTGGTGTCAGAGAGAAGAGATGAAAGAGTGGGTGGTGTGTGAGAGGGTGTTGGTGTGGTGGAAGCAGAGTGGATGTATGCACTGGTGTGTGTGGTGTTGAGAGAGTGGGAGTGTCATGCACGTTGTGTTGTGATGTGTGTGTTGTGAGGAGAGAGCGTAGGAGAGGGAGATGAGAGTGAGTGTAGTGGGAGAGTGTGTGTGTGTGTGTGTGGGAGTGTGTGTGCCCTGTGACTTGGGTCACGGTTGCTATCGTGGTTCTGTGAGGCAGCTAAGCTTATAGCTGGTCAAAGTGCTATCTGATGTGCTTCCAACTCTGGCAGTTGACTTGTGTAAACACACACACACACACCATGGATAGTGTACATGCTCCTTCCCCCCCACACTCACATCATGTATTGTGTATAAAGGGGAAAACAAACACAATATCTGACCAAAAGTCACACTACATGTTGACAAGACCGACTAGAACGTACGAGCATCCATTATATTAATGTGATGATGTGCCTGAACTTGCACGCATGCATACACGCTCGAGTAATAAACATTGTTATTTACGATCTCAACACGAAGGTCTACGATTCCCTAATTGGGACGTCGCGAGGGACAACTGTCTTCCAGGACCAGTACCTGCTTTAGAAATTCAGTGGTCCTACCATGGATTGTCTGCCTGGTACCTGTGGTCTGGTGAGCTTTCACCACGAGGCCCTCATGCACACGCAGGCTGTAACCTTGTCACGTTCTGTAAATGGACTGGGTTGCTATTGCGACCTTTGATCGCCGTGCGTCTGTCACGTTACTGTCAGAGGAGCTCGAGGAAGTGAGAACAGGTGAAACCGGGGCTTTAGCTCTCAGTGCGTGTTTTGGTATCTGACTAACAGGGGTTAAGAGCTGAAAGGAATGAAAACCAACTAGTCACTTACCTCCTCCCTCCTCCTCCTCCTAATGCCACTGTACTCGGCTGCGTCACAACAAACGAACCACTGTCCAACATGCAAATGATAACCACCAGCACCACAACCAGCGCATTGTCTCCGACCTGTTTTTTTCCCCGGTCATTTAAAACAAGCCGGGCTACACGTTCGACGGCGCTGTCGTCGACGAGCCACGCGGCTCAAACCCAACCCGGAGCGAGATACACGGGCCGGGGCCGTCCGTCCGACTACTGTGTCACAGTTCGTTAGCGAGCGTTGCGTTCACGAACGCAGCCTTCTCTCCCCCCCCACACACACACACACTCCCACGTGTGGATGTGTGGTTTGTTGGGGGTTGAGGATCAAAACTGGTAGCACAGAAAGCTTCCTGGTTCCCAGGGGAGACTAGAGGCTGACTTCCTGTAAGTAGGGCAGAAGGAGAAGAGGAAGAACAGGGGGGGAGAAAACATCAATTAGGCAAAAGATTTCTCCGTCTGTTAACGATGATGCATTTTAATGCATCGCCGTATTTGCATTTCCCCCCCGCTGATGGTGCGCGTTGCTCCAAGTCCTCTCTCCTTGGTTAAAGGGGGAAAAAAAGAAAAGAAAAAGCAAGATTGTGGCACTCTACCTCTCTCCCTCACTTTTCCATTCCCTCCTCTTCCTCAGGTTGCCGTGGTGAAGATGAAGAACACAGAACGGGTGTACGCCATGAAGATCCTGAACAAGTGGGAGATGCTGAAGAGGGCCGAGGTAGCGCATGCACACACACACGCTCACACTCCATCACACACGCTCACACTCTATCTCACTCTCACACACGCTCACACTCTATCACACTCTATCTCACTCTCACACTCTATCACACGCTCACACTCTATTACACTCTATCACACAAACAGCCATGAACAAGAAGATTGCACATTTTCTTTGTCCTATCAGCACCGTTTGAACATGCTTGATATGACGGTGTTCTCTACCTTGTCCTGCAGCTAGCAGTCAGTCAGTCAGTCAGTCAGTCAGTCAGTCAGGGGCCTCGCCAAAGCAGGGTTGAAGCGACGGATGGCCTAGTTAGATGAACCGAATCCCCTTTGACACAATGGCCAACCTCCTTCATCAGCCTTCCCACTGGTGCTCCTGCCAGCCCTGCGCACCAAGCTTTCTCTCTCTCACGCTACCTTTCACGGGACAAGCGACCCATCTGACCCAAGATCTGACATCCTGAAACAGGGCTGTCACGCGTCCGCTGGTTACC
>BROE01000004.1:12301499-12664553 GCA_036571765.1 Plecoglossus altivelis | reverse complement strand
AAGAGAATTACGGAAAACCAGTACGTTTTTTTTTCTTTCTTTTTTTTTTTTTTCCAACCTACTTTTCCCCCCAAAACGACACCTGGCCTTTAGCCCTTTGAGGGAGTCGTAAAACGGCTGCCAATATGGCGAGCGCTCCTCGGATTCCACATTCTTAACCAACACACCAGAACCACATTTGTAAGAGGAACTTAGCGGGGGTCACAATTCTTTCTGGGGGAGGAGGGGGGGCTAATGCCTTAGCTAGTACCTTAAATCAACTGCCTACCAAGCTCAAAGGACCCCTTTCAAAGAAAGTTGTTCATTTGATGACATATTCAAGGACACGATGAAGGCTGCTAAAGAGAACTGAGGTGCTCTCCGTGAGCCATTAGCCTTGACAGCGTTAGCTTCGTTAGCTACGCTGCAGACGTGGGCTAAACCGCAGCTAGTGCCTAGCACGCAAGGGACCCAGGGGGGATTTAGCTGGAATTTAGCACGGCTGCTTCAAAGGGCCCTGGCCAGCGTCAGCGGCTGTGCCCCCCCCCCCCTGCAGCCCCCCTCCTCGCTCTGGACACTAGAAGGACCTCATGCACCACCGGCGAACCGCTAGAGGAGCTCGTGGTTTGCCATATAAATAAGCTTGATGTGCCGGAGAACTGTCTCCTCTGTTATTTATTAATCGTTTTAATTCCAAATTCCTTTTGATTGTCAGTCATAAATGCAGTCAGTACAAAAAAAAAAAAGAAAAAAATCTCAATTATGGATCAATTGTGATTTATTTATAGTTGCACGAGGCTTAAGTATTCATAAACTGACTGGATTTCTCACCAGAATGATTTCTTGTCAAAGCGTCTGCTTTGTAAGAGAGCCTCTTATTCAGTGTAGTATTTCCTGAAACAATCCAGGTTAAGTACTAATCTCAAGGGCCCAGTTCCTAAAACACTTACCTACTTTACAGCTATTTTAATCAAAGGCTTCGCCATGCCCAAATAGGAACTAGTTATGCTCTTGTCTACATTGAACTCCCCTTTCCTCTGCTGTCCTTTTCCTTCTTCCTTATCTTCATCTCTTTCTTCTTTCGTCTCTCATTCCTTTATGCATTCTTTCCCCTCAAAACAAGGTCTGGTTGTCCGCGATTTGTTTTTATAAAAATGTAGAAATATATTTCTAAATTAGGACCCTTATTCCTAATACACAAGTCAACAGGCAAAATGTTTCTATTGGAGTTCAAAGCTTTTCTTTAAGGAAAAAGGCTGTGGATCATTCACACTCCCTACCAGAGAACTACACAGTTGTCACTCCAGACGCCGAACCAACTTCCTTCTCCCTCTCTCCCCCAGGAGCGCTTCCAGTTCCCCTCGCACATCAGCGACGTGTCGGAGGACGCCAAAGACCTGATCCAGCGGCTCATCTGCTCGCGCGAGCGCCGCCTCGGCCAGAACGGCATCGGCGACTTCAAGGACCACCCGTTCTTCGCCGGCATCGACTGGGAACACATCCGCTCCACCGAGGCCCCCTACATCCCCGACGTCAGCTCGCCGTCCGACACGTCCAACTTCGACGTGGACGACGACGTGCTGAAGAACCCGGTGGGTAGCGTCCCCGTGGAAACAGCGGGGGCTAGCTAGCTTAGCGGGTTCGTCCCGCGCCGTGCGTTAGCCTGGAAACTTGGAAGTCGACGGGGTTTTACCCCTTTTTAAAAAGACTTTTTGAGTAGAAACCCTTTAAGACAATGCAGCTTGCTACCTGTTTGGAGGGTTAGAGGGAGTGTTTGCCTCTGTGTTATTTTAGAAGACTTTTAGAAGGAGCTATTGAGGAAGCCCAGACTGGAGGGACCTGCATTTGGACAGAATAAGGGTTCAGAAAACGAGTTGTCATGGCTGTTGGAGCGCTCGAACCGCCCCTTGATTTCGACCGAAAACGTTTCAAAACCACGTCTGTCGAGATGACAGGACCATTCTAAAAGTACCGACTCCGCGTGTCGGAGGGGATAGACAGAACTAACCCTCCCCTGCTCTCTGCAACAGGACATCGCCCCTCAGGTCTCCCACACCGGCTTCACGGGCCAGCACCTGCCTTTCGTGGGCTTCACCTACACCACCGACAGCTGCTTCTCTGACCGGGGCACCATGGGCCTTGAGGTGACCGACGGGGGGTCCGTGGAGGGCGGCGGCGGGGGAGGAGGAGAGGAGGTGGAGGTCTTCGAGAGCCGGATCCGCCGGCTGGAGCAGGAGAAGCAGGAGCTGAACCGCAAGCTGCAGGGTGAGCATTGGGAGGAGAGGGTGGGGGGGTGTGGGGCAGGGGGGGTGTTCACGGGACGGGTAGCCCTGCATATTCATTTAGGGCTTTTTGCTGATGGCTAAGAAACAAATTACTTTCAGAAAACACACAGGCACATTTTGTTGCAGAAAGATGTGCACACTCGTTTTTGGCTTGGTTATTCCCTCAGACTACTAGCTTTTTTCTATGTTTTGACGAGCTAACTTTCATTTCATGATTTCCACACTCAACACTGTATGTCGTGTACTTGCTGTTTCAATTTCTGACATTTCCAGCCACCAACTCCATATAACAATCATAGGGACGTTGGATCATTTCGTCCATCCTCTTGTTCTTTGTAATAAAATCCGAATCCGACCTTTGATCTCTGTTCTGTGTCTGACCTTTAGAGTCCACCTTGGCGCTGCACGCCCCGGGTCGCGGAGCCGGGACTCTAGGTCGAGACAAGGAGATGAAGAAGCTCAACGAGGAGATTGACAGACTCAAAAAGAAACTATCTGGTAAGGGCTACAGGAGGGTGGGTTCCTTCTCACATCTGGCAACGACCACAAACCTGGCAACCCCAAGAATGGTTTAGTAACATTTCCGGGCCGCGTCCATCCCGTCATATATAATAATTAACTCCAAGATTTTAGTATTATACCTATTATGAATCAAACACTCAGTGCTTTTGAGCTTATTTGCCAGTGGACCAATCATCCTCCACCCCTTGACCAGGAAGTGCTTCCTTTCCTCAGACTCTGATAGGCTGGAGCAGCAGTTGGAGGAGGCGGTAACACTGCGGCAGGACTTTGAGAGCTCCTCCTCCAAGCTGAAGGCCCTGGACAAGCAGGTGAAAGCCCTGAGGCAGGAGAAGGAGGACATCCACAAGGTAGGTTCTTGACACGCTCGACACCTCAGGGCTGTTCAGCGGAACTATACAGGAGTTTAGCATTCAGAGGTTGGCTGCTGAAACAGCACCAGTGGATTTGGCAAACAGGGAAAAACCTTTAAAAGGGGAAAACGTATTCAGCTGTTGTGTTGCACCCATCGTGCACTTTTCCTCCATCTTCACTATGTTGAACACAGGTCGCCATGGTGACCATGTCTGTCAACATTCTCTGTTGTTACGGGTGGCAGTGACCCAGTTGGTGTATGGACCGAACGCCGTTCTCTTGAAGAACACCGAAATAACCACGCGCGCTTACATCGGTTCCAATAACATACGCGTACGCACACGCGCTCCTCCTAACCTAATATCCTCTGTCCGTTACATCGACCCGGTATGCTCACAAAAGGACTATTTCATTTGATGAATTCCGCCGTGCCGTAAATTAGCGGCGGTCAGAATTCTCCACAGTCACCGCATATTTGGCTAATTGCCTTAGCCAAGCTATTTTGCGACATCGTCCCGAGACTGGAGTTTAAGTGTGTTGACACTGAACTGGTGCGTTGACACTAAACTGTTGTGTTTGTTTGGATCCGCTCCCTCCCCCATCTTTTTATGAAGTCTGATCAAATTCTGGCTGGCCCAACCCCTCAACGCGCTACATTAATAAAGGCGTATTAAAAACAGCTGTAAATGGTTGAGAAACAGGGGTTAAAAATACCCTTTTCAAATAAGTAGCACCCCTACAAGTTCAATTCGATTTAGTTGCGGTCGTAATTTGCTATGTTTGAAGTTGAAACTGATTTTGTGGTTCATACTGGTTGCTATCCCTCCTCCCTCCCCCACCCCCTCCCGCCTTTCTTTTCTGTCACTCTCTCCCTGTCCTCTTTTCGCTCTCCCTTTCCCTCTCTCCTCCTCTCTTCACGTCTCCGGCTGGCATTCTGTCACGCTCTTCCCACATCCATCCTACTGTTCGCTCTCCTCTTCCCCCCCCCTCCTCACTCATTTCTCATCCTTGTCCTGTGTCACTCATCTCTGACTTCTGTCATTCCTCTCTTCCTCTCACCCCCTCCCCTGTTTTTTTTCTTTGGTTATTTCGCCTTCTGCTCCTCTCCTCGCCCGCTCGCCCACTAAACTCCCCCTCACCTCTCTCCCTCTGCTCTCTTCTCATCATTCCATCACTCTCACTCTTTTTTTTCTTTCTTCTACTCCTTTCCCCTTTCATATCCCTCCTCTCTCTCAACCCGCTTCTCTCTCACCTTCCTTTACACCCCCTTTCTCAACTCTCCTTTCTCCATCCCTTCTCCCTTCTCCCCACCCCCTCCACCTCTCCGTTCAACCCCCCCCTCCACCAGCAACTGGTGGAGTCCCTGGAGCGCCTCAAGTCCCAAACTAAGGAGCTGAAGGAGGCCCACTCCCAGAGGAAGCTGGCCCTGCACGAGTTCTCGGAGCTGAGCGAGCGCATGGCCGAGCTGCGCTCCACCAAGCAGCGCCTCTCCCGGCAGCTCCGCGACAAGGAGGAAGAGATGGAGGCGGCTGTGCAGAAGGTGGACGCCATGCGTCAGGACATCCGCAAGACCGAGAAGGCCCGCAAGGAGGTGAGGCCCCCGAGGCCAGCTCGCTCTCGCTGCTGCGATCGTGCTAATTCAACTCCAGCAGAAATGAGGGGCATGCATGCAATTCTGTTTGCTTTCCGTTAGCACTTAGCTTGTAGCTAACACGGGAGCAAACTTTTAGTGCTTTGGCTTAGTCAGCTGGCACAACTGGTTAATATTTAGCGAGTGTCTAGACGCTGTCGGAAGCATATACCGCGTGTTTGGTACCTAAAGTGTGTTGACATTTTGAACGTGTCCCTAGGTAACTGTCTCAGTTCTCACAAACCTAGAACATCTCTTTTCCATCGCTCTAATCTATTTATATAAAATGCCAACATTGCCCAAAGTTATCTCTGTCTTACCAAGTTTTTGGTAGTAAGTAGGTTTTGCTTTGGATATCTGCCACAACTAGGGTGCATTTCAGCTTTTGTTTTGGCTACATTAGCCTGTGATGGTTAGATGCTTAACCTCGTGTGTGTGTGTGTGTGTGTGTGTGTGTGTGTGCGCGTGTGTTAGCTGGAAGCCCAGTTGGAAGATGCCAAGGCGGAGGCGTCGAAGGAACGGAAGCTTCGGGAGCACAGCGAGGTCTACTCCAAACAGCTGGAGTCGGAGCTGGAGACCCTCAAGGTCAGAGGACACACACACACACACATACACACACACACTAGTCGTCTCTCATCCACTCTCATCAGCCAGTCTCTCTCCACCCCCCCTTGCTCCCAGTGCACTTTCAACTTCTACTCCTGCCAGCCTTTTACTCCCCTCTTTCCACTCGACTAAACAGCGAGTAGCCCATCACCTGTCCTTGTGTTCTCTCTGCTCTCCCTTCCCCCCCACACATCCCCCTGCCCCTGCTACTCCTCTGACAGAGGGGTATTCCCCCTGGCCTTGCCTATATTTAGCCCTGTTGTTTGTTGTTGTGGACCGGTGTTGCTGTTGGCAATCGCCTGTGGAATAACAGCTGCTCCGCAGAGCATGAGGCGAAGGGAGGGGAGAGAGGGGTTCTCTTCTAAAACCACACTATTAACATCTCTCCTCAGCCAGGCCAAGCAGCGCAGTTCAACCAGGAAGGGCCCCCAATGTTCGAAGTGGTTCTAGAAAGTTCCCAGAGTAGAAAATAACCAGAGAAAGGAATCCGTTTGTGTCGGGGCCGCCATTTTGGGCTTCGTCCTGCCAACCCTCCCTCTGTAAGCGCTGACCTCATTCGAACTGCCGGGCCGGCGTCCTGTCCTGGTTCCACCTCTCTTCTTCTCCTCCCTTCACTCCCTCCCTGACGTGGCTGCTCTAGTTGCATTCCTTTTTCCCCTACGCCTCCCTGTCCTTAAAAGTGGAGCGAGTCATGACCAACCTGTCGGAATGCGCTTCGGAGGTGCGGACAGGATGACGCTTTGTGACCTACCGCTAAAAAAGCACGCCCCTCCAATCAAGGCGTCTGTATTCCTAATCCATGTGAACATCCTGTTCCGCTCTACCTCTCCTCCACCCTCCCCTCCACCCCCCCAGATGAAGCAGGGCAGCGGGCGCAGTGGGAGCGGGAGCCCCGAGTCCCAGCAGGAGCTGTCCAAGGTGAAGTCAGAGCTGGATAAGAAGGTGCTGTTCTATGAGGAGGAGCTGGTCCGCCGCGAGGCCTCCCACACCAGCGAGCTGAAGAGCCTGCGGAAGGAGTTGCACGACTCCGAGGGCCAGCAGCTCTCTCTCCACAAGGAGCTGCTCATGCTCAAGGACAAGCTGGAGAAAGCCAAGAGGGAGAGGTGTGTGACGCTAGGCTAGGATAGGCTAAGCTAAGCTAGTCTTGGTTTTGATTCACAGGCTTTGGCTAAGCTATGCTAACTTATGCTAAGCTTTGTTACGAGATTTAACCTCCCCTCCATACGCATTTCTGGGTAGGGTATAAGATAAAGACTAAATTATTTGGATCAAATTGACTCTAGTCTGGTCTATCAACAGTCATACACTGACAATTGAGATACACAGTGAGGGTGACATCTTCCATAACATTTCAAATCATTTCCAGGCAAACGGAGATGGACGAGTCTGTGGGCGCACTAAAGGAGAAATACGAGCGCGAGCGCAGCATGCTGACCGAGGACAACCGCAAGCTGACCGCTGAGACAGACAGGGTGAGGACCACAAACCTTGTGTTTGTCTGTCTCTCTTCACTGCCCCCCCCCCCACACACACACACACACTCACGACCACAACATGCTCCCCTGACAGACCCCCACCACCACCATTTCTCTCAGAAATAATTTACGTTCCATATCTGCCCCGGCAGCTGTGCACGTTTGTGGACAAGCTGACCGCCCAGAACCGGCAGCTGGAGGATGAGCTGCAGGACCTGGCCTCTAAGAAGGAGAGCGTGGCCCACTGGGAGGCCCAGATCGCTGAGATCATCCAGTGGTGAGTTGGGAGCGCGCACCGCTCTGACAACCGGCTCACGCGCTCATCATGCAAGCCACCCCTCCAGTCCAGTTACTGTCTGATACTGTCTTCAATGAACCGCAGGATTTTTTTTACAGCGCGCTCGTATAATACTAACCACCTGGATTTTCACAGCACGTTCAGATCATTTGTATAAATGGTTTGAGTCTGGCTTGTTTTCCTTCTTCTGGCTGGATGCTTCAGGCAGTATGCTGGCTGGATGCTTAAGGCAGTATGCTGGGCCCTGATGCTTCAGGCAGTATGCTGGCTGGATGCTTCAGGCAGTATGCTGGCTGGATGCTTCAGGCAGTATGCTGGGCCCTGATGCTTCAGGCAGTATGCTGGGCCCTGATGCTTCAGGCAGTATGCTGGCTGGATGCTTCAGGCAGTATGCTGGGCCCTGATGCTTCAGGCAGTATGCTGGGCCCTGATGCTTCAGGCAGTATGCTGGCTGGATGCTTCAGGCAGTATGCTGGCTGGATGCTTCAGGCAGTATGCTGGCTGGATGCTTCAGGCAGTATGCTGGCTGGATGCTTCAGGCAGTATGCTGGGCCCTGATGCTTCAGGCAGTATGCTGGGCTGGATGCTTCAGGCAGTATGCTGGGCCCTGATGCTTCAGGCAGTATGCTGTGCCCTGATGCTTCAGGCAGTATGCTGTGCCCTGATGCTTCAGGCAGTATGCTGTGCCCTGATGCTTCAGGCAGTATGCTGTGCCCTGATGCTTCAGGCAGTATGCTGGGCCCTGATGCTTCAGGCAGTATGCTGGGCCCTGATGCTTCAGGCAGTATGCTGGGCCCTGATGCTTCAGGCAGTATGCTGGGCCCTGATGCTTCAGGCAGTATGCTGGGCCCTGATGCTTCAGGCAGTATGCTGGCTGGATGCTTCAGGCAGTATGCTGGGCCCTGATGCTTCAGGCAGTATGCTGGGCCCTGATGCTTCAGGCAGTATGCTGTGCCCTGATGCTTCAGGCAGTATGCTGGGCCCTGATGCTTCAGGCAGTATGCTGGGCCCTGATGCTTCAGGCAGTATGCTGGGCCCTGATGCTTCAGGCAGTATGCTGGGCCCTGATGCTTCAGGCAGTATGCTGGGCCCTGATGCTTCAGGCAGTATGCTGTGCCCTGATGCTTCAGGCAGTATGCTGTGCCCTGATGCTTCAGGCAGTATGCTGTGCCCTGATGCTTCAGGCAGTATGCTGTGCCCTGATGCTTCAGGCAGTATGCTGGGCCCTGATGCTTCAGGCAGTATGCTGGCTGGATGCTTCAGGCAGTATGCTGGGCCCTGATGCTTCAGGCAGTATGCTGGGCCCTGATGCTTCAGGCAGTATGCTGGGCCCTGATGCTTCAGGCAGTATGCTGGGCCCTGATGCTTCAGGCAGTATGCTGGGCCCTGATGCTTCAGGCAGTATGCGGGCCTGATGCTAGGCAGTTGCTGGGGCCTGATTGTTCAGGCAGTATGCTGGGCTCGCTGATGCTGTCGAGGCAGTATTGGCTGGGCCATGATGCGTTCAGGTTCAGTATGTGGCCCTGATGTTCAGGCAGGTATGCTGGGCCGTGTGCTTTAGGGCGAGTGTGCTTGGCTTGGATGCTTCAGGTCCTGATGCCACCGTGTGTTCTGTCCGTAGGGTGAGCGACGAAAGGATGGCGTGTATTGCAGGCTTGGCTCCAAGATGACGATAGCTGGAGTCTTCGCAGCTCACAGCTGGGCATCGCAGGCCTGGTAAGGACGCACACCAACACACACACCACAGCCTGGCCCTGCATGCAACGACACCTCTGTCATTACAATCAACGCACAAGCAGACACTCTGGTCTGTCATGCGCAACACTCACACGCATCAACATCTTCTGTCACGTCACGCACACACTCACAGCCATGCACACACACTCTCTCTGTCATACACACACACACACACACACACACACTCTCTGTCATGGACCCACGCACGCACACTCACACACACACACACACACACACACTCACTTACTCACTCACTTACTCACACATACACAGTCAGTCACTAACTCACTCACAAACCCCCCCCTCCACACACACACACAGTAGAAAATATACTTGTGCTTTTACACAAGCACACAAATAAATGACAGTGAAAGAAGGGTGGAGTCATGACCTAGGACTGATCGTACTACTTGAACTGTAAGATGACTCCTACACACACACTAGGCAGACAATGAAAGGTACCACTATGGATTTTTGGAGTAGACCACGCCTTAACAGACAGATGAGGAGACACTGGAGACACACACACAGAATGCCGACGTAGAGGACCTTCCCCACACAGAACAGGAAAGCCCCCTCTCTCTCCCTACGGTCTAGAAGGCTCCATTCTGGAGCAGCCTCACCTACAATATATTAAATGGCGGCATTTTTTCTTTTTTCTTTTTTTTTCTCCCCCCAATGGCACGCACCGACAGATGTTTGTAGTAAACATTACACAAGAGTTTCACCCACGTTCTGTCGAGCGAGGACAATCGCATCTTTTACGGGAGCCATCCAGGTCAAACGCTGGAGGGCAGCTTTAGCAGCTGTGCACCCCACTCCACGTCTTCTCCAGCCTCGTGTCTGCTCCGCTACGTCCCGGAGCTTTCTAGAAATAGACCGGCTGAGAGGACAAAGAGCGTAGCCTTCTCAAGGAGTCACGGTTGGGATTCATTCCCATTTCTATTCCGATGTGGGCTAATTCCGAAAATATAGAAAAATCATTGTTCTACATTTGAACTTAGCCAGTAGGAGAGTCGAGGACTATTTTGAGTTTGCTTAAAGGTACAGTTTTCTTTTGAACTCTCATCGCATATCACTTCAGGCCCCTTTCATCCAACTCCCTCCACCCCCACCCCATACACACACACACAACATTCCTCCCCGCCTTTCTGATGCCGATGCCATTAAGCTCAGGCTAAGTCTGCTCTGAGCAGCTGTACCCTAAATAGCCTGTCTAATGGGAATAAAGAGAGGAACTATAACAACAGCCAACGCTAAGCTAGGCTACCAGAAGGAGGAACTTTGCTCTCAAGGTCGCGTTTTGATCGAATAACCTGTCAGTCTAACAAGGTTAATGCTGGTAGTAAGTATAAGATGGACTCTGCTGGCCAGATAGTTATATCCTTATTTAAGGGGCCACATTAGGTTAGAGGTTCAGCCATTTGCGATCAATTTGACTCTGGAGACACCAAATGGAATATGACACACTGGTGCGTTTGCGTTGGGTGTGGGGGTGAGTGGACGAGCCAAGCCTATTGGGATGCTGGGTCGTCGTGACTGGTCCATGACTGAACGCATATGAATGAATGACAGTCCGCTTTACTCCTTAGGAATCGCATAGTCACAGAAAAGCAATGACTGTTAGTCATGAGGGATCAAAATGAGCGTTTGGAAATACAGCCATCACTACTACGGGTACCACATTTATATTTAGCTGCCATGTGAAATGAGTTCCTCCCTTTCCACACACACACACACACATACACACACACACACATACACACATTCTCAAAGCATGTTTTTATTCTGACTCAGGGTTTAAGCCACTGTAAAACAGCATGCCCTCACGTCTGTAATATATAGTTGTACATGAAGTGTTTTCATTTGTATTGCGTTGCTCCTAACTATACCCAGCGAGACTCAGGAATGGCCACACCTCCTCAGAGGCCCTTGCCCCCCATTGGTGGGGACAAGAGGGTGAGTCGACCAATCGAATCCAACCTCAAATCGCTGCCTTTTCCCATTGGCGCAGAACCCGAATCCGCTCTCATGCCACAGGGTAGCCTGTCTGTCACTCCTACGCCCCACCTCTTTTGGGTTTCTCCAATCGATGATTCTGCTCAAAAAAATCATGACCTGGAATAGCCAGTGTGATCCGAATCACTATTTCAGGCTCCTGCGAAAGTGGGTTTGTGCTCCCCAGCCGGTACGCTTCTAAAAGCGCTCGGCAGCGTTTTCAGACCTAGAAAGCCAAATTGGATCAAGCGGAAATTGTCAGAAGTATTCAAGGGGGCCGTACAAGCGACAGAAGAAACGCCGCTCTTAGAAGCAGCGTTTCCGAAACGCGCTGAGAGAGAGAGAGACGCTGCTCCATCGACATCGCTTTCCCATCAGGACGTGCATGTCACGGGTTCAGAACCAAACACAGATCGAGGACTAATCAACGGGTCGAAGCCTAAATGTGGATAGATTTAGATCTAGGATGGGTGCGGTCGTAGCCTTCCGCTCTGCTCTACCTCCCGACTGATCTCAGAACAGCTGGAACTGTCCGGAAAACGAGCAGGGTCGTTGAGCTGAGGTCCTACGGGCTGTCCTGAGGTCAGTTTTGACTGGAAGGAAGGAGACATCACAGACTTCCCCAGCTGACTGATGCCTGCCAGTAAAAGGGCGACCTCGAGTCCGTTCGATGGGTAGAAGAGATGGAACGAGGAAGACTTAGCGCTGCACTGACAGACGACAGCTGGACTTGAGTCAATGAATAAGGAATCAGAAGCATCTGAGCTCCAGCTAGATGATGATGGTTCACATGTGCAGTCGAGTATCGGCTGAGGGGTGACTTTGAGAATGGGCATCATTTAACTCCACCTCCCTCCCCCCCACCCTCTCGTCCCTATGTAACATGAGTCAGGTTAGCTGTATCAGATCAGAGACAGCCAGTCGGTGTCTGGTGAGGAGGGATTTAGGGGAGGGAGAGGGAGGGGTGATATGCTGCCTCATCATTTCCTGTCCTGGCTGGGGGCCGTGAGGTCACTGGATCTGTCCCGGCATCCGCGGAATGTCAAGGCGGGTTTCCTGAGAAGCCTGCGTTTGTCACGGCCGGGGGTCGCAGCCACGACACGGCCTCGCCCCCTCCTTCATCCGCTCCATAAACACCCCCTACCTTCGCTCGCTTGCATGGGGGAGCGGTGGGGGGGGGGGGGGGGGGGGGGGGTTGGCTTCGCATGGGCGCCGCACCTGCCGACGTGCCTGCTATCGTCACGGCGACCCTGGGGTTTGAGGTTCCGATGCGAATGACGCAACGTCTGTTTTTACAGATTGTACGATTGTCTGATTGAACGCAGCTCGCATCAACAAACGAATCAATAAGCAAATTATTCCCCGCGAGGTCGGTTTTCCGAGAACTTCTAAGTGAGACTCATAACTCAAAGAATGCTTCCAGTAAATGAACATCGTTGGCGTTATGCCGAATCACTTACCTCTCGCAGGAAATCATGTCTGAGGTGGTTAGCCGGCGGCTTGGTTTAGCTTGACGGGAATGTCTGGGCTCAGCTTGCAGTTTGGTACCAGTTCACTGTCCAGAAAGGCTGCAAAAAAAGGCTATTGGTGCTGCTAACAATCAGACAAGCAGTATCTTTAATTCAAAGTGTGTATCTATGTATTGAAGGCTTTCAACTGCTAGCCATTTGAGCCATGCTGCAGAATTCCCGTCAAGCTAAATCGACATGATGCCCTGACATGGCTAATGAATGTCTTAATTGAACAGTCCCCTCTACCCCAAATGGTCTTTCTGCCTACCTGTTCAGCTCTATACCTTATACCCCCTACACACACACACACACACACACACAAGCTTGTGCGCGCGCACACAGCTGGTGTACAGCCACTGTGACTTCCAAACATAACACCTACACCTATACAAATTCTCCTCAGAAACCAATCTTGAACAAGCGTCCATCGTGTTATTGGCCGGCAAAAAGCTCCGCACCAATCACATCCCGCCACCGCAAAACCGGCCATTGCGGTTTCAAACCGGGACGGCCGTTTCAGACCTGCCGAATCCCGGCCGTGACGTTTCTTGTGGTTTCGTCCTCCTCCCAGGACCCACTGTGGAAGGTCCGCCGCAGCCAGAAGCTGGACATGTCGGCCCGCTTGGAGCTGCAGTCGGCGCTGGACGCGGAGATCAGGGCCAAGCAGCTGGTGCAGGAGGAGCTGCGCAAGGTCAAGGCGGCCAACATCTCCTTCGAGAGGTCAGCCCAAGACCCTCCCCTCTTGTTAAGGAAACCCCCCCCCCCCTCCCCCCTTTATCGAAGCCGGACTCCTCCTCTTTCAGGGGAAGCCTGAGCCAGTAAGGCTCACCCCTAATAGAGTGGGTGACTGACATGCAGTGACAGTGTAGACCGGGTATGGCTGCAACTAATCTGTCTTGTCTCCCTCTCACGCTGCCTTTTATCCTTCTTCCTCTCTCTCTCTGTCTCTCTCTCTCACTGTCTCTCTCTCTGTCTCTCTTTCTCTATGTCTCTCTTTCTCTGTCTCTCTTCCTCTGTCTCTCTCTCTCTGTCTCTCTCTCTCTCACACACATACACACACACACCATCTCCAGCAAACTGAAGGATTCAGAGGCCCGGAGCAGGGATATGGCAGAGAAGATGGAGAGCATGAAGAAGGAGTTGGAGGAGAGCCGCACACGCTCAGACAAAGGTTGGCCAACTAAAACACTAACCCTGGGTTTGGCTCTCCGGACACTGCACTCACACTGTCCATATGCTACATGGTTCTCAGGGCTTGACTTTAAAATGTTTTTTTAATATGTGTATACACAGCCTATCGCAGTTTAAAATAGTTGTTTCTTTTGTCCAGTACTCTTATGATACCAAAACAAAGATTCAGCTTACATTCAAGTCAGAGCTGACTGTCATGATTGTCCCTCTCTCTCTGTCTCTGTCTCACTCTCTCGCTGTCGCTGTCAGGTCTCAAACTGCCCGATTTCCAGGACTCCATTTTCGAGTACTTCAACACCTCTCCTCTCGCCCACGACCTGACGTTCAGAGTGAGTGTCACATGACACCCCTCGACGCATAAAAACACCACTTTAATGTTGTTGCGCTCAGGGTGATAGGGTGTTGGGGAGGTTAGAACAGATATAATGATGTGTGTGTGTGTCTCTCTCTGGATGGCTCTCGTGCTGTTACATCACACACACGATCACACAAGCATTTAAACAAACCCAGTGCACACCTTCTTTCCCACACCCTTGACAGACTTGTATCCATTCATACACACACACACACTCACACACACACACACACTCACACTCACATCCGCCGTCAGTTCAAAGCCTCCAGGGCCCTTATTGGCCGGCCCTCTGATGTACTCATTCACCTCATCACCTGAAAAACATCAAAGCTAACAGAGGTTACAGGGGGTGAGGAGGGGGAGTGGGGGGGTGCGGATGGTGCCATTATGCTTCCTGCCTCCCCCCACCCTCCCCCTCATCCTCCTCCCCCCCCCCTATGGAATACATCGGGGTCATGTTACCCATCATCGCACGGTAATCCGATGCAACAGGCCCCCAGTTCTGACCGGGACCCGCTGTTAATGGGCCCAGGTTATGAGAAGGACTTCAAGGCTGCGAAAAAAGGCAGGCGCTGGCGTTTGGCGAGGAACGAGCAGGCGAGAGCTGAGCGTTGACCTGGGCTTTACAAGAGCCCCGCCCTCTGGGGCTCATGGCCTCCTGAAAGCTTCCTCTGGCTTTCATCCCTCCATGTGCACCGCTTTACGGTCCGAAAGAAGTCGCTGCTGAACGTTAAAGGTCAAATTAACGGACCCCCCCCCCCCCCCCCCCCCGCTTCAGCCCCCTGCTGTTCTAGCGAGGGCAAAAAGGGGGTTATTTGACACAGATAGCCGCATCAGCGTGGCCATTTTGGCTCTGGGGACGTCAAGTCTCCCCTGAATAAATGAACGTAGTCATGGCCTGTCGGAAGCAGTGTTCTGAAGCCTGACCCCCCCCCCCCCCCTCCCCTCCGCCGCAGTTAACCACAAAAACACCATGTCAGCTTATGGCACCTCTTGTGTTCTTCATCTACAAAATAACCCCCCCACCATCCCCTTCCACCTTCAACCAAAACTCCCGAAAACCTGAAGATGTCGTGTGCTTTTTATTTTTTTCTCTCCTCCCCCCCTCCTCCCCCATATCTCACCCTTCCCATTTAATAAAACCCCCCAAAAACGAAGGACTCGGTCTCGTCCTCGTCCGCGTCGTCTCTGCTAGCGTTTTGGGATGAAGTAAGTTTGGCTGCTCAGTTGCCCTCCTGGAACGCCCTCCCCTCCCTTCCCTCTCTAATGTCTTTATTCTCCCCTTAACCCTGGAGAGCTGTGCTGCCAGCATACCAAAAGGTTAGAGGAGGGGAAAGGGCTTCCTCCCAAACCAAACCGTTTCCCTCTCGACTTTCCCCCAGGTAGCAGTTCACCGCTACCCTGTTAGCATTAGCTTTAACAGGCAGGAAGTGTGTGTGTGTGTGGGTGGGTGGTGGGGGGGGGGTCATCTGATCATAAAATGAACCTTTTCTTAGCTGGCCGCACTTTCCTCCAATAGTTCACCTTCTATAAACCCCCTGCACTGCTTATAGAGGAGCTCGAGGAGTTAACCAATAAGGCCTCACTAGAAAGTCCTTCTGTATCGCTATCTCCAATGTTAGTATTAACCAAACCTCTAACGGTAAAAAAAAAAATTAAAATAGCGTGAGTTGTGTAACTCAATAGTGTAGCCTGTGACCTCACAAAAGCCCATTAGCCATTAGCATAATTGTTTGCCGTCGCGACAGCTAATGAGAAATTAACAGGCAGAGTTGGATCTTATTAACCCTGTGGGACCACACAGAATGGTAAATGACAAGGATCTGGATGTGTGTGCAAAGCCAGTCAGCTGGTGGAAAGGGCACATTTCCCTTTTGAATTTGCCTTTAATTAAAAGCTCAATAGATGCCAAATGATCTCTGTCATTCAACCTAATCTTGTACTTTTTGATTAAAGACCTTGACGGTGACAGTCGTGTGGTTTTTACTCTCATTTAGAATCTCTTAGATATCGAGACGTAGTCAACAATGTTATCGCTAGACGTAGTCCTGAAAATGTACCTACATTGCACCCTCGTAAGATGACAAAGCACTTTTACAACAGTACATGGGAACTCGATGCTGGGCTTGAACGTGTCGCAGGTGGTGTTGCAATTCGCAAGCAGACGCGAGGAGACGAGCTCATTGGTTTTGAGACCCACCAATGAGAAGAACCGCACCACTCCAAGCCCCGCATCGAATGGCCTTGCTGTCAAATGGTCACGGTCCCTTTGTGTCGGCCGAGCACTTAGCTCCCCCTGCTGGCCAAACAAGCCGACTCCATCCGTCTTGTGTGCCACCTAGTGCTGTAGCTTTGTCAGTGCTGGTGACCCTAATGTGCGTGTGTGTTCGTCAACCTAGTTTCGCGCGCACTCATCACCACACACACAGACACACACGCACACACACGCCCACTCCGACTGACTCATTTCCCCTCTCCGTCCGCCCCCTCTTGCAGACCAGCTCTATCAGCGAGGTGGACGCCACGCCCCACAGGTCAGACGTGCCGTCCTCGTCGCCCTCTGTGGCTTCCGAGCAGGATGTGAGTGGTCGTCTCACGCCGCCGCCCCGTCACACACACACACACACTTCCTTCTCGCTCGCCATTATATTTCCCAGATCCTGACTTCCTGTCACACTACTCCTGGTATTTCTTCCCCAGTAACTGAGACTCATAGTTGCCTCTCTCTCACACCTACCTTGTTACTAAAGTCTAGTTCAGCTCAGTGCTTCCATTGCTAAAACTGGCCTGCTTCTTTGAAACATAGTCAAAGGTGCCCTTTGGTCAAAAGGTCGACATATGTCGAGGGGCAAAAAAAGTCCCTAAAAAGGGCAAATTCAGACACAAAGCGAACACAGCGCACCTGTAGGGAAAGGTTTCTGAATCAGAGTAGTGGTTAGGGCTCATCGCTGCCCTCTGGTGGTCGGAACAATGATCTGTCGACTCACGCGCTCTTCCCCATCCCCACAGGAGCCAGTTAAAACCCCTGCGGCTGCCCCCACCACCCCCTCTCCAGTGTACCCGACATCGCTGCTGACCACACCAAAGGTACCTCCTCCCACACACACGTACACGCACGCCGTCCGTCCCTTTGCATTCACGCGGTACGCCAACGTCACTGCTATAACCGCGTAGCCTTTCGACGAGCGTGCTCTCTCGAGATTTTAAGCGAGCTTCGCCCGCCTTATCCGGCCACCCAGTGTCGCGTGGCTCACGTCTTCGCTGTGTCCCTCCAGCCTAAAGCTCACCAGCTGAGCATCAAGACCTTCTCCAGCCCCACCCAGTGCACTCACTGCACCTCCCTGATGGTGGGGCTCATCCGCCAGGGCTACGCCTGCGAAGGTCAGTACCGCCAACGCTCGCACTCACTCACTCACTCACTCACTCACTCACACGCACAGGCTCCCTTTCTCTGGGCCTCATCCAACTTTGAAACACGAGCGCTGATAAACGTGGGTTTGAGTCTGGCACAGGCCATATCCTGCATGTCTTCCTTCCTTCTGTCCTCTCTCTACTTTCCTGTCTCTCTCTCTCTTTATATCAATTAAAAGCCACAAAGAAGTAGGGGAGTGTGCAAAAGAGTGTCACCCAGGCGCGCTCGACTTTCGACAGTGTTGGTTTGAACACCCTCTTCCTCTCCTCCTCCTCCCCCCTCTCTCTCTCTCTCTCCTCCCCTTTCTCTCTCTCTCCTCCCCCCCAGTGTGCTCCTTCATCTGCCACGTGTCCTGCAAGGACAACGCTCCCCTGGTGTGCCCCATCCCCCCCGAGCAGGCCAAGAGGCCCCTGGGCATCGACGTGCAGAGGGGCATCGGCACCGCCTACAAGGGATTCGTCAGGGTGGGTAGACCCCTCCCCGCCCCTCCCCTCCCTCCTCCCAGTTCTGTTCTGTCTCTCTCATACACAGTCGCTCAACCGGTCGAAGGAACGCTATTTTTGTGTCTTTTCATTTTCACTGGCTTGTTTTTCGTTTTTGTGACTTTTGAATTGTTTTCGAGTGTCACTTTTCCATTGATTTGTTGTGTGGGTGTAATTTTTTATTGTGTGTGTGTGTGTGTGTGTTTGGCCCTGCCTCCCCAGATCCCTAAGCCCACCGGGGTGAAGAAGGGCTGGCAGCGTGCGTACGCTGTGGTGTGTGACTGTAAGCTCTTCCTGTACGAGGTGCCTGAGGGCAAGTCCACCCAGCCTGGTGTGGTGGCCAGTCAGGTCCTGGACCTCAGGTAACACTAGCGCTCCTGCTGCCCTCTGGGGTCACTGTCCATGTCCACTGTCAAAGAGGGTTAGGGTTAATCAACGAGTGATTTTGATGGCTGTTAGTTTCCTTTATAGACAGGAAGATCCACTTAGAAAGGTGTAAACGATGTGTTACGTCTGTGTTTGTAGAGATGAAGAGTTTTCTGTCAACTCAGTCCTGGCCTCTGACGTCATCCACGCCACCCGCAAAGATGTCCCCTGCATTTTTAGGGTATGTTCTCCCAAGTCATGAATAAGACTGTTCAGAAGACGTTGTACTACAGCCTGTGAACTACAACACCCTGTGAACTACAACACCCGTGAACTACAACACCCTGTGAACTACAACACCCTGTGAACTACAACACCCTGTGAACAACAACACCCTATGAACTACAACACTCTATGAACTACAAAACTCTATGAACTACAACTTCCTACCTCGCTATTGACATCACACGCATACAGAAGCTTATGCGTGTATACATATATATATTGTTCACGTCAAAATGGGAAGAACGTCATCTCCACATGGTCTCGGCGACACGGTCGTCCCCAATCGAGTACGACCGCCAACCATGATAGCCTTCGCCTAGCAGAGCCCACCTTAACCGCCCCTTCCCCCTCTCCCCCCCCAGGTGACGTCATCTCTGCTCAGCTCCCCGACGCGGCCCGTGTCACTGCTGGTGCTGGCGGAGAGCGAGGCAGAGAAGAGGAAGTGGGTGGGCATCCTGGAGGGCCTGCAGAGCATCCTGGCCAAGAACCGGCTGAAGAACCGTGTGGTGCACGCCCTGCACGAGGCCTACGACTCCTCGCTGCCCGCCATCAAGACCACACTGTCGGCCGCCGTCGTGGGTGAGTTGGGAGGGGTTTGGGGGGGTATGGGTGTGTTTGAGAGGGACACGTGTGTGTGTGTGTGTGTGCGTGTGTGCGTGCGTGTGTGCGTGCGTGCGTGCGTGCGTGCTTGCGTGCGTGCGTGCGTGCGTGCGCGCGCAGTATAGAGGCCAGGAGAGACTAAACCCTGGCTTAGTCCTGAGCATGCACACGACAGACTGTTAATGTGTTTTGACCGCTCTGTCTTCCTGTGTAGATCGGGAACGCATTGCCCTGGGCACAGAGGATGGCCTGTTTGTAGTGGAGGTCACAAGAGACGGTAGGAGAACACACCCACTACTAGTGTTTACACACCTGCCAATAGCGTTTACACGCCCGCCAATAGCGTTTACACACCCACTACTAGCGTTTACACACCCACCAATAGCGTGTACACACATACGCTAACCTCATAGTACACATTCAACCTTCACGGATTTCAGTTTTATTTCGTCGCAATCACAAAAGACTGAGGATTATGTATTGAAACTGTCGCCTGGAAATGTCAAATGCTAATGTGCTGCGAATGGCCAATGTTGTTCCGTTGACGCTCTGGAAGTCAGCAAATCACTCGCTGTCAACTCCCATATATCGACTCACCCGTCCACACGCCACCGACCTCACACCTCCAGGGACTCAACAAAAACATCCCCTCCACCCACCCCTACCCCTCTCTAACTGGCCCCCTCCTGACCACAGTGATCGTACGGGCGGGGGACAGCAAGAAGGTGCACCAGATCGAGCTGATCCCCAAAGAGAAGATGGTGGCCCTGCTCTGCGGCCGCAACCGCCACGTCCACCTGCACCCCTGGGTGGTGCTGGAGGGCGTCGAGGGGGCCTTCGACATCAAGCTGACGGAGACCAAGGGCTGCCAGGCCCTTATCACGGGGACCCTGCGCCCCGGGGGGCCTGCCTGCATGCTGGCCGCTGTCAAGCGCCAGGTGAGAGTCGGGCGTGGTCTCTGGGCGTGGCCTCTGGGGGTGGCCTCTGGGGGTGGCCTCTGGGCGTGGCCTCTGGGCGTGGTCTCTGGGTGCCCAGATTGTTGCTCAGTGCTATTCTTTTTCAAAATCGTTTCAAAACGTAGATTTCACCGGAGAGAATCGGCCATTTGTTTGACGTCAGTTGCACGATAATCCTCCCTCCCTTCCTTCCCTTCCCAGGTGCTCTGTTACGAGATCACCCGCGCCAAGCCACACCACCGCAAGCTGTGGGAGGTGCAGGCCCCCGGCGTGGCCCAGTGGCTGGGCATGGTGCGCGAGCGCCTCTGCGTGGGCTACCCGTCCGGCTTCGCCCTGCTGGCACTGCAGGGGGAGTCCTCCCCCGTCAGCCTGGTGAGCCCTGGGGACCCGTCGCTGGCCTTCCTGGCCCAGCAGCCCCTGGACGCTCTGCATGCCCTGGAGGTGGGCTCGGCCGAGCTGCTGCTCTGCTTCAGCCAGCTGGGGATCTACGTGGACCCGCAGGGCCGGCGCTCCCGCGCCCAGGAGCTCATGTGGCCCGCCACGCCGCTCGCCTGCAGTACGTGGGGGTTCCCTTCTCGAGTTTCCAGTGTAGCGTTGAGCGTTGGAAATGCTTTTGGCTGAGATGATTACTTTGGGGTTGACCCTGTGGTAGATACAAAGTACACCAACAAAAGAATCCTAGTACTTCTTGCTTCCCTAGCTATGCGTTCCCACGAAAGAAAATGCGTCTGTCATGTGACACTCACTCAATGTCACTCATGTGACATTTGGCCACTCGTCCCGAAACTCAGTAAGGCTTTGAAAACAGTGTGACAGGACTGTGACAGTAAGAACTACACTGACAGTACATCGATGGTTCAGGCTGTCCATCCCCCGGCTCGGGACGTCCCAACTCACCCCCTGTCCCGTTTGCCGTCTCCTCAGGTTCCAACTCGTCCTACCTCACGGTGTACAGCGAGTACGGAGTGGATGTGTTCGACATCCACACCACCGAGTGGGTCCAGACCATTTCGCTAAGAAAGGTGAGAGATTTGTGCTCGGAATGACGCGGTGCCTTTCTTTACTTCCTGCGGGCCCTCCCCTGGGGGACATGGAGCGTGCGTGCTTGTGTTCGTTCATCTCTTCATCTTTAGCTGTCTCTCTCCACAGATAAGGCCTTTGAATATGGAGGGCACTTTAAACCTGCTGGGCTGTGAGCAACCTCGCCTCATCTACTTCAGTAACGACTCCTCAGGTTCGGACCCCCGTCCCCCCAACTCACTCACTGACCACAAGTAGAAGTGCTAGCATACAAAAAAAAAAAAAAAAGGATCTGACTATCTACTCATAAACCCGAGGCATGTTGTCTAGTCGTAAACCCTTCTCGTTAACTTAGTCAGTTGCGGATGCCCAATGATGTCCTCCATATCTCTCCTCTGTCTAGAAGGTGACCTGGCCATCCCTGAGACGTCGGAGAACAGCAAGAAGCTGATGGTTCGCACGCGTAGCAAGAGGAAGTTCCTCTTCAAGGTGCCTGAGGAGGAGAGACTGCTGCAGAGAAGGTGACCCTAAACTCTTAGAGAACCCTTAGTTCTCTAGGCAAGGCAGGAACCTCTTGTCTGTGTCTGTCTGTGTGTCTGTGGCTCAATGTTCTGGAGAACCGGGCCCAGCATGAGGTCAAAAATCGGGTCTGGTGAATCGCTCAGGACAAGAGGATGCGCAGCGTCACTGTGTGAAGCCGTTTGGATGTGTCGTTTGCAGGAGAAATCGAATGAAACTATGGAAACGTGTTCGTAGCGCATCAACAGCACAAGTTCATAACAGAACGCTAACCCAGGTGTTTTTTTTTCCCCTACAGGGAAATGCTGAGAGACCCTGAACTAAGGTCTAAGATGATCTCCAACCCCATCAACTTCAACCACGTGGCGCACATGGGCCCTGGGGATGGCATGCAGGTTCTCATGGATCTGCCACTGGTAATGGCTCCCTCCAGAACGCACTACGCAGCTAGAGCCAAAATGGCCGCCGCCAATAACCGAAACTGACCTTGCCGAAGCCAAAATGTTTCTCCGTAACGATTGATCTGAAGTCTACGTAGCGCTCGATGGCTAAAGGCCGTAATCTGGAGTTGGTGGACCAATGCTGTTTTTCTAGCGAGCTAGCTAGTTAGCCCCATGTCAACCCCGTTTACTGAACAGGCTTTGAGTTCAAAAATATGTTTAACCACAGAGGTCATGCGAAGGTGTCGGGTATTTCCCTACTAATAGGGCAACTTTGGTTTGCGGCTTTAATATGAACGTTAACTACTGATAGATGTAAATGACATGTATTTACAGACTTTGACATTACAGTTAGATTTCATTTTAAATGGCCGCTTATTCCAAATTGACATTTGCCGAAACGGAAAAGCCTGATAGTGACAAACTAACTGACAGTGTGTGATGGCCACTTACCCGGGGCATGCCATAACTCCACCATTGCAATCACAAGCAAGCGCCAGAGCCGTAAACGGTGGCATCTCTCTAACTCAACGGTTCCCATCGGCATCCTAACTCCTGAGATAAAACGCCATTCCACTGAACACTACCTGTCCTACTTTCGTGATGTCATCCCCCTATGCCTTTCTCCTCCACCTTATCTTCCTTTCCCGCCTCCCTTTTTTCGAGAATGACCCTTTGACCCTCTCCCTCACCCCCTCTCTCACTCTCCTCCCCCCCTTCCCTCCCTCCCCCCTTCCCTCCCTCCTCTGTGTCCTGTCTCGTGTCCTTTGTTCCGTCTCTCTTTCTCTCTTCTCCTCCCGCCTTGCTGTCTCCGGCCGGGGCCGGGGCAGGCGAGTGAGGCCGCCACCACCCCCTCCCCTTCCTCCTCCCGCCACCACGCCCTGATCTCCCCGCCAATCAACTTTGAGCACGTGTATCACATGAGCCCCGTGTCGGCGGGCCTCTACCTGCAGAAAGAGCCCACCTCCACTTCGGCCTCGCAGCAGAGCCTGCCTCAGCTCTCCTCCTCCTCCTCCTCCTCTCCCTCCACCTCCTCCCTGGCAAGGGTAGGCCAGGCCTCACCGTTCCTTCTTCCTCCCTCTCGCTCTCTCTCTCTCTCTCTCTCTCTTCCTGTCGTTAACGTTCTCTTTCCAGCCTTTCCTCTTATTTCCTTCCTTCACTCTCTCGTTTCTCACTTGGCATCCCATCCCAGCCTCGATTCCATTTTGCACCATCCCCCCCCTTTATTTTCCTCCCCTCAGTCCTATTTCCCCTCCCCTTCCTTTCCTAATTGCTTTCTTTTCTGGTTTCATGTTTTTTGGGGGGAGGGGGGGTTTGAAGTGGCTTGAGTGCATCTTGAGTTTTCTTTATTATAATTTTATGATTTCTTTATACTTATCATTTGGCTATTGGTTGACTTGCTCCGTTGTTCATTGTTTGGCATACTGGCTGCTGTGTGGTTGTGCAGTGTGTCACCCCAGCCAAATGTTCCCCCTGGGCTTTATATCAGGGTTCAATGGAGAGAAACCTTTCAAAAAAACAGGGCAGCGTATCACCTCAGCGGGGCTCAGTTGAGCAGATGGCCACTGGAAGGGTCACGGCATCACACGATGTTTTCCCCCCATTGAATTTTGTCAAAAGGTCCCCCCGCGTATGTGTGGAAACGTTTCCAAGTGTGCTCTTGCCGTGCGAGTGTGTGCGCACGCGTGTTTGTCCTGGCATAGCGACCGTTGGTGCTTGTCGCCGTTGATATGAATGTCTAACCCGTGTTCTCGCCGGTACACTCATACGACAGCATGTCTGAACGCGAGGCCGTGTCTGACTGTGTCTCTGTCCGTCTGTCCGTCCCTCCGCCAACACAGGGCGTGCTGCATTCCCAGGACGACGCTGCGAAAGACAAGCCCCGCCCACTCTCCAGTATCTCACGGCAACAGAGGAGCAAGACCCATATCACCCGCACAGCCTCAGGTGATGGGGCCACAACGCGACACACTTGCGAGGATGCGTGGAAGCGCGCACCATACTCCTAGCGATAGTTCACAATACTTCATTGAATTGTTGATCAAAACCAAATCAGTATGCATACATATTGTTCCACACTAGAACCTGAACTCTTTGATCCAGCATGGGAACCTCCCAGCTGCAATGCTGAAGCCACCTCTCTGCGCGATGTGTCAGACTTGGAGGCGGTGCCAGGGTCATTCTAGGAACATCCGTCATGTAACCACCGACCAGTAGCTTTGAAGAGAGAGAAAGACACAACACAGACCTCCGTCTTACAAACCTCACAAACATGAGAAGGAATGCTGGCGTTCCGTGCTATAGACTATATTATGTATCTCTTTCTCCCCTCCATGTCTCTCCACTGCTCTCGCCCCTCTCTCTCCCTCGTCTCTTCCACCTCTCTCCTCTCCCTCTCTGCTCTCTCCACTCTCCCCCTCTCTCTTCTCTCTCCCCTTCTCTCTCTCCTCTCTCCCCACCTACTCTCTCTCTCAGCCTGCTCTCTGATCATTTCCCCAGCTCCTGACTCAGACTTACCCACGAGCACTCCAACCCCTTCGAACGCTCCAACACCAGCAGCCCCCCAGCCCCAACTCCGCCACCGCAGCCAGCTGACCCCTGGACCGGGCCTGGAGGCACAGACGCTGGAACGGCTGGAGGAACTCCACTCCCCCGCACCCCCTCCTCCTCCTCCTCCTAATGGCCCGAGAAGTCCCCCACTCCAACTTTGTACACACACATGCGCGCACACACTAACAGAAGATGCGTCCGCATATTGAAACCTAGGCTATAAGTTTTAATCACGTGCACCTACACTTGAGTAGAAATGATTTGTGGAAAAGTGCCAAGATTGAGACTTTGAGAACCCCCCATCCTGGGCACCCCCCTTCAAAGGCACCCCCCCTCCCTTTTCGACTCAATCAGTTGATTCGAGGATTGAACCCTGTCTTTCCATGGTCACCTTCTTCCTTCCTATCCAGGGGGAGTGTGTCATTAAATATATGGCACTATGAGCATTCATGACAAGACCCCCCCCCACCCTCCTCATCAGTCTTTGGCCACCTGCCCAAACAACCCACTAATTCATACACACACACACACAGTCTCAGGCTAATTACGGAAGACCACACTCTGGCTCAATGCCTTCCCTTTCACTCCATTTCTGTTATCGCCGGTGTGGTCAGATGCCGCCCATTAGACTTCATCTCCCTCCTTTCTCTTCTCTCCTCTTTCCTTCCCTCCCGTATAAAATCAAATTCCCGTATAAGATCTACTCTTTTCTACCTGTTGCTTGGGCACTGTGTACACATACTGGATCCTGAGATACTGACTGTTTCAGCCTATGCCAGACTACTCTCTGAGCAGCCAATGGGGAAGCTTTCTTGTGTGACGAGGCTGCTGCTCGTCACACAAGTGAGGAATGACGGCCTCCTTTTGTGGGCGAGGAACATTTCTTAGCTAACAGGGTTTAAAAAAGAAAAAAAACAGCCCTTGTGTTGAAACGCAGTAGTAGTATTTTTTTGTTTGTTTTCACTTCAGGCCATTCGTTTGTTTTCCCTCAAGTTTTTAAGGTTCCTTGCTTAGTTTAAGTTAATACATAGAGCTGTTATAAGCTGAAGTTATTCATGGATCGCTGACTATGGGACACTCACAGAAAGAAAATAATCTTTATGAATGATCTTGATCATAGGTTTAAGTTTGTTTTTCTATAAAAAAAAATAATTAAGGAGAAATGCGAGGGAATAATAACTTGTTTTGTTTTTAATGCGTATAGTATTTTGATGGAGATGTTCAACTCAGAGGGACACAAACAGAACTGTTAAAAAAGACTTCAAGGACTACAAATCCCTACTTTCTCACTACTCCCTGCCCCTGCTGTTTGAGGGTTGTAACCCTGTCAGCTGTTCTTGGACCACATTATGAGACCAGTACCCTGGAGTTGCCACCTGAAAGACTGTAGGGGTTTAAAGCCAAACCAGTGAGCTTATTTTACTGCTATTATACACTTCCTCTACCAGCCTTTGTAATATTAATTCATTCATTCATGTTTTTAACTTAGATATTTGCCATAAAATTATGTATAGTCGGTGAAACAATTCACCATCACTGAGAAACTGAGGAGAAAAAAGATTTAAAAAATCAAGAGACTGCAATGTATTAATTTCTCGATTGTGCGTTTTAACTTTTAAGTCGGAAGAAAAAATGGAGAGAATCGGAGAACGGCTGTTTAAGAAAAAACGAAAGAAAAAAAAAAGGACTACCTTACTCCTAGGATTTTAAATGAGTCCTCCACGAGATGCTGCTTTTGTGTGCTATGTTTAAAGAAGACAAAAAAGCTAGGTATGCGTGACGACCCGCTTACTATAGAGAGAACCCTCTGGAACTAGGCTGACCACACCCTCCCCCTCCCCTCCCCTCGTATGTTGAGCTGTTCAATCATGAGTGCGAAGCATTTCACCAGAGCGTCCTGTTGTAGAGCTGGATTGCCACTAGAGGGAGCGTGTTCATAGAAGGGGTTTTTTTCCCTCCCTCTGGAGCGCGGGACGTCTCACTGTACAGAAGTGACATACAGACATGTGTGGCATATCCGCTTATCTCTCGTGTGCCTTCAGTGCCCTTTTGTGATTTTTTTTTCTCGTTTGTTTTGGTTTTACAGAATCCACGTACATACCGAAGCGATTCGTTTTTTTGTTGTTGTTTTTTTACTCTGCAGGCTGAGGGGCTCACAGAGACATGGGTTTTTTTCCTTTCAGAAACACTGTATTCAACTTGCACATTGTTTTAGTCCAAGGAAATCCTCTTGATTTGTTTTTGTGTCAGTGATATTTCTTGTTCCCTTTTTGATTTCGTATGACACCCCACCTCCGATCCCTGACGCTCTCCTTCCCGCTCCCGGCCTCCCAGGACTTCTGTTTTCCAAGCTCGCGCTCTCTTTCTCTCTCTTACGAAGAGACTTTCTCCTCAAAAACACTACTGCTTTTTTTTCTCTTTAAAAAAAATCACCAGTTGAAATCTTTGTAATTATTGAATTGTTAGCAACAAAAATTTGAACAGACAATAAAAGAGTATCTGTTGTGCTTCTGGTGTGTATTTGTGGGTGCGCGTTTGGAAAATGTTGGTAGCCTTTGTCGTTTACAAGATATTCTTGAGTAAAGGTTGGTGCGCTCTTAAATAATAACTCCTTATAATCCCATACGCTGCTTCATCTTCAGCATGTTTAAACACGTCTACATTTGTTTGAAACTACCAACTCTCAACTTTTGGAGTTAAATGCATCCGTGATATGGATGGTACATGTATATTGGGGATCAAGACCCATCACATTGAGAAACATTACATTTACCGACTGTTTAATGCTGTAGCAGATAGATACAGTAAAGTAAGTGTAGGTCGACTAGAGGGCACAATAGGGGGAGAATTGTGACTTCACTTCCAAACATATCGTTTCGACCAATATCAAATGTCCATCATGTTCAAATACTTGGTTAAAGACTGCAGTTGTTAAGGCTTGTACTTGCAGTACCCCTGTAGTATGGCCTTCTCTTACACAGTACACATGCTTAACCAGTGAGCTAACAGGCCCCGATACGATACAATGACTTAATGAGTAAAGATACTTTACTTTGAAGAAAACTTGCCATTTTCGTCTGATGTGTCGTAGCTGTGCCAACCTTCAATCCAAAGGAGCAAATGTCTCTATAGATGATCTTCTTAGTTCAAGACATAATTTAATACCAACAAGAAAACAATATGTTGTATACTTTATAGGTATATCTTTGAAATAAAACCTGCTGCATACTGGGTCATTCTACATGACTGATTACCCAGGAGCCTGAGTGGAAACCCATGAACTGTCAATTCCTCAATGAGTAGAACGCAAATATCTGCCTGCAAATATCCACCTAACGCATGCAGGAGTGCATCGTAATCAACTCCAATTGTGCTACTGAGTTGTCTCCTGTAGCCTGAAGCCAGAGGCTCCCTAATGTTGTCAAGTGTCCACAAGCTACTCATCCTCACGCTCAGCTCTGCAACCTACCAGAAGTGAGCGGCCATTTCTTGGTGAACTGCACGTTTTGTACTGTGATGTTTTATGTTTGTTTTATTAACACGTGTTATTGAATGTCTGTGTGTTACACGTGGAGGGAGGGATAGAGGAAAGATTAGCATCGGTGTTGAGTTAGGGTGGCTCATTTAATATTTAATTCTACAAAAACGATGCTCATGCAAACATTTGATGGGATCACAAGTGCTCCCACACTTTTATTACACAAAGCGGCAGGTATACGACCGCTTTCCATTACGTTTTTAGTTTTTAATCAAAATGCTGAGAAAAAGCGAACACCGCCTTACGTTTTAAAATTCAGGGCTGAAGTAACGTGGGTGTCTTTTGTCTGTCTGATGTGTGTGCCTTCACCAAACCAGCCTCGTGCTTCCTGTCCTCCCCCTCAGTCACAGGGGCTTCCCACAGAGTCCACCCCTGATGAGAGCGGCAGGGGGGCACCCCTCCCCCTCCCTCCCTCCCCGCCTCAACTCAGTGAACCCAGGGTGGGGCTCGAGATGCGGCATTGCCCGAACACGGAAAAACGATTATTTCAGGCGCTAGCCTGCTCAATTAATGGGCTGAGTGTTTCAGACAGATACATGCAGGGAAAGAGATGGCGATTCAGTGGCAGGCTGCTCTCCATCGGGACTGGCGACCGCTCTCACCTGATTCTGCCGAGCGCACTATTTGGAGAGTAGCCATTTGAGTGTTCATTGACTCCGCTCCATTTCAGCCCCTTGTCACAGGAAAATCATTCGCATTAACATATTTATGAGGAAATTCTAAAAGTGCATTCTGATTGTGCATTCTGTCTGTCTGTCTATATATTTAAGAACTTCTCAACAATTTTATGATTAAACTTGAAGCCTTACTCATCATCACCCCACCGCCCACACACAGTTACACTTTTGAGATGTGTTTTTCAAACAGCAGTTTCAAAAGCAGACCTGTGCGAAGCGTCTTCACGGGCACTACGGGGTGTGCACACACGCGCACACAGGGAGTCTTTGACTACGAAAGCTTCCAGATGCTGGATTTCTCTTTTAATTAACAGACAGCGGTGGGCTCTTGCTTCGAGGGATTCCTCGGCGCTCTGCTTGACAGAGCCATCATGGAAATGTGTGCAGGTTCTGCACACAGCCTCCTGTGTTCAAAGCTGGAAGGCCGTTTTCTCTGTAAAATCGTACCGAATGAATAAGTCATTGTTTGCACAAAGCTCGGTATGTACTTGTCACACTAACAGATTTCCGAATGCCTTAAAATGTTGAGGGGACCCATTATATTGCTGCCAACAAGTTTAATCGTTTAAAAACGCTGCTACTGGATGTTGGCCGTAAGTGGTATTTTTGGTTACTTTAACTCAGATTTTAAGCAGGGGGTGAGTTAACTGCTATGTTTTAAATCCTTTGGGATAAATCCGTGTCAAGTTGGAGGAAGCTCCAGTGGCCGAGAGTCAGAATTCATTTACCTGTTACAAGGTTATGAAATGAGTACTTTCAGGTGTCCACCACCAGGGGGCGATGCATGCTTGATATTCAACACGCTGTGTTTCTTTTGTTAGACAAGGATATTTATCAGGTTCCTTTTATTCCCCCATTTTAAATGGTACGCTTTTATACTAAGAAAGTACTCTATTCTCAGTCGTTACGTTAGGATTGACAAAAGTAAATACAAATACCAGATTTATTTTCAGATTTATTCAGATTTAACTGACCAGCTACAATAATATTGCATAGGATATACATTTCAAAATAGCCTGCTTTGTTATGTACAGAACACACGAGTGTTACATGGTCAAAACCAGATGACAAGAAAAATGTACATACTGAAAGTGAACTTAGCATGAGACCAGTGTAGTTAAGAGAGGAAAACCCTTAAATCGTGTAGTAGAAATCAGCATTCAACACCACTGACAAGTACGCTCTAATTTTACAAGATAGAGGAAAAACAACTGTAATGTTCATATTGCACTTGGGACTAAAAGGATTCTTTATGCATCCATGTATTTTCAACTTCTATTGTTCTGGACTTAAAGTGGTAGCAAGACCTCGAAGCGCAGGTGGAAGGTCGCTTCGATAAGCAAGTTATCTCCTAGTTGGAGCAAAATGCGGCATTTGCCTGTTTGAAGACACTGAGGTCAATATCCATAGTAGTCAAGTATGAATATAAACAACAAGATCTTTCAAATGAATACATTGTCCTACATGTCGCTTCTGGCCGGAGACTGACAAATTAGTACATACACTGTGATTATGGATCAAATATTTTGGTTAACTCAGCCAAGTTGGTTCAGTTTGATAACCGAGTGAAAAGCTGCCAGTTAGTCTGACTGGTCCATAGCAATCATCTCTTTAGAACTTACTGACAGAAAGAACAATGTGGAAGGCCTGGTTGCATACACAGTACAATTCATAAACCTCCAGATCATTTAAAAACATAATGATTCACACAAATATTTACAGACATCGTTTCGTTTTTTTTACCTTATCTATTCAACGCGAATATAAAATACAGGGCCAAAACTCTGCTACAGAGACCTCAGACAGTTGCCTCATAAATAAAATAAAAACGCAATATATTATTCGAATTTTGTCATTTCATCATCAAAATTAACAAGCGATATCACAGAAAAATGTATAAATATACAAATACCTACAACACACACGGAAAAGGAGAAGCTTACAAGGCTTGAGGAGTTCCCACCTCATGTTCGATACCTCTTGCAGAACCGAGGAGGGACGGACCCGCACAGGACTGCTGATGGTGTCATAAACAAGTCTCCTTGGTTTATTGTTTGCGGTTGATGTTTTTCCCCCAGCGGGAGACTGGCTGGCCTGGCGACAGACTCCTTCCATCACCGAGGGTGGGGTTGATCATGTGGGTGGCAGCCCTGCCTGGGAGTTAGAGGGAGATGTGGGGTCTGTTGTGTGGCATCCAGTGAGACTGTGAGAGCTTTGCAGCAGAGAACTGCTGGACCCCCCAGGTGGCTCTGTTAGCCCATCTTAGAAGTAGAGTATGAGGGGTAGTGTGGGTTACACTTACTATCCTTTACGTTCGTTCCATTTGATTGATTTTTTTTTTGTAGAACCAGTTGGGACACCGGTGCAATTGTAAACACAGCGCAATACTTGCACTATAGGGCCAAACGCTCTGTCCCAAACTGAACACCACCAGAGACAGGCGCACATTCCACAGAGAGGGAAGGAACTGCGTCAGGCCGCTTGCAGTTTGTTATTCAGCTGCATACTGGTGGACCGGGCGGCTCTGGCTCCTCCCCTTGCCGTCCTATTGGACGGCAGAGGGGGCCCCCTTTCAGGGCGGAGCCAAGCACGGACACACACAAACACGCGCGCGCACACACACACACATACCAGCTGTTGTGAAACTCTCAGCGTAGCCTTTTCCGCAAGCAAGGACCTCCACGTGATCGGAGCCACTGCCCCTCACCCCCTTAATCTCTCGCTCTCACTCTTCTCTCCCCTCCCCCCTCTCTCCGCAGTCTCAGGAAGGATGGGGGAAGGAGAGAGGCGGGGGGGGGGGGGGGGGGGGGGGGGGGGGGGGTAGGGGGGAGGTGGGGGACAGCTTGCGAGCCATGCTGGACAGTCCCTGGGAGCACATATGCAGGCTATTTGACCCCTTTGACCGAAGTCAGAGTTTGGGGATGAAGTCCAATCAGTGGCCCTCCTCAGGAGTCGCGGCTCGACGGTGGTTTTCAGCGTGGCTCTGGCCGCCCTGAAACTCGCTCTTACACAACTTGGATATCTTTGCATGACTTGCATTTTGCTGAGGGAGTAAAGTCCAAACACGTTATTGGATGCAGAGATGAAAGGAAAAAAACGAAATTAAAGGCCATGAAGAGTACAAAGTGTCATGTATTAAAATCCCACTCATTCACTCGATTGTTCTCTGTAGTACAGCGCAGCGTTCCTGCTGGGTTCCAGTCTTTGGCGAGGAGAGGGTTCTGAGGAGGAGGGGGGGGGGGTAGGGTGGGGGGTTAGACCCGTCTGGTCGCATGGCTTATCTAGAGGACTGAGGATCTCTTACAAATAGTTTCGAAACAGCGTCCGCCAGGCTGCTTGCTGCCTTTTCTTCCTCCCCAGAAGGCTTGACCCCCCTCGTCCAGTCTTCTCCTTCCATTATAGGCACTGGGTTTCCCCCCCTTACAGAGAGGGGGGGGGCTTTCTGCATTTTGAACAATCTCACGTGGAAAATATACATTGTATTCAATTTGTGCGCAGTGACCAAAAAGCAACACTGCTTAAATGCTTCGAATATCCGTGGTCGAGTTGCGAAACATCCAGATCGTTCTCGACGTCGTACGTCTCCTTGAGATTCGTAAGTAAAACTGCCCTTACGTGAACACAATGGAAAGCCAATGTTTCTTGAATACAAGTACTTTGTAGCGTGAACGTCAGTGTTCACTACCAGTTCAGAATGCTAGCGAACAAGGCATAAGTGATAGGTTTCGGTGGAATGATCAGCTATGCTTTGAGATTGTGGCTGTAATGAAGGCAATTCTATCCAGTGCAATAAGCAATATTGACAATCACCCGTTTTCAAAAGTAGAGGTCGTGAAACTAGGCAATATGTCAGAAATGGTGACGCGCTGCATTTTCCCCCCCGTTTTCGTGTGTAAATATATAAACCGCTCTTTGCTTGAAAGAAGTAGTAAGAACATGCATGTCGCAATTCATTTCACAAGGACTTAAAGTAGTAGTGCTCAATAAATACATGTCCGCATCCTTGCTTCGCTTGTCCTTCTCCTGTAAATCACAGGTTCTATTCTTCTCCATTGAATAAAATAAGTCTCGTTAGTAATACTTGACTCCCTGCATGTTCTCCCTGTAGGAACAATGATCGGCACAAGCTTGCCGTCGAACATGTGCATTCACCATACGGCAGAAGTGTATCTGGCAGGTATGTCTTTCACAGAAATATAGCACGTTTTTTTGTATCAAAAAATAGAAATGTCTGTTTAAAAAAGAAAGAAAAAGGAAACATTAAATATTCATCCCCGTATAACCCCAATAGTCTGGACAGCAGTCTGGACAGCTGTCTGCACCGCTGTCTGGACAGCAGTCTGGACAGCAGTCTGGACAGCAGTCTGGACAGCGGTCTGGACAGCGGTCTGGACAGTGAGGGACGTTCATCCAGTCAGGAGCGCACCAGGATCTCCATGATGTGGTCCAGGTCGTTGAGGTCCATGAGACACAGCTGCAGTGTGCTGGACGTGCTGTAGCCAGAGAACGCTTTGAGGTTGTCCTCGGCGCCCCCACCGCCCCTGGACGCAGGGCACACCAGACCCGAGCAGTCTGCCGGGTCGTACATGGACGTGTCGATGTCGTCGAAGATGTCGTCCAGCGCCAGGTCCGTCAGGTAGCTGGTGGAGTTGGCGATCTCGAAGGCTCCGAACAGCGAGTCGGACGACCTTCCTTCGACCGCAGGCGTCCGGCCTTCTTTATCGTCGCTTGGCGGTGAAGAGGAGGCGGCCGCCGCGAGGGGGCTGTCCGGGGGCACGGCCGGCAGCTCCGGAGCGTGCCGGGGGGTGGCCGCGTGGAGCAGCGAGGGAGCCGGAGGGGCGTCCGGGAGTTGGGGTCCACCCTCCTGCCTCATCTCCTGCTGGATGTGACGCAGCGTGTTGGCCAGCAGCACCGAGCGGTGCAGGCTGGGCTCGGCTCGCCTCTGGCAGGTCTGGAGCTTGTCCAGACACAGGTCCAGCACCAGCTGCCTCTGCTGGGGGTAGGGCAGCCCCGGGACAGGGTCCTCACACTCGCTCAGCTTGCGCTTCACCCCTCGACCCACCATGTACCTGAGGACACACAACAGGAGGCAGGATGTTAGACACCGTGTGCCGTAACGGATCCAGTCAGACAATTGGAACCCAAATCGATATCGTTATTATATTGTACCGAAGTCACTGTGAAGCGATGCATTTCGCAAGCAGAACTTTCCTTTCCATCTTTGGGTGTTTGTGTGTGGGATGAGTGCTGGACGTGACCTGTGCTATTAGCTTCTGTGCAAACGGCTCTCAGACAGAAGCGCCATCAAGAGGTCAACAAGCTCATGGCCTCTCTGAAGAGCTGGAAACTCACTGGGCTGCTTCAGACAGGGTGCAGACTGATGTTACTTTGCCTGTCTGTCCTTCCTACTGTCGAGACCTCAGAGGCTAATGCATCACTGCAAACGGCAGGGAACTCTGCGGAACAATGCACGCAACTGAACGACGTATGAATCGACAACTTTACCGATGAATGATTCATTTACAAAATGCAGAAGCCCTCTAAAGTAGTGCCATAAACAAGCGTGTGAGCCTGGCCCTTCCCTATCGGAGGGTGTAGCTCTGCTGCTCTGCCCTGCTTCCCTCAGACTGAGCTCCTAGAACTGCAGCGCTGCACGCAGGTCACATGGACTGCTTCTCTCCAGGGGATTGGGAGGGGGGGAGGGGGAGGGGGGCAAGGCGCAGTGTTGGAGAGCCACGCTGGTCGCCATGGTGATCCCACATCCATCTACCTTGGGTGTCAGCTTGAGATCCGGTCCCTGAGGGGCCAGGCGACGGCCCCGGCTGAGGGTGCAGTCCTGCATTGCTGTCTCTTGTTTCATGTGCTACAGGAGCCAACCTCTGCTTGAACACAAGAGCAGGGGTAGGGTTGAGGGAGCCAGTTGAGGTTGATTCTATAAAAGGGGCTCCCTCTCGCCCGGCCCCCGCCACAACCAGGGACTTCTATCAACTGGTGCACCTCCCCCCCCCCTAACTAGGGGAGGACACCAGCTACACCTCCAGTTTGAAGAGTGCACTGAAGGAGAATTTCTCTCCGCTTAACTTGTCACGGATAAAAGCGATGCAAAGGAACGCTGTGGTAGATCCCCATCGTCTGAGCGAGCGAGCGAGCATTCCCCCTCCCTCCCCTCAGCCCTCCCCTCCTCTCGGCCCTTCCCCCCCTCCCCTCCCCTTGTGGTCCAATCAGAGTGCATTAGGGCTGAGGGGGCGTCGACAGGAAGCCGGCAGCCCCGTGCCCACTCTGCCGTAGGCGCTTGTGCGTCTGCCGCTCGCTCGTCATGCGCGGCTACCAGCCGTCCTCCGCAGGTCGGGGGTGCAGGCTGCTCTTCTCTCCGCTGTGGAGGAGGCAGTCGCGGCCGTCCGTTCCTCTGCGTACCGGGCGGAAAGGAGTCACGACGTCCCTGGTAAAGCTTCCCACCCAAACCCCCCCTCCCCTCCTCTTCATATTCTGAATGTCAAAACCCTCTGAGAAGTGGATGAGCAGTGATTGAAATGGAATCGCCCCACACACACACACACACACCCCCATCCACACTCCCATTGAGCCTCCATTCAACCTTTTCGTGCTCTTCTGACACCCTCAGGGTCCGTCCGTCCATCTCCCCCCCAAAAAAGGAAAAAAAAAGAAAAAGTGGCTAGGCTGTGCTGCTTGATATCTATGTGGAGGCTGGTTGCTGTGAGGAGTCTGACGCCAGTGATGACATAACCGCAGCTCTCAACGTTTCTGACCTGCGTTGTCTGTTGGGTTTGCTGGGAGTGGTGCACGCTGTAGGAAAGCACACACGCTTCCCCCCCTGGCTTGTGCTTCCAAAGCCTCTTTGACCCCGAACCACATTTGCAACTATAGGATCTGCTGCTGGTCGCTGAAACTGAATTCAGGACTAAAAAGGCTGCAATTTCACCATTAATCCTACATGAACACAGGCTCCAGCCTAGTTCAGTGAACCTGAGTGGTCGCAAAATCACCTGCTAGAAAAGCGTGCTCTTATCAGACCTTAAGGTTCCATCAAATGGGTCCTACCAATTAAAAAGTCCCCCCTCTGTTTTCTAGTGCTTTCTTTGAAAGAATAAACTCAAATAATATGGTCGCGGATGGGGCAAGATTGCCTCACGTTGGCAGCTGTGGAGCAGCGAGCCGTGCTTCTAGAAGGGGCCTCTCTCATTAGGTTGCCTCTCTCTCTCTATATCTCCCTCTCTCTCTCTCCCTCCCTCTCGCTCTCTCTCTACGCCTGCTTACCATGGCAACAGTGCTGGATGAGAGGCCAAAGCCCGAAAGGCAACAGTAACTGTAACAGACCGAGCATAGATAGAGGCCTGCTAGACTGGGAATCTAGCTACATGAGCCTCTGCGAGGTAGGTCTACGTTGCCAGGTCTTGCAATGCCACGCTGTGTCCAGTCTACACTGGGATGGAGCAGGGCAACGTTTGGGAAATGAAAAAATATCTGGACGTGCTTTTACCCGTAAATCGTATTTCTAAACCTGTGAACTAATCGCATTGGTGTGTTCTTCCCCTTTAGCAAGGCCATGTGTCATCACTATCAACGAAGATTTCTCACGCCTTCCACAACAGGACTTCCTCCCCCCCTCTACCTCTCCGTACGTCCTCCCAACGACTGCTCACGCCAAGTCTCCTAAGGGCCACAACTTTCTGTTTCGATGGTCAATAAAACGGCATGGTGGAGTGGCAGCACCTCCCATGTGAGCCACGGCCTCGGAAGCAACGACTCTCTGTCGCGTGTACCCCCCCCTACCCCCCTTCCTTCCTCCATCTCTAGAGGGAGGAGTGTAAAGAAGTGGGAGGGCGGAGAGAGAGAGAGAGAGAGAGACAGAGAGAGAGAGAGGGCTGCGGGGGAAGGCACGCTCCAGTTAGAAGGGGAGTGGGGAGGAGGCGGAGCCTTCCATCGATAAGCAGACGAGGAGTCCTGTTGAACAGTGGAGCATACGGTCCCTTTGAACGGATGTCTTTATATGGACAGGTCTGTCACCGGGCTCCAGAGCCTCCCCGATGAAATGAGTCACGGATGACAAACGAGTCACGTCGGTTAGTCAGTCGCTAGACATCAGGAAACCCTCGCCAAATAAAACCAAAAGCAAATGCTGGAAAGTGTACGAACGGACAGCCTACCTTACACTACAACACTCTGGTCGCACTGAAAGACTGAGGTCTTCAACATGTTAAGATCGAACAGTGTATTTATGTACGCCATGTCTAACAAGTTGCTTTAGGATGCCAGTGTCCAGGTTGCTTTTCAGAAGTTCCTCAAAACTATCTGGAGCTATGACGACGTGACATAAGCTTCTAATCTATGGTACTCAAAAGTATGCGTTCATTCTGTCACTTCCGTTTGCGAAAAGTAATGGCTTTGTAGATACTACTAGATTTTCCGGTATTACAATGACGAAATACATTAGAATCTAGTATATGCTTGCCTTTACTATGGTACTTGGTCGATGTTCAGCGTCTTTACTCCAACTGAATAGGTATTATCTATTTTGACAGGGAGTATATTATGGACTACACGTGAGTTGAGATCGTTGTCTCGAGCACTGAGGCTTACTAACTTCAATTATTTCAACTTCACTGGTTCAACAGAAATACTAAGCAAACGAGTCGTGTTAATCCAATTACGCAACACAGCGGCGCAGTAGAAATATTGTACCTCTCCTCAACTCACTTACGAAAACGCTAGCTGAGTGTGTTAGTGGCTGGGTCCAATAATCACTTGGAATCGTAAGTACAGTAAGTGAGATTGCCTTTGCGCCATGATAAACTATGACCATTCGAAATATCGTTCGGCTATAACTTGGGTATAGCAAGCCAGTAAATCACGTTAGCCAAGTTAACGAGTGTTATTCCAAAATAACTGGTGGCTGATTCACGTTTGAGAGCTAGCAAAACACTACGCGACTATTGCTCAATTTACAAGTCTAGCCAACTCAATTTTACTAAGCTAGTTCAAGGTAGTATGGCATCATAAGAATTCAGGACGTTTGTTGAGTGTTTTGCGAACATTTGAGAATACGTGTTAAATACTTCAAATCTATCGAGGTGCTTGATCATGACAATGGCAACGAGACTGTACAGTACCACTAGTGATTTACTATCCCTAACGTAGCTGACAACATCAATTATGTTACAATCGTCAGGAGGTCCCAATGCTTGAAATACGTATGTGACTAATCTGTTAAATTAATGATAAGACATGTTTACTACAGTTTAAATGAGCTAATGTCAAATAAGTTTTTACCTTGACGAATGGTGGACATCGTCTGGTTGTTCAATTCCCTTCTCGGCTGACTCGACATCCAGTCTGCACATCGAGGCAGTTTGAATTCCGTTTCTCCTTCTCACCAGCGTGGTCTTGTATGGCATGATTTCCCTTTGACCCATGACATTGTTGTGCTTTATCTATCTAGCTATCAACTTGTTTGGTTGATTGTTAAAACGCGTTGAAGTATGTTCGTACTGTACCAGTTGAGCAGATACTAACACAGATAGACAGCCAAGCTAACATTGGTTAGCTAGCTAACTTAGAAAAGAAAAACAACCAGTTCGACACCAACTAGTTTTCTCCTGGAAACTACATTATGGTAAACAAATTAAAAAAAGATTCATTAAAACGTAATCCCCTACACCTTAGTTTATCACGTCCAAAGTAAAAACATGCCTTTCCAAAACTCCTCCGAGATTGTATGACAAGTCTTCATCACGGTCGACTCTCTGTGTCTAGCTACAGTTTGAACTGTGAGACGAAGACCGAAAGTCAGTCCACATGTATCCAGCCAAGTAACGTGAAGCCAGCAGCAATAAACAATGTAACTTCCGGTTATGTTTACGAAACATAATTCAGAATAAAGGTTACAAAACGAAACCTACTTTTTATGGTGTTATGAAAAATTAACGTTCTTTCCAAAACGTGATGGTGAAATACGAAGGATGGTAGCGTAATATTAACAAAGTGACATGGTTTGTATTAAGCCTAGATATTCGATAAACTAAACCCAGAGCATACAATAAAATGGGTTCTATTTGTGAGGTTAAAAACTAGGTATTGTGTCCCCTTAACATGGGGACTAGTTAAATTAACTATGTAGTTACATAATCTATATTAGTACAATGATGAATAGGCACTTGTACAAACCATAGTAGCACCCTTAGATTGATTTGATTGTTTCGTGAAACAATTTTAAGTGCAAAATCTATATGAAGTTTAACTGTATAGCATTTTGCTAACAAGCTCTAACAGTAATATTAAGTGTGATGGCTAAATCCGAATTTGTAATACAATAGCACACTCTTAATCTGAAAGTGTATTCACAAAACCGGAAATGCTTTTGAGGACTATTGAGTCAGTTTCACAGTACATCCAGAACCTACGGGAAGGCTGTCCGGCCTATGAGTCCGGCTGATTGACGGTCGTCAGCTGGGATAACCTCCATTAGACCAATGAAATCTCAGGCCCGCCTAGTAACTGCGTCCGATTGGCAGAGTAGAAACCCCCACCGCCCCTACCTTATTCGTGTTGCGCTCACTGTAACGTGACAACTAGCAAGACAGCACAGGGCACTGCATTAGGAAATACATTTATATCAAATCTCTACAACATACGAGCCTTTAAAAACACTGTATTAACAAATAATAACTTCCAAACGTGTTATAATCTGCTTCATAGCAGTATATTCCTAATCTGGAAAGTATTCATCTTTTATATATTGGAAAAAATGGTTTAATATCACCTTTTATTTATCGATCTGTTCGTTTGATTACGAATACAGCTATACCGCTAGGGGGTTATCATAGCCTACCATTTTATTTTGTTCAGGCAGAGCAGTATTTAAGTTTTCCTCTTAAGAGGTGCAGTAAACCTACATCAAGGTAGGGCCTATTTTTATGCAACCACGTATTTTTCTTATTCTTGTTGCAGCCAGTTAGGAGTTGCCTTGTGTCTAAATCAAGACTTCAAACATTGCAATGAACAGACCTAATTCTCACAGTACACTGATACCACACAAAGAACACACCTTAATAATATGCTGTATCCTTTATTTTTTTGAAACGTATAAACTGCTACAGTTTGTATAAAAATGCACCATCTATACTAGATCATGGTCAGAAACCGCATAAGACGTTTTTAATGATAAAATAAGTCATATCTCACTCCTAGTTGTTCCCACGCGGTCGATACAAATTTTTCTCCCAATGTCATCATGTGCCTGAGCAAACACCTTTGAGCAGAAAAAATGTGCAGAAACATTATTTTAGATCCTGATTCCAACATGTCTTCAAAACAACTGCACTGAGTGACAAATGTAGAAACTAAACAAACTATTTCGTAAAATAGGTTATCTGTATACCGCATTAGGTGTCTCGAGACACCTGCATGTTTTGAGTGTCGCAAACACAGCCAATATATACTTTTGCCATAGTTTGATTAGCCTAACAAAGTTTAAATACTTTCGTTGTAAGAGCACTAAATTCATACAAGTACATTTGTAACCCGATACCATGTTTCACAACTGAACACTCGGGAGTATGACCAATGTAAAGCATATATGTTTGCACTTAATAAATACAATAAGTTAAAAGTCATGACAAATGGGAAATACCCATAAATATTCTTCACTTGAAAAAGCAACAATTCAGAATATGTGACTTCTAATGGCAAACAAATGACATCGCACAGGCTAGGTGCAACTAACCATGGTGCATAAGTTGTATGGCTGAAGGTGTCGAGGTTGTTTGAGTAAGAAGAATGCTACACTGCACACATAGCACCAAACCAAAGGGCTTGCAGAGGGTGCAATACGTTGTGGGCATATTGTGTTCTTGAACATGTTTTCTACCTCCTAGCTGCTATAGTTCACAAACATACCCAAAGGTAGGAAGACAAACGCTAAATCACTCCCAATCACATAAGAGATTTTGTGCAGATACTCTGGATAAAGGCATATAGAAAATAAAACAACAGTGAAAATTATCAAAAATGTATAACTTTTAAAAAATATATAGTAGAATACTTTTATATAAACTTTTTTTTATCAATATTTCAGCATTTTTTAAGAAAATATTTGTACATGTAAATATCTTGTTCGGCGCTCGGTTCATGTAGTGATATTCTGCAAGTACAATAAATTAAAATGGAAACCCCACAATAGGTACAAACAAAACGTAAAAAATAGACGTAGAAAAACATGCAAAGGAAAGAAAAAGGATGACGGTTGAGAAAAACAATCCAAATACTCCTGACTTGCTCTGAAATATAATTTACCAAGTGTCAATGTGGTCACATCACATACAGGACAAAGCGATGGCACCATAACAGGGCAGTATCCAAGCCTTAACCTGGATTGGAAACCAAATTGAATGAAAGATACCAGTTGTACATGATGACAGTGTCTGTGATCGGAAGCAAGACTACGAGCCCACGATGATCTCCATGATGTGGTCAAGTTCATTGAGATCGGGCCTACAGCTAGAGTTGGAGGCGGGGCCATGGGAGGAGCCCAGGCTGTCCAAGAGGTCGTAAGGACCCATTTTCGGGGCGCTCTGCATGCCGGTGAGCATGGTGTCTAAGTCATAATAAGAAGCGTCCACATCTGAAAACAGCTCCTCCAGTGCCGCGTCTGACCCTGGGTTATTGTTTTTGATCTCAAACTTCCCAAAAACCTTTCCCGTCGACATTTTGGACTCTTGCCCTAACAGCTCCTCCTCCTCCTCGTCTCCGAAACCCGAGTCTTCGGTCGTTCCGCTCTCTAACTCGGCCTCTTCCCTCAGCCCGGCCCTCTCCCAGCAGTGCCCAATGGTCCCCAAGAGACAGGTAGTGGCACCGTCGCTTATAGCGACGGAGCACAAGGCCTCGTCGGTCACGACCTCCTCTTCGTGGCATCCGTCGTAGCCCATCACAGAGAAGAGCTTGGGCCCCGCGTCCTGCTCCGGTCCCTGGGACCGGCACAGAACCTCCGTGGCGACCAGGCGTTCGGACGAGCTCTGAGCCGAGTTGGCGAAGGCGTCGGTGACCACCTGCCAGCTGCCGTCGTGGGTCATCTCCTCCTGGATCTGCCGGACGGTGTTGGCGATGAGCACTGAGCGACACAGGTTGGGCTCCACCAGCATGTGGCACAGCTGCAGTTTAATCAGGGACATGTCCAGGAGGGACTGGCGCTGCAGGCTGTAGGGCGCCATTTTGGGACCCTCGGGGTTGCCGCCGGCCACCGCATCTGCTCCGTCAGCGAACTTACGTTTGGTGCCTTTAGAGTACATAGTGGTCCTGAGGAAGGAGATGAGTAGAACACCAGGGTTAGAAGATACCAGGACAGATTTACCGACTTCATTTTGTTTTTATAAATGTCCGTTCTGTACTGCTGTATACTTGTACATTTCTGTGTAAAAGATGCTACACATTTCTTCCTAGGAAGCTAGGTCAAAATATATCTATGGTAGAACTAAGGGCTTTCTTAACAAACTCTTAACATGAATAATGCTAATCCATTCACTTTCCAACCCAACTGTATCTGAACACCACCACAAAGGACTATTCCAAAAAAACAACAAAAAAAATGACTTGAAAGAGTTTTTGTTCATTTACTTTTCTCTACCTTTCCTACGGCGGCGCACGGGCATATACACGAGTCGACTTCCTCTTTTGCTCATCACTTCAGCGTGTTACTGACAAACTGCTTCTGTTCTTAACACTTTCAGGTCTTGTCAAGCAGACCACCAAGACACCTGCTGAGTGAAACACCCAACTTTGTAGATCACTGGACTTATCAAAAAAAACAACAAACACAACATTTTGCTACCAGATTTCTTTTGCTTCCTGCCTTAGATGAGCCACCGGTTTCTGGTCTAGAAACAGGCGACACTGACAACGTTTGGTGTTTGGATTAGATGAAGTAGTAGTAAGATCAATGCCAATCTGGCATTCATCTGAATTCTTAGCACAGAGTGTTGTTGCTTGACAGGGTCAACATCCTCTGAACATCTTCTGTTACAAACCTAAAATGAATGCCTGTCAAAACAAAGGGGTTCACAAGCACAATTTACACAGATTTCAGAAATGGAGACTAACATAGTACTTGGAATACTGCTCCTAACGACGGCGAACTGCAACCCTAGAAAAGATCAGAACAATACTTGTGCCGTGTGATGCAAACCACAATGATGTGTAATAGTGCCTTTCATCTAAAAGATCCAAATGCAAGTATCTGCCAAAGCAACAACAAAAAAAATTGTGCTATGTAGACATGAGGATACAAAACTAAAAAAGGGCTAATGTGTAACAGTTCTTGTGCGCACAATACATGTATCGTTGTGCTGTATTGAAATATAAGATGGTAGTAGACACACACAGAAACGGAGAATGGCTCAGAGCTGAGCAGCACTTGCAACTGTACATACATCCAGTACCAAGACAAGTGTTGGGACACTCCAGTCACGACGACCAGCCTCCCACAGGCCTACAGGAGCCTAAAAGTGACCAGAAAATACAACTAAAGCAGGAAGAACACATGATAGTGACCACTACACGTCAATGTACATCACATCCAAGGTCACTTGGTTGACTGCTCGTTTGCCACGGGGGAGGGGGGGGGGGGGAGGGGAGGGGGGGTACGCTGACCCATACTGCTGGCTCAGGTGAAGTTAAACATAATGGACGGCTGAGGACATCTTCAATGCAATTGTTGATGTTGCATTGCATCGGATGGAAAAAAAAACCAAGATGTCGTTTCTTTGAGCAAGGTGAACACTGTACACCAAAACCATTCTACTGTTAGTTGCAGGCAACAACAATAAAATAAAGTAAAACGCATCACATCACAGGATGTCAAATCATTTTTCGATAGTGAGGGGGCAGACTTTCTGTGCAATGGAGATGATTAGTTGAATATCAAATCACACAACATCACATTGACGTCTCAATAGACACCCCTTGAACAGTAACAGACAACATTGAAGGGGGGTTTAGTGGAAGTTTAGATAAAGGCATGAGGGTTCAGCCTACCTGACACAAGAGTGATATCCCAGCACTGTAGGGACAGACACCAGTATCCTCTGCAACTAAAACTACATCACAGGGGAGGCGTCACGGAATATAGAAACACCTTTCAAGTTTGTACTCATTTTACAAACAAAAAAATTGGTAATATTATGAACGGAACTGGGCAAATGTAGGTAAAAGTGAAAGAGGTCAGTGTCCTACCGAGTACTTCCTGTCAGTAAAATTCATGCTCCTGGAGTGCAGCTGAGATGGTTGATACACATGGATCATAATGTAACTTTTTTTTAAAAGCTCTTCCACACTGTATTGTGCAAATTGTACATAGTGCCTTTAGACAATAAGTTCCTCAAGTGACGGCGTACTATATTTTCACATCTAAAAATATACTTCCGCTACGCTCAACATTTCCGTTGCTAACATTCAAATGATCTAATAATGTGAATGATCACAGACACAGCAGCGTAACCGTTTGTTCCACGACCAGTATCAGTCCTTTCTGCCCATATGCCTGTGCTGTGTTCAAGCTCCACCCAAGACCGACTCCCCTCCCCCACCGCATTGACGTGGTATTAGAATGTTGCCATCACCGCCGGATGAGTCCACTGCAGCCGTAATACAGTGGAAAAAGAGGTATGAGAAACTGTTGGGGCCCGGTGGATATTGTAGTAAAATGTCATAAAATAACTGTCGCAACCATGTAATTATACCGTAAGTGTAGTGCAGACTTAGAAGCCTTCAAATGAATGCACAAACCCCAACCTGGAGAGAGGACACAAGAGGCCATCTTGAATCCATTCTACAAAACTTGAGTTACAACATAAGTTACAATGTGTTCGGATACAGTCACACAACGTGTAAATAAATATTACAATCGAAATAATATAGCTGTACTATATGCTACCGAGTTACACTTGGCCTACAAACAAGGTTGATGAGGAATTTCGCTGGTGAACTTCCGCATTGAGCACTTGCGTTCGAAATCGACCGCGCATTTACTATTTGGGGGACTTTTATTTTTAAAGAGCAGACGGACAATTTAACTCATTACAATCGAAACATAACGACATAACGCAGCGTCAATCTGTGCGCACTTACCTTTAAATAATTCGTTTTAGTTTCCGAGTGTTCATGTGCTCTACGTGGGTAATGAAATAACAAGCGCAGTCCTCTCCGCTTTTCTCAGACAGACTGAATTCGAAGCCAGATCGACTGCTTGGCGGCCAGCTGCGGCAGAGGGAAGGGTAAAGTGGGCGGACACATGCAGCTTGATCGACAGGCCATCGCATGAACCAGGATAACGTGAACAAAAGCCTCAGTGAAGAAACAGATTCCACCACGGGTCTAGCCGGCAGACAGGGCACAATAAGGCCTCTGTTTGGGGGAAACATTTTTAGACTAATGTTCCATCTGAGATGTACTAAATCAAAAATTAAGTACCTTGACTTGAGGTGAACCTTTAACATTTAGTAGAGCGCAAATAGACACAAATGTTCCGACCTGAAATTCAAAAAGATTGAATTAAAGTATCACCATTGTATTGCCAAAAACATTTGTGTATGCATTATAGATAATTGACCCATGCAAATCAGAGACCTAAGTTGACTTTGGAATATCACAGTGAACTTCCATGTAAGGCTTGAAAATCATTTGGGCAACCATCAAAGGTTTAATTGGACCAATCCTCCTGCATCCTAAGACTGCTGTGTCTACTACCCCTACATACAAACTACCACCACCGAAATGGTGGATATGCATCCGGTATTGCCCAAAGCTTTCATTTGTGAGACTCGTCTTTGCCTGAAAGTGGAGAGTGCAGATTCTCATTGTGTGCCGATGACAACCTTAACCCCCCCCCCTCCCCCCTCCCCAACATATGTCCCATCTTTGGCCATCAGTCGACACAATAGGCAGAGACAGCCTTGTCACAGAACAAGGCTGAGGTGCAGGAACAAAGGCAACAGCAGAGAAACAGGGCACAGCTTGCTTCGGATGCTCCCAGTAACACACTTTGAACTCGGTTGCCTTTTCAGCCCGTTCATTATGAGGCCTGGTGGAAGTTTGGTTAAGACGGTTTCGTGATATACACGGAACAAAAAAAGCCCTCATTTAAAATGATGATTGGGGAAAGTGATTGTGATAGTGATTGTTTTGGTGCTTTCGTTCAAATAGAAGAAAGAGGTGATGAGCTAATGAAAAAATCCTCAATGCTAGAACCTCATTTACATCATCAAAGGTCATTGCAAATGATGAGGTCACAGGAGTCCAGGACAGGGCTAAACTCCCCTCCTCAGTTCAGAGCGATAATGAACCAGGAAGCAATTGAACTAGGTTAGCTTTCAAATGGATTGTGTATTTTGAGGATACAGATGTATTCGGAGGGGTGCACAGTGAGCCTATAATACGCCTACGTCTTCATTTAAACATCGTCCATATCAAACACAATCCTGTTTGATTAATATAATAATATAAAGAATAGTGGACACTGTCTGTTTATCAAGCCCCATGTTGTAATTAGCATTGTATCACTGATCGGAAATCTTTGTGTTACGCAAAGTCTACCACTGTGTAGGCCTATGTCTCGTATTTGTAATGATTATTATTATATTAAAACTCAAAAGCTTTGAGTGCTATAATGGTCAAGGATCCCAAACTGTCACATTGTGAGGATAAATACCACATTTGATATCGAAATGTCAATCAAAGGTGAAGGCCTTTGAGTCTATGACTCTATGAGACAAACTGATGCCGAAAGTGTGTCAAGCTCCCGCCCACCACCACCACCAAAGGAGTGGGCAGCAAAGCCCTTGAACATGCACCTGAACTTGGGCTCAACATCGTCCAGCCTCCTTCTGCCTCGACTTGTACAGGCCAAATGTATCTGCGAAGCATCGGTGGCTTGTTGGGAGTTTTTTTTTTTTTGCCAAACGGGTCGAGCAGGTTTTCTTTTTGTTGCCCGGCTTGGTTACCATGCATTTTTAAAAACAAGGATTTGTGCCCCGACAGCGTACGTGTGCTCGTTCGGCTGAGAGTGACTCACAAGCTAACCTGAAGGCAAGAGGAAGTGACTCAGCATGAGAGCACATTTACTTCTCTACCGATACAGCAGGACTCCAGTGGTTGGTTAGGGAGCAGCTGTCATTAATAGGCTACCCGTCGTCAAAATAGGCAGCAAGGTTAAGATTTAAGATATTGACAAAGAGTTGGTTAGGCAGAGCTAATTATTGCCTGTCTTTTGCACCGTCAGGAAGGAGTAGGGATATATGGTCACTTAGTGATAAGGGGGTTTTTAGAAAGAGAACAGAGAAAGAAAAACAACAGGAGATTGAGGGGTAGAGTTAGTTATGCACTCATAGATATTAAATAAGTTACGGACATTTTCAGAGATAAGACAAGAATCTGTCTCCATCTAGTGGTAGAAAACAGATTTGTTTTTTGTTAAGAACATGGTGGGAAAAGGAAAGATTTTCCACCATAATTTGGTCAGTTTATTAGATCAATATTTTTATTATTTATTATTGGTCTCATCCATGAATTCCTACACTAATCCATCCATTCATCCATCCAACCTACTTTGACCCTAGTATCTGAGTAGTACTAGTATCCTAGTATCTGTAACACAACAAATCGTTATAACAAGCTATAACCTCATGCCAAAGACACGAGGTATGAACTTTCCTACCAAAACCTGCTCAAAACACACCATGTTGGCTGACGCGTATACAACTGTTAACCACTAGGGGGAAACCAAGTGATATGTAACTATTTAACCCATTTTGTTCCATTGTCATCAGTTTTTTGAGAAATACAATTTAGAAAGCATCATTTCCTCTCTCGACCACAGATAATGGATTCTAATACCTTCATAATAGTCATGATTCACATCCGGTTGACCAAGATATTACATATTTACTGCAACAGATTTATTATCTAAGTAGACAAGTCACGAAGTGAAGATTTTTCATGTGTACACAACATATTTTTACTTCTCCATTCGCCAAGAGTGATTGGGTGACAACCCTCTAATAACCATCTCTCGACACTGTTAACTAGTTAGACAAAGTGACCGTGAATTGGGGTCAATGAATTGTAAATGGACGCATATCTATCAACAGAATAACTGTGGAAATGAGTCTTACCCGGGACATGATCTTTTTACACATAGATTGTATTGAGGTAGAATTAGCATTCTAATGTTGTGCTTTCTGCAGCCTCAGTTCTTATGGAATGGGTAACTATCTTTTAGGAAGTGTTTATGCAATGAATGCCAGAAGACAAGACGGTTTGATTGTGTTTCCGAGGCTAAAGGCAGTGGGATCTGCTTGTGCTTGTTATGCATGAATAATTCACGCTGCTCATGAAAAAAGTAGACAGGAAGAAATATATGAGCGAGACAAACAAAAGCCAAAGACATAACAGCGAGCGAGCAAGTCTACCCTAACTGAGAAAGTCGGCAGGAAGTCAAATTAATTTGAAGTTGACGCTGCACTGCAGCCGATCATTGACAGAACATCATTTTACAGCACCGATATGGAACTTGATGTAAAAAATGTGCTTCTTCTGCACGTTTCCTCTTCACAACATCTCATGAAATGTCAAAATGCTAGATGCCTAAATATGTTTCATTTTATTTGGCCACAGTACCGCTTCTGTCATTTTCCAGGCAGAGTGTAAAGGGGCTTCCCAAGGCAGCTTTGCCCGTTAACTCATGTGTCCTTGCGTGCTGACCACACACTAAAACCATCTTCAAGATCAGCCAAACCCTTTCATAAAACATGAAGAAACCGCTATCCTTGTCAACAACTGTCCCCAGTTCCCCTCCTCTTCCTCCTGCCAGCCCATCGTGTTGTTTTCCATCCAACCCTGCCCAGAAACAACCCCGCCCAGACAGAGGCAGAGGGCGGGGCAGAGGGCGGGACAGAGGGCTGGGCTGGGCTGGGCAGTCAGGTGAATGATGCGTAAATGGCCACCAGCTGAGATTGCGACTCTAGTCACCTGTCAACCCGACAGACAGGTCCCATCACAACCTCAGGCCATTAGGCTGTGCAGACAGTTGCTCACCCAAACAGACCATCAAGGACCAACCACATTGCCAGGCCAAGGACAAGAGGGTAGCAGGAGGGAGGAGGGGCCGGGGGGACGTGGGACTTCCCCTCTAGGTAGAGAAGAGCCCCAATTGGCTGTTACCAGGTGCTGCCTACTTAATGATTCATTGGGGTACAATTAAGCAGGCTGTCTTGGTCATCGAGTGCGTTCATTATTCATGAGGTTACGCGGGGGATAGGAAGCAGACGGACCATATGACCGTCTGCTGTCTCCTGTACGCAGTATGACCTCTGTAGTTATGCCAGAATATATCCCTTCACGCTGTGTTGTACCATGGGGTGCAATGGCCGGTGCAATTGGACATTTTCAGTGATACGCTGTATCACAAACAGTCTATTATGACTGTCTCTCTGAAACAATCACATCAGTGTGAAGGATATGACCCCCCCCCCCAAAACCCTGCCAATATTGTGCGCGTGGAAAGATAGAGTGCATTTATTATAGGCAAAATGACACTTTATAAGTGCGATGTTTCATTCGCATCAAAAAATCGAGTTCCCATATATACGGGAGGATGATTAAAACATCCAGTCCGATGCACAAACTCCGTAAAAATACATCCTACGTCTACTTCAGACTATTATTCATGCGGGCTGCGCCGTGGATTCAGGGCTGATTACTAAAATCAGGTTGATGAGGTGGAAACTGGGTATGGAAAAAGCAGTCCTGCAACCTCCAGGCAGAAGAATAATTGAATATGTCTGCACAAGCATTTTCCCAGTGGCTGTGACTTTGGTTCAGTATAGAGTAGGGGACACTCACTAAACATGGGGATTGTAAATGGCCAAATCACAGCAGGGCCCAAGGGACACAAGCATGCTGTGTGCAAAAAAATGTTTCCCCTAAGAAAGCAAACACAAACACTTCTAAACCTTGGATGCAGTAACGGCTTCACCACTGTAAATCCTGATTTCCTCCCCGTTCGCGCAGCAAAGGCCACAATGTTGTTCCAGTGCACCAGGAAACGTCATAATATCGCCACCATCATTTAATTTCAGAGTGAATGACACTGTGCTTAGAACACCGGGCAAAGCAGCATTGCTACACGCAACCAGGGAACTCTTCAACAGGGGGTTTTGTGTCTGACTCAGTCAGACAGCATTGATGACAATAGAAGAGGTGAAGCCTGCATTATCAACCCGTTGGGAAGCTGAAATCTCAGTAGCGTCCGGCCGATGCCACAAGACTGATGGTATGATATGATCGTTCATGATTGTAGGGCTGCCAAGTTGAACATGAATCGGATCCGTGTGGTTTTTTCTTTACGAACCATAGATTTATCTGGAGCGTACCTTTTCCTAGGAGATGATGCCAAGGTTCCCGCTCATACGGTAATCGATTATCTCCCTAATATTTGTTTCCCATATCACTGTCCTTGTTAGTTTCAATTGTTCAATGAATCCGCTTATTTTGTCACTGTGCACGAATCATCGACACTTCAAATGTATATTCAACTGTTTCGTGTCAAATGTGTTGTGCGTGAGAGATTCACAACGAAAGAACGGTGTTTCTTTTATTAGAAACATAGCAGAGGATTTGAACCTTTCACCCTGTTGCTGCTCAGTTAACGCAACTGCTGTGTGCTGCTTTGCAGAATTGCTTATCGACTACCAAACATGGGCAACCACGCCCATCCTCTCCCCACCACAGACACCTGTCTGTCTTTCTCACACATGCAGGACTAACACACACACACACACGCGCGCGGAGCTCAGCAGGAGGTCTCACAAACAAGTCTACAACTGTCTAGACCTGCCCACAGACAGACTGGGATGATACATCTCCTGGGGGTCTGCACTTCACGTTGGACGTGTTTGAACTCCTGTTATGTTTGAGGAGTCTCCGCTAATGAAAACAGATGTTGAAAATGTTCGTATAACAAAGGCAAAAATCAGTTTTATTTCAGAGAAGACAAAATATGTTACCCTTAGATTCAAAAGTATTTATATTGCCCACACAGTATATACAGTGGATGAAGATGTACATAAATTCCCCAATACTAGAGAATTCTCAAAATGCATGGGTGAGAAATAAGACCCCAATGCAACCTCTATAATACACAACACACATTCACAGTTAATACACACCAAATCTGCCTGTGAATTGAAATGTCAACTTTATCTGGTTGAGAAATCAGTGTCTAGTATGTCAATCTGAGAATGGAAAAAAAGTACTTAACAGGAAATGACTCATTGCCTTTCTCGTACAAATGATGAAACCTCAGTTCATAGAAAAAATGACTTCTATGGTGCTGGGAACATGATCAATGACCTTGATCTAACCCTTGGCTTATATATGGAATGCATTGGTGTTTATTCTGATAGATATTGTCTACTTATCATTTTATGTAGTTTAGTCCATGAAGATCAAAGCTTAAGAAAGAGCTATACTGCCGGGTTTTTTTAATAGTGGTCTTCCTGTAACAAAAAAACAATGTTTTTCTCACTGTGCACTTCTAAACCACAGACCTGCTTAAATCATTTGAAACATGCTAAAAGTATCTCTATGCAAATTGCAGCCTGATTTTTAAGGTCTGGAGGCTGCTGAGACAGAAAGACATCCTCAATGCTGATAGGTCATTAAAAATGTCACACTTTTTACTTACAAAATGCAAAAATGGAACCCTAACCCTAACCAAATACACTATCAATAAATTCACACATTTGACTTATTTCCCCCAAAATGCTGAATCAAATAACAATAACTTTTAACAGTGTAAAACAAGCACAATTAATAGGAAGGAAAGAAATTCAAAGTAGAAATAAAGTATTAACAAGTTGGCCTCCACACTTATGTGATCATCTACAGCGTTTGATGTGATCATCTGAGAACAGTCACACACAAAAACGACCTACATTCATGTTTCAATCTTGTATGTCAATAGTAAAAAAATAAAAATAAAATAAATCTAGCTCCGAAAAAAGTGATCAATCCTTCTGTTAAAACTTAAAAGGAGGAATTTAGCTAAAATCCATTTCTTCTTTACTACTGGAAGTGAAAGTATTATGAAGGGAGCAAAAGGGGGAGAGAGAGAGAGAGGGGATGACATGCAGTAAATTGCCTGGGCTGGTATTTAACTCAGGCCATTGAGGTAACGGCTTGCTTATGTGGTATCAGATGAGCAACAGGAACACCCCAGGCAACATCAGCGTAAAGCCTTCGCTCACCTGAACAAACTTAACAACCGTGCTTCTGTAGAACATATTTGAGATGGATCTGCATTGTATCGCTCAGCTCCAGTTCTGTAAAGAGCACCGCAGGAGTCCATTCTGAGTCCGTCTGATTTTTTCTTTGTCAAAAACATTGACGCTCGCCTTTCGTGACGTCTGCGTTCACACACAGAAGAACGCGATCCAACCTCGCCTCCTTTGTTACCCTTCATCAACCCACTGGGTTGGTGGAAGCAGCCTCAGAGGAGTTCTTGGAGTTGGTCATTTTGTGCTGGCTGCTGTCGGTGGAGCGAGGCTGCAGAGTGGTGCGACCCACGAGGCCTGCCAGGCCGCGGCTCAGCTCCTTCCGGATGTTGTCGCTGGACAGCACGTAGAGGATGGGGTTGATGGCGCTGTTGAAGGTGGACAGGCCAAGAGAGATGGTATATGGCGTGTAGATGCGTTGTTCAAAGTGGCAAGCCCCCAGGTCGGGAAAGTGGAAGGTGACGGCCCGCAGCAAGAGGATTATATGATACGGCGCAAAACAGACGAGGAATAGCGCCACCACGGCCACCGCTAGGTAGCGCACCCGCTGCTTCTCGCATGGCCGTAGTCCCGTACTGGCCTGCACGTTAGCCAGGATGGCCCGGTTGGTGAACACCAGCACTGCCAGGGGCAACAAGAAGCCGATGACAAAGCGGGCGTAGTTAAAACCCGTCACCATGGCGGTGCTCTGACCCGGCTCGAAGCAGCGCCTCTCCCCCTTGTCTGCGTTGCCTTCCTGCATCGTGAACACCGGCACGTGACCCACGGCTACCACCGCCACGATCGTCACGGCGACGGCCACCGCCAGCCTCTGTTGGCGTATGCCTCGGGACTCCACGGCGTAAACCACCGCCACGTAGCGGTCGCTGGAGATGCAGCAGAGCAGGAAGATGCTGATGTACATGTTGTTGAAGAACAAGTAGCCGGTCATCTTACAGGCTAAGGAGCCCCACGGCCACTGATGACCCCCGTTCACATAGACAGCCCACATGGGCAGAGTGGTCAGGTACATGAGGTCGCACAGGGACAAGCTCCACAGGTACACGCCCAGCACGTTCTTGCGGCGCACCTGGAGCCAGGTCAGGTAGATGGTCACCATGTTGGCGGGCAGGCCGATGATGAGCACCAGGCTGTAGAGCACCACCAGGGGCACGCGGTCCTGGTCGTACGGCGTGGTGCAGTTGGAGACGGCCCTCCAATCTGCTGTCCCTACGCTGGTCGGAGTCACTGCCTGCTCATGCATCATGCCTGGGGGGGAGATAGAGGGATTAGGGTAGAATGGAGGTCACATTTCCTATTTCTGTATGCAGGTCATATCCTCTAGCTACTGCTTCACTTCACGGAAACGTCAAAAAAACACTAATACTTGGCTAACAAGTGAGTCAAACCAAACGGACGGAATAACATAAAGGACAAGTCATTTGTTGCAAGAGCAAAAAGCGTTTTGTTTTCACAACCTTCAGGATCGCAGAAATCAGCAAATGTGGCAACATGTGGTGTGACACCCCTCAATTTCAGTCACATTGCAATTTTTGAACATTTCCCTAATTTGCTGAGAAATAATGAGTAATCATCAACCGCATCAATCTCTTGGGTGTAGTATGAACCCTTGAATCCATGAATGGCTCACTTGTCACTTCTTGCCAGGTTTTCCACCCGATAAAGCGAGCAGCTTCAGCAAGCAAGTATCTGCACATCAGGCACACATCAGGCAGGCATCATATTCTGCACAAGCTTTTAACCTCCAACAGCAAAACAACTCCCACTCCCCACAGCTCCCCCCGCCTCCCAAATACACGCCTGCCAATCTTAACAAGACATCCTCCTAAAAAATGAATGACCAGTTTCAGAGGCGATGGGGGGAGGGGGGGGGGAATACGGTAGGATGCAGCGGAAAAACAAGCAGATCAGTAAGCATGCAAACAGCCTGTAAATCGCGGTCAAGTCTCTCAAAGCAGCCAATCGAGGACTGCGGTGAGATCGATGGGGTTGTCCATGCATAGCATATCACACCTCTTTAAACGTACTTTTATGGAGGAAGTCAGCAGTCATTTGATTTAAGTTTCATCAAAGCAGATTTGATATGGAAAATTCTGTCTTGAATAGTCTGTCCCTGCATCCGTCATCCTGTTATTGTGGCTTTTTGAGAACAATCGTTTAGGTTTGTTCCAGAAGCATCAGCAAACAGATCTTTTACAGAAACTGTAACTGAAACAGCAAAAAAAAAACACACACACAGAAACACAAAAACCACAACAGATAACCCAAGCTTCTTGGACGTGCGCGTTTGATTGTAGAAAAGGGATGCTTATGTGTGTGCTCGATATGTGTGATGAGGACAGGATTCTGTATGGACTGGAGCCTACCGCTCTCGTTGCCAGAAATGAAGTCTATCCTGCAACCTCTCTCAAAACATTATGATAACGCAGCAGTCCAAAACCAGGATCGGCACCAGTTGTTTTCAAAATCTTGCCACCGTGTTTTCCCACTCAAGGCTTCACCATCCTGACTAGACACCGTCTGGATCGATAATATACGAATAAGAATACACGGCACATTGAGCGCCTTTGTCTTCATTGTGCTACATGTCCTCCTTACTACTGTCACACGTTCATGGAAAATATGGGCCATATGATTTCATGCGCACGTCAAACCCCTTGAGTGTCGCTTTCTATTAGCCATGAGACGTGGGCGCACGTTCATCACACGCCCGCGCCTCTTTGCTTGGGGCATTTTGAGGGCAAAGATGATTTCAGCGTCTTTCATGTTGTTTCGATATAACTGGGCCATAATGGTGTCTCGAAAGTACATTGAAAAGTGAAAGTCTGGAACGTGGAGTCAGCGTGCTTGGGCCGTGGTGATAAACATGGAGATTTTTTCAGCTACTTAAAAAAGTTTTGTCAATTCACCTCTGTGATGTATGATAAATGTAAATATTTGATTAATTCATGAAATCTTGGTTTATATTGATAATGCGTTACCACTTTACTAACAATTTAAGTGCAAGAAGTCAATGAGTAAATTATTTGTCTGAACATTTTAGAAAAATTCACGAGGTAAATTGGCCTATGAATGATAATTTGACTTATTAACACACGATTAGCTAAATTGCGTTCACTCAAGCCAACTGTTTAATATCAAGCCTTCTCTTCTCAACCGGGAGTTTTGATGATGTTGAGCATCGCCTACACATGGCCCAGATTACTTCACGATTCCATTCCTGTAACGTATAACTGTTTTACATACTCAGTTGTATCCGTGCAATTAATGAACGGTGGCCGATGTAATGCCAATGTCAAATAAATAACAATAATTTTACAAAGAGCTCTCGGTGCAGTATCACATTTCGAAAAGAAAAACTTACCGTTGGACTGTGTTGCTCTTGAAAAGAGAGTCTGTCAGCATCATAACGGACCGACATCTAGCTTGTGTGCTACTTAATGCAGTTCATTGCTTTATGTCTGCTTTGACAGGGGGAGGTACTCGAGCAGCCTCAAATTGTCACGTGGGTTGTATGGGACGCAACAGAAAAATCATTAATTTATCACTCAGACGATCTCTAGCTTCTTTCTCCTTAAATATCAATGGACTGATTGATTACAGGGAACCCACGCAGTCTTGACAGGAGCCTACGATAACAGGGACTATTTGAATTTCAGTTAGTTGAGGTCCTCTGGTTGTAAAACCAAACCTGGCATCATTTGCTCAATAGTTAATGATTAAAAAAGGAGAATGAGTGGACGTCCATTAAGATTGTTCCTCTGAAATACATATTTGCCATGGACAGTCACAACTGCTAACACTTCAAACGTGCACCTTAATTTGAGTTACAAACACAAAAAAGCACTTTACTCGGTCTCTGATCTCCAGGAATGTCCTCCGTTCATTTTCTGTGAGACAAAGCCAACATCCGCTCTATGACATAAAGAAAAACGATATTTCTAAACATTTGATAATATATAAGGGTCTTCAGAGGAACAAAAACTAGAGAAAAAAGAGACAAGTGAAACGCTGTGACCACACCTCCTTAAACGTCTTTTTGGTCTCTTATTTATGTACCTCATTGTACAGTAGATGTTACGTTACACTGTCACGTGGATTTGACAATACAATAAAGAATTTAATGAATTCAAAACACAAACAATAATCAACAAAACCGACAAAAGGTTGAAACAAGACATCAGGGCGGTTTTACATGACCAAGATTCAATGGTTTTATTTCAGTGTTTAATAAAACTAAACAAATGACACAAGGAATGTACTGGGACATAACACGGATGAGACAGAGTAAAACGTAATTTCAGCCGATAACTTCGGACGCATCTTTTTTTGCATCAGCTTGGGTCAGGAGAACAGGGCACAGGATGAGCGAAGGACACTTGGCAAGGCTGATATTAGAGCTTGGTTAAAACAACATTCCTTTGGGTGCTCTTTATTCCTTTCGCAGTATATGATCAAATATCAACTGAAGTGCAGAACGATGAACTAAACCAACAATGTAAGCCAAATCAAGTGCACCTTAAAAGTTCTAGAAGGAAAAACCGGACATTGACTTGTGACTAATAGGGCTAGCTTCATGTGAGACAACACTACTGGAAAACAATAGAATTTGGCTGGGAAGAGTTTGGATTCATGGTGTCTTCTCTGAAACCTTCTCTTACTTTCCCCATTTACTCGATTAATGATGTCAGGTTAAAAAAAAATGTCCATCGCTTATGAAGGCAATTGTTCTTAAATGCTGCATGTTGTCAGTGTCTTCAAACCGATGAGATCAGTTTTTCCACCGCATTTGCTGCAAGTAAAAATAGGGCACTTGTTCACTGACAGTATATTTAAAAACAACTTCAACACATGTCAATAGTGATATTATTTTTCATTAAGGGCAACTTTGTTCGAATACATTAGTGCCACTTAGTACAGGGCTTTGATGCAGCCCCTTGTCTCTACTCCCCTGCCACTATTGTGGCGGCAATTACTGTAGAAATAAGTATCATAATCAAAACATTCTTCATTCTTCAATGTATGCAGGCTGTACCAGTTCCCTATACACTATCTCACCACGCTATCCTCATAGCTACACCAAAGCGTTAAGGCACCCAGAGAGTTTACTAAGAAAGTTACTAAGAAAGCTCATCAGAACTCATATTCCATGTCTGTGCAGTTGGAGTCGCCAGTTTTGTCAGCCATTTTACCGGATTATTTAAGATTTCCTCGATCTTCCTGTCCTCTGGAGATCCCCTCTCCACCTTCCCCCGGTAAACAATCAACTGCTGCCGGTCCTTCAGATCCCGGTAGGTCTGTAATGGGGTCACATACAAAAAAACAAAACATCAGTCGTCGCTAGTTGAATATTAGCATCTATTAACAACAGTGTTGTGTGAAGTGTCGCCGTTACACATCTATAAATGTATGTTGAAGGACAACGCCTTGATCTAGTCTTGCTAGCGTCTTATCCTTATGTATGTCTCACGTTGATGATGGTGTCGTGGCACTTGTGCTTTTGTGCCAAGCTGATCCTCACGTCAGTGTCGTCCACCAAATTCACATACTCTTGCAACACCTGAGAGGAAAAGAAGGAATGGATGGATGGAATACGAAGAGGAAAAAGAAAGGAAGCGTCACAGACCCTTTGATAATACAGTTTGTAACATCCTATATGGATGATCTCACATGGAACTCTGAGGAACCTTGATGCATTTTCCAAATAATATGAGGCATTTACAGCTGAATACATGCATCTGAGTGCATTCATACAGTGTGCATTAAGGTGTGGCCATAACTACCCAAAAACTACCCATAGGAATCCTACTTGAATAGTTGAATAAAACCCCAACGTTAAAATACTAAGTCCAACGCAGTATGAGATGGACGCATTCCTTCAAAACACTGAGATGCAAAATACATACGAAACAGATCCAAAGCTACAGTCTGTAGACTACCATCTTAACCAAGCACTCCAGCAGCAGACTGCCTACCGACACAGGTGCGTTGTTCTTCTGCAAGATGTCCACCACTCTGTGGAATCCTACGGGGGACTTTTTCTTGGTGTAGCCTAGCCAGTTCTTGGAGGTAAACAGTGCATCAACATCAAACCACTGTTTTAGCTTTGCCCTGGCACCAAGAGCTGTGAGAAGATACTGTTTCTCCGAAATCTGCGGAATGAAAGAAACATTAGGAAAGCGTACCAGTACTTGGGGGGAAAAAGGAAATGTTGTGAATCATTATCCTAGGAACCAGAAAAGAAATCTGCCAGCTCATGTTTATTTGCTCTGGCCACCTGACAGGTTTCTACTCGGCATTGTAGTCAATCACAACGGTTTATTTGATACAAGTGGGTTTTAGTACGATTCATCTCTGTGCAAAAGGAGCGCTGTTGAGATGTTGAACCAAGATAACGCTGCAGTCAGGATGCTTCTGTCTTACCCTGAAAGTCTTCCGAATGTTGCCTGGGCTGCTGTACGTACCCTGTGGGGAGGAACGGATCATCCTCATTATTTTCCCTCAAGTCCTGCTTACTCTAACATATACCAGTTCGATTACCTTTACATACAGTTACTCAAACAGGCTTTTAGCATCACGCACACACAGACGCAGCAAAATGCTGGAGGTAAAAGGCTCAGATCAAAACCAAAGAGTCTGCACTAGCAGCTTACGTCAGACTCTCCGAAGTGGTAGAAGCAGGAGTAGTACAGAGTGGTGATAATGGGCATGTTGAGAATGGATGCTTTCCTGGGGTACTTTTTAAAAATGTCTGACTGGCCGCTGCTCTCCAACTTCTTGTCATTAGCCTGGTTGAAACAGGGATGAGAAGAAGCTTGTCACATACATGACTGTTGGTGAGACATTTTCTGTGATAAACGAAATGTACATAATGGACAGTTGGGCCTTCGCTATTTTTAAACATGGTCAAAATACATACAATATGATACCAGAAAAATAATAACAGTGATAAAAGTGTACACTTTATTTTACCACAGTACATCTCACCTCAATGATAATCTGTCGCTCTAGGAGTGTGTAGTGGTCTTGAACGTGCATTACATCTTCTGGTGAAAAGGGGAGACTGAAAAAGCAGGTCTGGTAATTTAGGGGATTTTCACTCCATGTCAATAACTATATTACTCATTAAATGGCAAAGTTATTTCACCTGAACTATCTGGGAAAGAGTTGCAGTCTCATGAATTGAATCTGCACTCTAATATTTTAAGACAATGCTGGTTCCCCAATTCGTATTTTCAAAATAATGTTCAAAGCAAAAAGTAAAAAATTTTTTCAAAATGATGTAAAATAAAAAAGTCTATGGAGTCTTTACCCAAGGCAGCTCTTCAGGTGATCCCTCCGTTTGTTTTCATCTTTGATATTGAGGTATTCTCTGTACTGCAACAGCTAATTCCAAACACAACAAAAACCCACCAATAAACCGCAAGCTTTAAATTAACATGTACTGGCTGGACATGGATTGTCAGGATCAAATCCCTGCCTGGCATATTTCATAATATTCTATGTTCATTTGTTGTGTGTATAATGCGGAGTGAGATGATTGCTGATCAAATCATTTTCTGCTCTTGAATCCCTGAAACTATTCCCCTTTCTGGGTATACTTTTTGTGATGCCAACTCAAAATGTATAAGAACATACCGACATGTCCTCTGTTCTTCCCAAGGACCTTGATTGCATGAGAAGATAGAGAGAGACAGACATTTAGACACGTACGACCTTGAAGTTTGACCGCAACATGTGACATATTGAAAAATGGCCTTCTCACTGTTACCACTCTCACGCTCTGACCTACCTGAACAGCTCCAACAAAATCTTCTGTTCTCCCATTTCCTTAAGATAGTGAATGTAATGCCGAAGAGCTATTTCCCTACTTATCAACTCTCGAAAGAGAATTTCTGTAAAGAAACATTGGAGACGTTGCCTTTACCTCATGAAGTCAAACACAATCAAGTTGATTTTGCTGTGCTAAAGCCCCTTCAAATGGATCTAAACTTAATGCTTAACTACTTTAAAAGCTTTTTTTAATGAACATCTTGCAAGATCGCAAGGTCAACTCACTTGACATTTAAACTGTACACACGAAATCGAATTGAAACACCCTTACCTTTGCCTAAGGATTTCTTTAGATATATCAAAACCTGCACTAAGGCATTTGAGGAAAAAAAAGTTAGGAGAATAGTGTCAGCATGAAAATCATTCATTTTTATACTTTTGTCCTTCTTCAAGACAACAGATCTTTACCGCTGTGATGACGTTTCCGTCGTGTGCGCTCACAGCCTCGTCCAACAGTAGGAGTTTGTCCTGTAAAGAGCGGAACTTCTCCAAAGAGTAGCCCTGTAGGGAGATTACAATCAAACCTAACTCTTATTGTAAGGGTCACTTGGTCACATGAGTTTGAGCACAAATTCAACCGCTGTTGTACTTACCTTTCCCTGCTGCATCCTCTTCACTGTCTCCTCGGGGGTCCAGTCACCTACATAGTCCTGTTAACACAACAGGATATGACATACGTGTACTGCTGATATGTTTGCAATTAAATAGTACTAGAGTAGTAGAATAGAGTAGTTTCTTGATATGGTACTTATTTTTTTAATGATTTCAACTGCGTTATTGCTTTACCTTGTATTCTGATTTCGGCTTCCGAAGCTCCGGGGCGTAATGTCTGGTGTGTGTATCACTAAAAGCTATAAAGATAGCAATGGAAATGTTTACGATCATCGAAGTTGTGAGTAATTCCACCTAGTAAAGGTCAGTGAAAATGTGTGTTCTCTCCGTGTCTACACACTTACGAACACACACACAAACGATCTTATAGATTCAGCAATATTAGTAATGGTTGTGCTTACATTCAGAAAAGGACTGTTGACTGCCGATTTTGGTCTTCACTGTGTGAGAACAGGACACACAAGTACAGGTCATTTTGAATATCTTCAGTATTTCAATAAGAACAGTCTAATATTTCCTGACTATTAATCTTTGTTTTGTTATTAGGCGTATGCGTATGCGTGTATGTGTGTGTGTGTATGCATAGGTGTATACATATTGCAAATATTGTTGAACATGTTGTATAGATGCATACTGTTTGTACTCATGAAATGAAATGATCTGAATAAACAAATGAAAGCGCAGAAGGGTTTACCTTTGAATAAGGAACTTAAGGAATACACTGAGTTATTCTTGGGCAAAGAAGGAGCAGTGTCTATTTTGGGGAAACCCGTCTCCCGTTGTTCGCCTGATGTTGTCCGGGTGCTGGAGGCCGTCTCTTTGACAGACCAAGCAATACCTAAGGAAAACACACGATCACTTCAGGACACACAAATCCCTCTTGTTTGCCCCAGTGTCACTTTAAATAGAGCTGCTTAAACAGGCTATTATTCAGACCTATCTTAGCTCTAGGACACTGTGAATTATGGGCTTTAATACATTATTATCATAAGGTATATATAGAAATAATGATCCTCACTTCCAATGGGTTCTCCACTCCAGTTGACCTTCTCCACGTCATCTTCATCTTCATCAACGAGATCGCGAATGCTGTTCACTGCCTGTTTGGACTCCTTTAGCTGCAAAAAGCAAATATTAAAAATAAATTCAGCACCATTACAACAGCCATTTCTATCTGCACACTGTGTCAGAGGTTTAATGACATCTTCCATAATATTACAAAGTGTCCATTACATTGACATAGCTTTCTAAAAGATAATTTCTGAGCTATTTACCCTGTTATAGTCATCATCGTCGTCCTCAAACGTGAAAGCTTTGACCTTTAAATTCGAACTGTTCCAGTAGTCTTCCTCATCCGACTTAACCCTTATCATCTGAAAAAAGAACAAATCACGTTCACTTCTAGGCACCCATTGACCAGCTGTTTACAAAACTGGGTGACAGAAGTGGCTAGTTAGCTAGCCTCTCGTCTGACATGTTTTGAATACTTCGACCTAATCTGCTTAACCAACCATAGTGCACGCTGTGATGTACGAGAAGTAATTCGCTGCCAAACCTTAATAACCTTCTTACGTCAAATAGATGAGAGCTAGAAATGTTAGCCTATGCCCCTTAATTGATAGCTGGTTTACCCGGCTGTCATGAAGCTCATGAAATCTACTCTTTCTGTGGAGGCTGCTAATAGGTAGAGTTACATTAGATAATATTGTACAGTTAAAACTATACAGAAAGACACTGTATGTATTTGAATAATAGTTAGGTGATACATTAAAAGCAATATATATAAGCAAAATATACCTTCTACTTGCAATACGATAGCGTTTTAGCAACACCTTGAATTTAGAAATGGCACTGTATGGCTTTTGGGAACTGTAGTTTACAACTATCGTATACTTGACGTTTCCGCATTTCCAATACTAGTTTAAAACGACTACAAATACGTTTTGTTCCATTCTTCTTCCATGTAGTACTGTAAGCGATGGTTTACAGAGTTCAATTCAATGCCAACGTCGCAATCAGACGATAGGCTATTTTCTTTTTTGTAATATACAGTGGATTATCACCGATGTGTTACGTCATTACCCTGTCGGAAACCAGTCTTCCTGCTGTGTTTGAACGCTCAGTCGCACCACAGCACGTCTGTTCGCACAGAATATCCCAAGAACGGACCACACTGTATTTCAAAATAAAAGCTTTATATATGATATATATTTATTTATGCGACCATTGCATGCCCACTTTGTACTTCAAACTGGTGCATAATTGTTGAAATTATCTATGTACTATGATTTCATGTAATGCATGTAAATGAGACATTTCATGTTAAATATGCATGTGACATGTATTTTGAAATTATCAAAACAATCTTACTTCCCCGTTCTAGCAATTTCTACGGCAAGTGAAAGCGAAGCGTTTTTAAGCGAGTTTTCTAGAACCAGTGTCGTTATATACCAGGCTGCTACCAGACAATTGAACATATCTGAAGACCCGGCGTGTGAAGTCAGTCTCGCAAGTTTTACTTTATTGCGATTTTTGTTCTTGAAACTTCGTAAATCAAGCGACAAGTGAACCTTGTCCACCTTGTTTGCTCACCTTGCTCACCTTGTTTGGTGAGCCAAGAAGCGTTATTAGTAGACGTTAGGTTAGCCATCTAGCTAACATAACACGGCACGCTGTCAGTCGGTGTGCATGAGTGTGTGCTGCTGGCGTGGTTGTAGTTGTACACGGGCTGGCTGACTGTAATCGCGACTGCTAGACAATTGATTAATAGAACGTTTGCTAGCCGTATATATTGTTGAGTTGGTTCGATACACAATTTACACTAGTTTTTATATCATAAAACAATATAATGGCTAAGTGGGGAGAGGGGGATCCGCGCTGGATCGTGGAAGAGCGAGCCGATGCGACAAACGTCAACAACTGGCACTGGTAAGTACTGAGTTAGTAGCATAGCTAACACCCAACCTTGATACGAAACGTTGGGGTCGATTCAGACTCAAAGCTAGCTTTGATCATGCAAAGACAGCGAAGCGTGGTTAGATAGACTGATCAGAAACGCAGATGCTAGACTTGGCAGCCGGGTGGAAAGAAATAGCCCTATATCTAAAGCACCACAGCTATATTTAATACATGTTACAAGAGTAAAATCATGTTAGTTATAATACAAATCTAGACTGTCGTCTGCATCTGGTCCGCGGTACTGTCTATTTACCGATATATCATTGTTGGCATAGGCTTGCAAAATAACTGCTGTGTTGACATCTAACTAAATATCACCATTAAAAATGGGATTGACTCGACTAGCTTTTACCTCCAACAATAGGACCATTTGCACTGTGTTTTCTACCAACCAATGAAATCTAGGGACGACAGTACAGTATTGACTCTGGTGGGAACTAATAGAAGTAGAAGTCCCTTAGCAGCTGCCCTGTGCCGTGGCCTGTCCTGAATCATCTGGAATGTTGGTGCAGGACTGCTCAAAGGGGGAAAGGGAAGCTATTTAAGGAACACCAAGGGTAGCACAGGATAAGCAGACGGGGTAGCAGGATATTTTTACATCTGACTCCATCAGCCAGCAAGCCTTTCTTTTGAAATGACTGCAGCCTGAACGTGTGAAATTATATCATTTGTACTGTTGTTCTGTAATGTATCTGTTGGTATTGGATCATTTTAGGCCTTAGGCTAATGTGGTCCTCAAGTCCAAATCCTATTGATGAATTGGACTCATGTTTAACCTCAAGTTATGACTTAAGTCTCTTTTGCCCGAAGATGTATCATTTGCATCAAAATGTCAGAACTGTAGGTTTAAATACTATGGTGGTCACTGTGTGTCCCTCCCAGGACGGAGCGTGATGCCACAGGGTGGTCGTCAGACAAGCTGAAGGAGCTGCTTCTGGGAGTGCGCCTGGAGGGGGCCGAGGGCAGCATCGAAGTCACCGACGTCCCTAAACTGGAGGGAGAGGCGTCCATCAACAATCGCAAAGGAAAGCTCATCTACTTCTACGAATGGGTCGTCAAAGCATCCTGGACAGGTAATCCCACCAACTGACCACCGACTGAACAATTTTCCAAAACATTGTTACTAAAATAGCCAATCAGTATATCGTTGAACTGTTTTCTCCATCTTGATGTGGCTAATTGCCAGAGGGTATGAGTCATATAATTTAGTGAATGTTAATGTGCTTCTCAGGTAGGGATTTTTTGCTCCTCTCATACGCTGGTTTCCATGGCAATTCTCAAATACACAAAGGCGAAGGATGGTTCACTTTGTGGGTGGGTGTGTTGCCATAGCATTTGTCTTCAGAGTTAAAGCCTTGTGACTGTCCATTCCGTCTTTAGGAACTTCCAAAACCGGTATCAAGTACAAAGGCAACATAGAGGTTTCAAACCTATCGGACGAAAATGATATGGACGACTTGGACGTAAGCGAGAGCTGACTTAGTCAATACTAATGTGTCTTATATTACTTTATTTTGTATCTTATTTTATATTTTACATGGGATAGTAATGTTTTGAACGATTTCAAACTGGTGTCCATTTTCTATAAGATTCTTAAATGTTTATTTTATCCACTTTCCTGCCATAGTAAATTCCTTGTTTGAGTAAACTGACTTGGCGAATAAAGTTAAATGTAATGAACCTGAGATAACATTGCTCCTGCTGGTCAGATTCAGTTTAGATGCTAGCTTTTGTTTGCGGAAAGGTTGTTCGTTTAACGCCAACGCTTCCTGCAGTCCTCATGAGTGTTTGTCATTGGCATCACAGATCAGCGTGTCGTTGTGCAAGGATGAGCCTAGCACGCCGCTGCTTGACCTCATGAGGAAGGAAGGGATCAAGCGGGTCCGAGCTGCCTTGGGGAGCTACGTCGGCCACCTCAAGACAGGTCAGCGTTCAAACCCCGGTAGCCTTCAGGAGCTGCTCGTTTGAGTCCTCATCATAAATCTAAAGGGGATTCCGGGTGGTTTTTGTTTGCAGAGTTCACCCAAGGCATGATCTTACCTACGGTGAATGGTGTCAGTGAGCCACAGCCATCACAGTCCAAAACTCAGAGCCAGGTGAAAGTCAAAACTCAGGTGGGTGGTCCCCTCTGTGCAGCACAGTGAGCCCTTATGGCCACAGTGACGAGCAAGTGGCCAACTGGCAAGAACATTCGCTACACGTAGAATAACAAAATAACTTCTTTTTTTTCCAGAGTTAACATTTGTTCAGTAAATAAAGATGTGTGGCTTTTAAAAATGTTATCCATATTCAGGTACACTTGTGATTTCTTTATCACTATATAATTGTATTTTATGTTCTTAGATTACCTCCTCAGTCCCAGTCTCAACTCCTGCACCCAGTTCAGGTGTCAAGATCCCCACCTGCAAGTTCAGTCTAAAGGAGAGGTTCATGACCTCTGCCGATGAGCTGTACAGAACTTTCATCAACCAGGAAGTAAGAACATCGAACGTAAAGATGACCCTTTAAACATATAGCCAGCTTGATGATTCACCTTGGCTGAAGTCACGACAAGGCCACCCTCATACTACTAAAGCTACCTGCTTGTACTGATCCGTAACAGAATACCACCTGCTGCTTTTACCAGCAGTAATCACATTTATACTTCTCTCAATCCTACTAGTTATTAACAAAGTGAACAGAAATGAATAGTAGGTTGCATTGTTTCACAGCCTTGAATCTTGGAGTCATGACACTGCAATAGAGTAACAATGGAACATTACGAGAGTAGAGCGTTTGTGTATTTCAAGTATCCTCTTGGGGAAATTGTGGAGGAATCTTTCTTGTTCCCTTCCCACAAAGACCCTCATATGTTGCAACCCCGTATAGCTACATAAAACTCACTGGGACAGATTTGTACATTTCGTAAATGAAGTAGATGACAGATTAGAGTTGGGCTACAATACTACTGTATTTACTGTTAATACTACCATGATACAATAATACAATACAACTGTATTTACTGTTAATACTACCATGCTACAATAATATAATACTATTTTCTGTTAATACTATTATATTACTATAATACAATACTACTGGATTTACTGTTAATGCTATTATACTTCAATAATACAATCCTACTGGATTTACTGTTAATACTATTATACTACAATAATACAATCCTACTGGATTTAAGTGGTCAAACTGAAGGAAGGGTTTGTGTTGACCGTCCACATTGCAAAGTAACCGCATCTTGGTAGACGATTACCAGGCAATGTAAACAAGAAATAGTATTGCAAGGACAGCAATACTGCTGCAGCCCCTCTCTGACCATTATTCCCTTTTAGATGGTCCAGGTGTTCACTCACTCTGCAGCCGTTGTCGAGGGATACAAAGGAGGGAAGTTTCAGCTGCTGGATGGAAATGTCAACGGAGAGTTCCAGGATCTGGTAAAACTGGATTTTTCAACCTGTTTTGAATAACCGGACATCATGACTAGTCAAATGTGTCCTTTGAAGACACCTTGTGGCTAGTAAATGTAGAACAGCACAAATATTAGTTTAGAGGTATTTTATTGAACTCATACGTCTCTCTTGCTCGCTCCTTCATCTAGGTTCCAGATGAGAAGATTGTGATGAGATGGAGGTTCAAGACCTGGCCAAGCGGTATGTTGTCGCTGTTCCACGTATCAGCTGTAGAGTTTGCATGAGTTTACGAGAGTCGACTTTTATAGGGCCATGTGGGAACATGTCTGACCCGCTCATCATCCTTCTGCAGAACATTACGCTACGATCAGCCTGGACATGAAGGACCTGGGAGACGAAACTGAGCTTAAGCTGGAATGTAAGGGCGTCCCAGTGGCAGAGGCAGACCGTACGAAAGAGGGTTGGAAGAGATACTACTTTCAAGCCATCAAACAGACTTTCGGATATGGCATCAGTCTCTAATGACAGTGAATCCTCTTTAATTATGTATAAAAGAATAAGAGTACCTGGTTATTTAAATGTAAATGCCCTCTCCTTTTGACGCATTCTCATGTAGCAGCAGTCCTACACAGTGAGCTGAAACAGACTGTGCCTTGTCCTGTTGGAAGACTGCTGTTTTCAGTTTCTTACTGTCTGCCTGGTGAGCGTATTTGGGAATGGCAATGTAGAGCACATGTCACCAGATTTGTCACTTCTATTCATCTGCCTAAAAGTATTTGGATTTGGACTTTGTTCTCAGTTCTGCACACTTGGCGAGTCATTAGATAAAATAAATGCAACTGAATTTTTACCTAACCAGTGTGTGTGTGTGTTGTATTGTTATTCAAAAAAAGCACTCTTAAATATATTGTTACTTTGTGTTTGTAACATTCAATCTATTGAGAATTGTAAACCCCCTGTAATATTTCCCCTTTCAAGTCTGGACAAAATGTTTTCCAAAATTCAGAGAAGAGATTAATATTTAACGAAGTCAGCACTGATAAAAAATCCATGCTGTTGCAGTTGGACATCAATAATTTACTGTAAGGGATGCATAATACATGTTATTTTGGCCTGACAAGTATTGAAATAATGCATGCAACTACCATTAATGATGATTATTATTATTATTTTTTTAAACTAAATCGCATTGCCACAATATTTTCCTGTGATTACAATATTTCATAACATGCAAGTGTATTTTTAGTAGTGGCATGCTGTAGTGTACGTATTCTTTAATATCAGACCGCATTGGAGATCGTATCACCTGGAATCTGACGCCAGCAGAATAGCAAGTTAAAACGACTGTGTGGTAGCAGGGTGTTTCGTTGTCGTGGACAAACCTGTCAACTCACAATGTCGTTGTGTGTGCGCAGCTGATTGGTTTACATATTCATCGGCTCCGACTATTGGCTAACGACACGTCCTGCCTCCAACGATTGGTCTATCCGAGTGATTAGCGATGGGTGAGAGGTTACAAGATAGCTTAGCCAAGCAGCTGTGTTTTCTGATGAAACTCTCGCTATAGATATTACTGTCTTTATAGTCGATTCCGCAGCACCAAATGTACATATATTTGGCGACACAACGTGCAAGATATTAGTATCAAATCGTTTGCAAAGGCTGCGTGATGGCTGGCAACAACGGACACCTTTTGATTTAGCTAGCCAGGTAGCTAGATAGTTAGCATGCTAAATATCCCTATACTGTAGCTTAAATTATCAGCTGATGTATGCTAGCTAGAAGAGCCATTCAGTTATTGGAATCTGATCTTGAAAATACATTTAGTTTATGTGGGCGCAAGCATATTCATTTTCATGGACCGTGGTTAGGTAGGCAGCCGGTGAATGCGTGTCACTCTTTTAAACTCATACTGGGACTACAACACTGGAACTGAATGTTTTGTGATAGAAATACCATCAGTTAACTAGCCGCTGTTGGTCACCTGGCTGAAATGGATTTTAAAGGTTCGAGAACGACAACAAAACTGCTGGGGCTTCTCCTTATTTTTTCCATAGTCGTCTCTAAAGTAGTGACAGCTGGTAAGTGTAAACATGTTCTCATCTTTTTTGCCAGTTGACAAACGATCGGATGCAATGTTACAGCGAGTGAGCAGGTTTTCGTTGCCTTGGCTAACCTACAGTAACATTACCCAATGTATTTTGTTATTGATATAGCATTTAAGTATGATCATGTATACCGCCGAATGGCGACGAGCTGACTGTCTACTGCTGTTGACTTTGCAGATGAAGAGGCCGAAGGCAATGACACCCCAGAGCTGAAGGTAGACAAATATGTACAATACTCTGTTAACTCATTTAATATTTGAGCTCCTTTAGAGCTCGTTGTTGGAGTGGATGAGCTACAAAAGTCAAATTATTTACTATAGAAAACATAGGGCAAGTCATGCTCTCCACTGCTGTACTGAATGTGCAAATGGCCTTGAGCTCAATGATCAGGTTATATGTTTAGGCTTTTTCTTTCAGACGGTACACCAACATATTTGTTACAGCTAACAATTTCACAACAAACATCAGCCGATCCGAAGGATTCCATCCCTATGTCTTCCAATTCTCGACATTCAGACAACTAACTCTCGCACTTCCTCCTCCCGTCTTAAGTCCTACCACGACCCGAGCACCGACGAAGATGACGTCCCAGTGGGCTCCAGAATTGTCGCCGGTATGGTGACGTCCCCCGGCAAGGCCTCTCAGCCTAAAGCAGAGACGAAGCCCGATAGTGGGGCTGAAGCCGGCCTTCTGGAAGGGGAGGAGAAGGAAGACTTGCCCACCCAGCCTCCTCCTATTGAACAGAAGCCTAAAGAAAGTAAGAACTACGGGTTACATCATTGGGGAAACTGGTACACCGAGTGTAGAGTTAGAAAATGGTTCGTTGCCTTGTGTTACGATGCCGGTTGTTTACATGTGTAACTAGTTTGAAGTTGTCACAGCTATCTGATTTAGATGGAATTCAAACTGTCGTTTCGAAAGATTCTTGTCTGTTATGAAAGTGTACTGCGAGGCAAGCACTCATCTGAGAGGGTTTGCAGTTTCTTAGTGAGAGAAAATGGTTCCCCTCTTGGGGATTGGAAGCCTGCTGGCACCTGTGGCCTCAGAGTTGCATCAGCATATTTCAGAGTGCTCACAATTTCCTTTTGCTTGGCAGCGTTATTTTTTATACTCGTTGAAAGACTTGACAGTACAATGCTCTCTGGCTTTCACACACAGTTCAATATGGTTTGCTTCATGATTTATTTGCGTACATTTTGAAGTATTAAAGAAATTCAGCCCCTCTCTATCAATCACAATACAAAGGCACAGTGTCCTGGTCTGAGTTTAAGACGAAACACTTGTCCTTGTTTGTTCCCCCCCCCCCTCCCTGTCAGTTCCAGTTGTAGTTGGGGGCACAGCCAATGGGGAGCCCTGCCTCTTCCCCTTCCTCTTCCAGGGTAACGACTACTTGGACTGTACCACAGAGGGGCGGGAGGACGGTCGACTGTGGTGCGCCACCACCTACGATTATGACCGGGATAAGCGATGGGGCTTCTGTGAAAGTAAGTTCCAGAGTTCCATGGCTTCTAAGAGACACGCCTAGACTGAGTGACATGGACCTTCCATAAGTCCAACTGATGTAGTGAATGGTTAAGCTCAGCAGTTGTAAGCTCAGGAATCTTTCAATCTTACCTGTATATCTTAACTGGAAGACGTGGCGGAGGATAGCGCTCCTCCATGTTTGTAGTTTTTTAGCCTGTCTTTCCCGCTCTCCCCCCAGCTGAGGAGCAGGCAGAGTTGAGGCACCAGACGGAGGAAGCAGAGGAACAGTACCAGGCAGCCCTGCGCATGATCAACTCCACCACCAGGAAGAGCCAGAAGAAAGAGTGAGCCATTTTCAGTCCTTCCATCCTCCTCCAGTCTCCTAAAAACCCGATTCAACACTCTTTTACAACAGCGTTTCGTCGTGCATGCAAGTGTATGGCCAACTCTTGTTCTGACTCCCTTTGCTCACTTCAACCCTTCTTGACGGTTTTCACCCCCCTCCCTCCCCCCTCCCCAAGATTGTATGAGAAGCTTCTGAAAGTGGCTGCAAAGGGCCACCACAAAGCCATGGAGAAGGTGGCCTACGCCATGCTGTTTGGAGACTACCTGCCCCAGGATGTCCCCAAAGCCAAGGAGCTGTTTGAGAAGCTGGCCTTGGAGGGCTTCCCCAAGTCTCAGACGGTACGCCAGCCTTTCTTCTGCTCCTCCAGTTGCTTTTCCTGTTGTCCTGGGAGAGGACAAGCCCATTCAAAAGGTTTTTCGAAGTTCAGGGGAAAAACGAGATGCCGATGTAGTCGACGTCGTCGCCTATCTAGGACGCGGGGTTTTGACGCGTGGGTGGTTGTCGTCCTCTGAAGCGATGTCGTTGTGACCGTGTCGCTTCATGTCCAATCACAGGCACTTGGCTTCCTGTATGCTGCAGGGTTAGGAGTGAACTCAAGCCAAGCAAAGGTAAAGATGACCAGGCAGTCCACATATCAGAGGACTCCTCTACATCATTGAGGTTATTCGTCAAAGATCACTTCACAGATTGATTTGGTTCTTCTGTTTCAGGCGTTGGTTTACTATACTTTTGGCGCTTTGGGTGGCAACCTGGTCGCTCACATGATTCTGGTGAGTGATTGCTCCCTTCACGAAATCAACGCATGGAGGGAGTCTTGAGATGTACGGTCTAGTCTACACAATAGCACTTGACGACGAACGTGCCGACACCAAAGTCCCATTTTCAAATGCTGGGAGTCACAGGCGTTGATGTCCTTTTTTTTAAGAATGCATTTATTTGGAAGGTCACTCTCAAGGAATGTCATGCCTGACTCCTCTTGTAGAGGATCATTTATAGGGAGGATGATGAGGATGTGTTGACATCCTGAAGGGGTGTGTTGATCTCCTCTCCATGTCTGTCTGGCTGTAGGGGTACCGGTACTGGGGAGGTGTGGGGGTGCCTCAGAGCTGCGAATCAGCTTTAACACATTACCGCCTGGTGGCCAATAACGGTAAGGAACCACAACCCTGTCTGCCAATGAGCACTCGGTCCTTGTATGTTATGTATACATTCAAATATGTGTACATGCCAAATTACTTATTTCCCCCCAGTGGCCAGCGACGTGTCCCTGACTGGGGGCAGCGCGGTCCAGCGGGTGCGGCTGCTGGATGAGGTGGAGAACCCCGGCTCCACCAGCGGCATGCTGGAGGAGGACCTCATCCAATACTACCAGTTCCTGGCGGAGAAGGGAGACGTCCAGGCCCAGGTATCCCTCTCCTATCCTCTTCCCTCGGCCTTAAGCATCTCTCTGTTTGAAGTTAGGGCGTATCACCTTGGGGTGTCTGTTTCCATGGCACTGCTGGCAGGATGGGGAGAACTCCTGTCTCAATATATCAATTAATATGAACATTTCAAGAGATATTCCCTTGTTGGTATTTGATGCAGTGATCTCTCAGACGTAGTTGTGACCGATGCCAATAAGCGTCTAAGTTCCTAAAGGGACAGAGCAGGCTGAAGGGAGGGATCGGGTCTGACGAGGTCTCTGTTGTCTTGACAGGTAGGCCTGGGGCAGCTCCACCTGCACGGTGGCCGCGGGGTGGAGCAGAACCACCAGGTACGTCTCGCACCTTCAGAACTAGCCCCCATCCACGCTCTGCGGCCCGCCTGTGACCGTACAGCTACTGCGAGTCATCCCTTAACGTTTTGTTGTTCCGACAGCGGGCCTACGACTACTTCAACCAGGCGGCGAACGCAGGGAATACCCACGCTATGGCCTTCCTGGGGAAGGTAAGACGGCTTGTCCTGTTTTCTTCAACCCATCTGCCAGCTTTCACTCAACATCATAACATGCTAGGAGAATGCCCCCAGTCTTGCTCTGGTCTTTCTCTTCATTTCTTTTTCTCTACCAACCTTCATTCTCTCCATACACAATTATACATTTTTTTTGCTCCTTGTCTCTGTCGCAGATGTACTCAGAGGGCAGTGAGTTTGTGCCCCAGAACAACGAAACAGCGCTACAGTACTTCAAGAAGGCCTCAGATCTAGTTAGTACCCTCACAGTTACCAACCTCTGATGACCTCATTTAGCCAGATTATTACTCCTGTGTTCATTCATGTAGGTTAACATGCTCTGTTGCTCTACATATTCGGTGCGTCAACCCTAAACGTCGTCTCTTTTCCCTCTGTAGGGGAATCCTGTAGGGCAGAGTGGGCTGGGCATGGCGTATCTTTACGGGAGAGGAGTCCCTGTGGTGAGCCTCATCTCTGACACCGTCTAGGTTGAAGACAACGGAATCTTTTGTTTATCGTTCTCTAGCTGTTTTTCTTTTTCTTCAGGGTGTAAAGAAAAAAATTGGGTTATTTTGTTTGGCTTTTTCTTTTTTTTGGGGTGTTTTTTCCCCCCAGTTTGAGTCAAAATGTGAAAATGGGGTTTCAGAAGCCGTCATGACACGGCAAAAATGCCCTTTCGAATTGAAGTGCGGACGTATTCTGCATCAAGAGCCACGTACATTTGGCTGCCAGGGCTGTAGAAACATTTCACTTGATAAGACTTGTTAAAACAATGTCCTGTTGACTTGTGTTAAGTCACTAGATAAGCTATTCAAACCAGAGACAATTTCAACGAACTTTCAAAATCTTAGAAACAAGATGAGACGACACACTTGGGTGTGGTGTTTTGGGGATGAAGATTCCGAACGGGAGTCCTTGTGTGTTGCACACCACTTTTTGTTCGCTGTTCTCTGCTTTGTGAGGATGGTGAAGTGGCTAACCGGTGTGTTTGTCCTTCAGAACTACGACCTAGCTCTGAAGTACTTCCAGAAGGCAGCCGAGCAGGGCTGGGTGGACGGACAACTTCAGCTCGGCACCATGTACTACAGTAAGCGCTGTTTGTCTGCGGATTGAGCTGCCTTTTCCCTTTTGTTCGTCCAGAGACGGTCGAGAGAGGTAGGGAGGGACAGAGAGAAAGAGAGAGAGGGAAGGACATACATGAAATGTTGGATCACCCCTGTTGGTTTCATTGAAGAAATTAAGCCATTTATCAAATTGTGCCACTTCACCACCTTTTTGTTTTCATTTTAATTTATGTCCTCCATAAGTTTATATATTCCCTCCCTCCCGTCCTGTCTTGTTGTTGTGCAGTTTGATGTAACAGCTCAGTGTGCCGTTCCTAGTGTAACAGTGCAATGTCAGTCGCCCACCTTCCTGCTGCTTCAAACTCCCCCTCAAGTCTGGCCTCCCTCCCTCCCGCTACTGTGTTCTCCCTGGCAGACTTTCACTTTCTCCTCTCTAGCTCCACCCCCCCCCCAACTCCCCCCACCTCCCGGTCAGCAGCCTCAGAGTCACGCGTCTCTCTCTCCCTCCCTCCCACCCCCTCCCTCTTCCTCCGTAGATGGCATCGGCGTGAAGCGCGACTACAAACAGGCCCTCAAGTTCTTCAACCTGGCGTCGCAGGCCGGCCACATTCTGGCCATCTACAACCTGGCCCAGATGCACGCCACCGGCACCGGAGTCCTGCGGTCCTGCCACACTGCCGTGGAGGTGAGCCAAATAGCGCCCTCTTTAATAGGCCGGCAGCAGGAAGGTTTACGCGCCAATGAGGTGCATTTAGCGGAACACCCCAAGGGCTTGGTGAACAGGGTTTGTTTCAGTCGTCACGAAGGGTAATCGTCCGTGGATATTCCTGTACCTGATGGCTGCGTCTGCGTGTTTAGTTCTTCAAAAGCGTGTGCGAGCGCGGCCGCTGGTCGGAGAGGCTCATGGCGGCCTACAGCAGCTTCAAGGATGGCGACATGGACGCGGCGCTCGTGCAGTACCTGCTGCTGGCCGAGCAGGGCTTCGAGGTCGCCCAGAGCAACGTGGCCTTCATCCTGGACCAGAGTAAGCGCTGCGCCTGTCACCTCACCACTAGAGGGCAGTGGGTCTCTACCACTAGCTTGATTCCCTGTACATTTTAGACAGAAGCAAAGCACAGGGTTAGTCTGAACTTCTGGGTTTTGATCTGGAAAAGGAGCTGGTGAAAGACATGAGTCCAGGTTCCGTTGACTAATTTTCAGAATTAAGAAACTAAACGCTCAAAGGCAAAAATGCCATCCAAGTTTACGTCATTGAAACTTAACGCGCTAAGACAGTTATCTTAACCGTTGTGTGTGTGTGTGTGTGTGTGTGTGTGTGCGCGCGTGTGTGTCTGCTTGCGTGTGTGTCTGCTTGCGTGTGTGTCTGCTTGCGTGTGTGTCTGCTTGCGTGTGCCATTTGAAGCAGAAGAGGCGCGCATCTTCAGTGAGAATGAGACCTACCCCCGAGCCCTCCTCCAGTGGACCAGGGCTGCAGCGCAGGGTCGGTACAATTGGCTCTCGGCCCCAGGCAGACGGCTTGCTTTTCAAAACAAAAGTCATCCTTCTTTTCAAAACAAAAGTTCCCCTGCTTTTCAAAACAAAAGTCCTTGTTGCCCTGAATCAACCTGCTGATTGCTGGGTTTGTTGTCCTTTGGGCAGGTTACACTGTGGCTAGGATCAAGCTGGGGGACTACCACTTCTATGGCTATGGCACAGATGTGGACTACGAGACGGCCGTCATCCACTACAGGCTGGCCTCGGAGCAGCAGCACGGAGCCCAGGCCTTGTTCAATCTGGGATACATGCATGAGAAAGGCTTGGGAATCAAACAGGTGGAGCTCACTGGAGACCTGCACAAACACTCACACAGACCTGCACTCTGGAAACACATACATACAAGACAAATAGGAACCCACACACATGGCTTTGATGAAACCAACCCTGCTAACCTTTGCTGTTGTCCTGTGTAGGACATCCATCTAGCCAAGCGTTTCTACGACATGGCTGCCGAGGCCAGCCCTGATGCCCAGGTGCCTGTCTTCCTGGCCCTGTGCAAGCTGGGGCTGGTCTACACCCTGCAGTACATCCAGGACCTCAACGTGAGTGGCTCTGCCAGGGCTCCTGGGAGTTGGAGTTGATGTTCATTTAGCTTAAAAGGAAATTTGGTGATCATAGAAAGGTTTATCATCTTCTGTTTTTTAATAGAGGATCGATATTGAATTATGAAATCACCCCTCCCTCCTTGTACCACCTTCTCTCTGTACTCTCTCTTCCTCCCTCCCTCCCTTCCTCCTCCAGGTAAACGAGCTCCTCACCCAGGTGGATCTAGACCAGCTCCTGGGCCCCGAATGGGACCTCTACCTCATGACCGTCATTGCCTTGTTGCTGGGCACCGTCATCGCGTACCGCCAAAGGCAGCACCAGGCTGTGCTGCCCCCCAGACCCCCTACCCCTGCCCTGGCTCCCCACGCCAGGCCAACCGAAGAGCAGGTGCAGGCTCAACCTGAAACCCCGGCTCAGCCTGAGCCCCAAGACCAGGAACAGGCCGCGGCAGACGCCGAGCCAGAACAGCAACAGTGAGACAGACTGGAGAACAAGAGGGAGAGAGAGAGAAGGAGAGGAGGGCTTTGCATACTGAAGGACAATGATGTGCCCAAGCCCATTGTCTCCTAAACAAAACAAAACGAAAACGAAACAGGGAAGCTACCAGCTAAATAGCTTCGCCGCTAACTAGCTGGTACATTGAGCATAACTGCTTACCCACTCTCTCCTGTCCTGCATGCAGAAAAGACAATTTACTCTACTTCCCCCCTCCAGATTTTCTGACCTTTCACGCGAAGGAAACGGAAAATGGGAGGTCAGTTGACAGTTATAGAGAATTGAAGTTCAATAGAGGACAATGCAGACTTGGGACTTCTTAGTTTGTGACTCAGGGTACCGTCAGAGGAATTCCTCTCCTCATCCAAGGAATTTGCCATGGGGTTGCCACATTGAAGATGATTTTGAAATGCATTGTTTTACCTGCAATCGAAACAAACGCTATGGGATCTCGTAGGCGGTCTGTGTTCAGATCCATTTGTTTTTTTGTTTTGTTTTTCCGTATTTTCGCTATTTTGTTTTGACAGGCAAATGTTTAGACTGTCTTACTAGCTATGCTTCTAATTTTATTTACAGTAAACAATAGTTCAGACCAATCAAATGTAACGTCAAGAAACAGAAACGGCCAAGATATTAAGACAGTTTGTTGGGGTTGACTAAAATGAGCATCTGTATGCTATATGGCAATGGAGAAGAGTTATGATATTGAATTAATTCAGGTCATAAACATAATTCCTCATCAAGCCAAGCTGATTATTTTACCCGTTTTCATCTTTTGTTTGTTTCCAAGCTAATTTTATATTAGCTGCTTTCTTAACGTTTTCCTTCAATGTTTTCTTGTACCACAAACATTAGTTGATGACTATGCTGTGTTTATAACCTGCAAACAGGTTGCTTATCAGGCTCACATATGAGTAGTAGTAATCTCAAATATGGTTGGTATAAAAAATATACTATTTTGAACAGTTCAGCTTGTTTGTAGAGCGGAAGTACAGGTCCATTCAAGGACCTCATAGTCTGCTTATCTGATACGCCATTAGCGGTGCATACCTGAGTTGTTACTGACCAACCCTGGAATTGAACATTGATTTACTTACTGATCAATGAGCTACACATAGCTATTGGGATAAACTGTAGTTGTCAATAATTTGTTCATTCACAGCCAAAACAGTGCAAAATAAATGTTTGTTCAACAAATCCTTCTGAGTCTGAAGACTTGACCTCTGTTTTGGTATCCTAGGTGAGCTACACGTTGTGGGAAGACGGTAAATAAATGAAATAAGAGGTCCAAGAGTTAGCTACAGTACGAGCTGTTTAGGATGTATGTATCACCAAGAGTTTGGCCCTGGATCAATCATTATCTAGGTCTTCGATCACAATTTTTAGTTTTTGTCTCAGAAATATTTAGACAAAAATACATTGTGTCGTGTCATATAAAGCACGATCGCAGACACAAGCCTCGCCTTAATGAGAGGCCATGATGTTTCTCAGTTTGATTGTTTGGGTTACATTTGTGTCCAGAACATGCACTGATTCACTGCTTGTCAGATGTTGGATATCTAAACCATTTGTCAGTAGTCCAGATGCCGACGTATTTGGTGGAAAGTGAGAAATCAAATACATTTGAAACAGAAATGGACTTTCATCAAAGATAACAACAATGTACACGTTTTTAAATGATATAGTTGATCCCATGCCTCTGCCCATCCTTCCTTTAAATCTGCTTTGGAGGGTGTACTTTCATATAGAGGAAGATGATGCGGTCGTTTAGCAGTATACTCCTGGGAAGAAAACATGTAAAAAACGTACAATCTTTTCAATAGAATGTGTAACTGGGGTTTTTTTTCCTTTTACGTTTATAAGGAAATCGGTCCGTTTAATATAAGATTCATGTCCTTGCTTGAATGAAAGTTATCGAATGGATATTAAAACTCCATAATCTTTGTCTGTCTTTGATGAAACACTGGTCAAAGTTGTGTGAAATACTGCATTTTTACCATTGCGATGTCTATAGTTTATTAAAGAAATGAATAAAGTTGTCTATGGGAATTTCTTTTATGCATTTACATCATTGGCTTGCATTTGCTAGCATGTCAAGGGTTCCTCTTGTTGCCTTAATATCACAAATCTAAACTTATGCCAGTTAATTAAACACAGCAAAATAATTGGCTGAATTGAATTATTTATGTACGATCATTTGTTTGATTATGAGCAGTTTCAGGTAACACTTGTATTAACCAAGCCATAATACAGCTAGGAAACCAATTTTAAAAATAGCCAGTTACTCAATTCCCATTATACAGCAATTGCCGGTCATTCTGCCTAAAAATGACTCCAGCGCGATGCATGGGTCTTCTGATGCAACTCCGCAACCTAGCCTCTCTGCTTCGTGCGATGGGGTCTGAACTTTGTCACTCAGCTGTTTTGGGTGGGGGAGATAAGGCTCGCAGCATATAGCGGCTGTGCCCTCAGGCCACATGTCACATTGTGTTGCCCCTGCGAGCGACTGACCGACTGGCCGGCTTGTGCCACTATGGGATGGCTTTTGATTGCTGTGGCGACGTGCGCGCTAGCGTCCTGCTCTGTTAAAGGTAAGTGCTAGAACAGGCAGGACAGCAAACAGTCTCTGTGCGTATTTGACACACATGGTCACCCACACACACACATACACACAGACACACACCATGTCAGCGTGGTTGCTTTGTTTTCCTGAGTGAGGGGCCTAGCGGAGGCAGGTCGATGCTGGTTCTGATAATGGAGCACCTGCTAACAAAGAATCTGCTCATTGACTTTTGATAGAACGAGCATTACTGCAATGCTTATGATGATTCCAACTCAAGAAAGTTTTAAAGTAAAGAACATCATCAATGTTTGTTTGGGAAGAGTTTGGATTTTGTTTGGTGTGTTTGTGAGTCATGTTTTTGTAATGCTAAAGATTCCATGCTCTCTCTCTTTATTGCTTTCTCTCTCTCTCTCTGCATCTCTCTTTGGCTCTCTCTCTTTCTCTGGCTCTCTCTCCCTTTCTCACTCTCCGATTCTGTCTGTCTGTCTCTCTTTCTTTCTCTTTGGCTCTCTTTTTTCCAAGGCAATGAGTGGTGGTGGAAATACGAGGAGGGCCTCCGACACTACAGCCAGGATGCTCTCCTCAAGGCACGGTCTCCTCTACCCCTCCCTCTTGAAATGCACTGTAAAAACCACACGTGTAACTGGAGCATCACATTAACTCATACGTTTGTTTCCTTCCTACCATCCATGTTTTTCTAGGAGTTTCCAGAGAAAACCAGACCGGTGAACTTCAAACATCCTTTGTTCCAATGTCCAGACATGAGTCCCTCCCCTTCTGTCCCCAATTCAGGTGAGCCACTGATCCTGTGGATCCTGCGGATCCCGTTTCCTTTTCTATCCTCTTCACCTTGACTTCTTTCTCCGTAGTTGAGTTGGTGAAAGCGGCCGACATCAAGGTTATCGCTGCCCTGGGCGACTCCCTGACCGTAGGTGTTTATGGATCGTGTCTGGTCATTGTCTCAGATATGGTGGATTTCACAAAGCACACATTGAGTGAAGGTTACATTTAACCCTTACAGTTCCATGCACAAACTACATGGCCCAGTGACATGAACCATACCCATGAAACAAGCTCTTAGATTAGTATTATGTATCATATTCTTGTTGTTTATTCTTCATTGACTCTTATAGTCAATTACTCAACTATAAATTGCTCTGATGTTTTTTTAGACTGCGATTGGTGCCAATGCTACCAATGTCCTTGGTATTCCCATTGAGTTCCGCCATGTGTCATGGAGGTAATGTGTCTCATCTTGTTATCAGTATGCAGTTATTTTCACAGCAGACCAAATCAAAGAGTAACTCAGAATTAAGAACAACTACCAATGCAGGTTCTGTACTTTTTTGTCACATTGAAATTTGAGATTGTAGTTATGCTAAAACATGCTCCTTTCAATAGCATTGGAGGCTATGGGTCTTTTGCGGATGTCATCACACTGGCAAGTAAGTTACTAATTTCTTTTGTATTTTAGTTGTTTTATACAACTAAATTTAGTTGTATGATTTTAGTTGTATTTTCATCTTACTATGAAACAAAATGCAAGCTATTTCCTATTAAGACTACCTTATTTCAAGTAATCCAAGTCAAGTCTGTTGTTCATACTAATGATGTTGTGAGCATCAATATTATTGTAGACATCATCAAGCTCTTCAACCCAAACGTGATTGGTCCTGCCATGTGCAAGACAGTCCATGGCACCCCTGCCCCCCTCAGTGAGACAGGCTTCAACCTGGCCGTGACAGGTCACAACACTTTGTAAGAAATGCATCTTGCAAATGGATTGGACTTAGTTTGGTTACCATGCCCCCACTGTCAACGTAGAAAATGTTTAATGCTAGTAGTTCTTTGCTCTGGGAATGGGAGGACCCTTGGGTAAAAGCCCTGCCCTGAAATATCTGGGGATGTCTTCAGGATACTTTCTGCCTTGTTTATGCTGCATATTATTGTATCAACAATGACACTATGCAGGATTTTGCATTCCTCAGAATGCTTTCACACATTTCAGATGTTCATTGATCACTAAATTAAATGTCATCTAATCATTTGTTTCTAGCAATCTACCTGGGCAGACAAGACGCCTCATTGACACTTTAAGAAACTTTGAGGTAATTCTTCAGTCACAAAATGTGATTGGAAACTGCACCGAAAGATTTTAACAGTTTTTGCCCCTTTTAATAATGGTGGTAACAATACTTTCTCTGTATCAATCAGGTACATATTTGCTGTGTATTTAATATTATAGACTATAGCATATCATACATACATATCTACTGTATATAGATATAGATATATATAAAATACCCTGAGCGCATTTCTCTGTCTGTCATCAGAACCTGGACTTTGAGGACGACTGGAAACTTGTGACCATTCTTATAGGCATGAATGATATCTGTGATTACTGCAAAGATAAGGTAGAGTGTGATAGTCTTGCTCTCCACTGCTTCAACCTAACCTCTCTCTCCCTGAAATACCTGGAATACACTCTTGTCAAATCACGAAGAATCTTAACTCAATCGTTGGAATTTCTTTTGTCCTGTGTAGCATCAAGACAGAAGAGAATGCTCCATTTCAATATCCTTGTGTTGCTAACCTTTCTTAACAGAGTCTTTTTTCAGTGGACAATTTCATTCACTACATGACCGTCTCCTTGGAGATGCTAATGAATGAGGTAACCCGTCAAACATGTATCTTGAATGTACCAATGTATAAGATACATGTACTTATCTACTACATTTAAAAGGTACAGTAGGCTAAATGCATGTACGGTAGTCTGTATGCTAACTGTTTTAGAAACTGTGTGTGTGTCCATCATGGTCCAGGTACCACGGATGATAGTGAACGTGGTTCAGATATTACCCATGGCGACCCTGAGGGAAGTCCATAAGCCCACGCCTGGCTGCCTGCTCCAGAGGTGAGGGACCTTCCCAGCCAGGGCAGTTGACCATTCTGTGAGCTCATGTTTTTGCATTGCCATTTTGGTCTGATAACCTGCCCATACAAACAGATTTCCCTCTGGTGTGAATAGTGCAGGGCCAATAAGAGCCATTTATCTGACAGGGGGCAGGTTTGATACGATCACTACAGAGAGCGCTGTTGATGCATTTGAAAATAACAAGACAACATTGTGTTGCTCTGATTGGTCAAATTGTATCCAATTGTATCCAGACACATTTTTGCCTGCATTCATTGCCAATGCCCCTCTGAAATTGGAAATTGAACAGAAAGATTACAGACTAATAGACTTTCTTCTTTTTCATACTTCCCTCCTTTTCACTTTTAATCCTTCCATCATTTATTCTGTCCAACATTCATTCATTCATTCATTCTGTCCTATTATAATACATGAATTCTCCTGTGAATAACTCCAAGTTAGAATAACCCTCTGGATCTCATTCTGGCCCCTTCTTTCTTTTACAGATCTTTCTGCTCCTGCCTCATAAAGCCAGTGTCAAATTCCCCTGAACTCAAAGAGCTAGTGAAGGTCAATTCAGAGTTCCAGGTAGACAGCGTTAAGCCTTCCATCACGACCCTGTCCTCCACAGGCTTTGGAAGCTTGAACGTAGGCTCAGAATGTCACTTGAAGTCCATTTCCAGGAAGACTATGTTTATATGAGCACAGTGTAAAGACAATATATGACAGTATATTACACTTAATTATGTTTTGGCATGGTTAAGTGGGCAGACTAACCCCCCGCCCTCCCCCTAATGTTTTCCCATGTCATCCGAAATCATTCAAAGTTGAAGAACGATGTGTCTTTCCAGAAAAGACTGGAGCTGCTCCTGTACGGTGAGCGGTTCTTCAGGGAGGACTTTGCCGTCATTCTCCAGCCCTTCCTGAAACAGGCCGATCCTCCTCGCCTTCCGGTAGTCTCCGTTATATACTTGTGCGCACGGTGTCTATTGGGTCATCAAGTGGGAACAATTAGAAAGAGTAGAGGACTCATAAGCAATCCTTGAGGCACACCATGATTCACCTGAAAGTGATCAGTCAAGACACCCTTTATGTTGACAAATGTATTAGTAGCTATGCCACTGTAGGATTTGCTATTCCAACTGTGTTCAAAGATAAAAGCAAGGAATTAGTGGTTACAAATAAACCAAGATTGGTTTCAGAAGATCAAAACACAACTCTAGAAAGTGTCGATATTGTCTTTTGTCCAAACAGAATGGGAAGATCGACATGACTTTCTTCACTCATGACTGCTTTCACTTTACAATAAAAGGCCATGAGGAGCTCGCCAAGGGCTTGTGGAACAACATGGTGAGTACTGAACAAAATTGGTCCCCATAGGACACCATCCCATGTTGAACAATGAATCCAACCATAGGCTCTCTTTCTCTCAGACACCATTCAATATGTTCCCATTCTTTCCCCTGACAGTTCCAACCTGAAGGAAGAAAATCTGTTGTTGGCAGCTTTTCTGACCCCATCAATCTAATATGCCCATCCATGGTAAGAAAGACATAGTTTCTGAATATGAATATTTTGCTGCATCTTCCTGTTGCTGAACAAACTACACCTTAATTTCATTCATTTCGACCATGCCCTTAATATGGATCATGTTACCAGATCAAGTTGGAAAGTTAAGTCTCATTAGTTTCTAGATAGTTATTGAGACTCAGGACTTTGCCTTGCATTGTAATGAGGTCAGATAATGGGAATTGAAACGAACATTCTTTGGGCTCTGAGTATGTTGGAATTTATAAAGGAGGAAGCGGCAGCCATGACGTTTTCTTTTTATACACTGAAAATCGAAAAGCAAATCAAAACATTTCCTGTACCAGCCTCTGCGACTGTGAACCGTATATTCATGTCTGAGCGTCTTATCAGTGTCTGAATCACTTCACTAATTATGTAGATGATGGTTATAACGACATTGCCGACAACCGCAAATTCATGACTGCATGATCGACTGACTAACTCGATGACTGGCACATTTGTTTTGAATACACAGGATCACCCATACATCTACACTAGACCAGGCGCAGCCCGGACAGATCAGCCAACCGTACCCAACGACCCAAGATCGGCAGGCTCTGGGAAGACAGACATCCATTTATTTTTCCTGGCTTTAACAAGTGTACTGACAGGGCAGTTCATTACTTCAGCTTCGCTGTAGCCCTCTTCCTCAAATAAATCTTCTGTCAAACCTGAACAATGTTTTATACAGTGACAGATAGGGTGGCTAAAATGCCTTTTGCATTAAGAACAAGAAGCTGTCAATAGCCACACAGTTGAGTACATTTAGAGGTAGGTACGTGCACGAACAATGTTGGGGTAAATTGAATTGGTGCCCACTGCATGCATTGTCATGCACTAACCACATGAGGGAGCCTTGATCCAGAGCCGAGATTACCAGTGAATCTACAAATGACACGCCATTGATTACGTGTTTGACTGATATTGAATCATTGATCCAACATGTATTGACTACGAAGCATACAGAATGGTGAAATAAATGTTAACCAAATCAAACGTTTGCAGTGCTGATCAAACTGCAGCGCACCACCTGGGATCGGTGCTAAAAGAATGATGTGTGCATTTCAAAATAAGTGTCCTATCCTGGCCTTTCACATGGAACTGTCAATAAACAACACATGTATTAACCATTTCATTGCGGTCTACATTTGTAAAGAAAATCACTATCAAAATGGAACAAAAGAGGCAGGTGAGGGCTAAATTTGGGTCTTCTCATTTCCTTTAATGGGTTTGCTCAGCGATGCTAATTCAGTTAGCCTTTTTTCTATCTCCTTTTGAAATGAATAATGGGCACAACACAAAGAAAACAATGCACACCAGTGGTTGGGAAGTTGAAAGCAATGACATTAGTAAGGGTGGCTTTATAAAGCATGCTGGAAAGGGAACATTTAAACCCTGAAATCTAGGCATTAGGTTTCCTGCTCTATTGACGGCTAACCTCAGAAATGTTTCTAGGTTCTTCATACTTCAATTAAGGGGTAGAGCAGATTGCGTTTGGCTGAAAGCTATTGTTTCTGATGACAATTGTAAAAAAAAAAAAAAAGATTCCCTTTTAGATGCACGTTGTACGGTGCTAGAAAATGGTCTGTCAATATCAGCATGAGATAAGTGCTCCTTTATGTATTCACATTTTATAATTTCAGGATACCTTTTGTGACTGGTACATTTTTATTTCCCTATTGTTGCTTTCAGACGTTATCAACACAATCCCAGGGTCCCTTATTCTCATGTGGATGCGTCCTGCAGGGTAATCATGTTCTTTCAACCCGTATATCAGTGCCTTTTAAAAAGGACATTGTTATTGCATTCATAGTAAACCCACTCCATCTGCAAACAGATCTGTACTGTACCAAACCGAGTCAACACGAGCCAGCCACTGACGCAAATCTGTCTTTAGCGTTTCTGTGCCTTCGTGAGAAAGGAGGACTGTGGAACTAACCAGTACAGGTGGATCTATGCGATGTGGCCTCGTGAACGAGGTGGGATGGTTTACTTTACGTTGTGTGTAGCAGTCACAGAAGTTACAGACAAGCGTTATTTCCGATTGTACCACGAACATGCTGTTTGTTGGTACACCTTACATTAACTCTCCAAACGTCCATGGAATTAGTATGCCATGGAACCTTCATGTTGAAAACAAAGAAATATATACAAATAGAGATGTGTTGAATGGTTAAATGAGTGTGTTTATTTGCAGTTTATGGACTGTCAGATACAGTGTTTTCAGACACTCAGAACTAAGAACTAAAACGTTGTTAAGAAATAACATTGGAGTGCAATTGTATCATTTGTTTTTAGTCACTGTTGAAAAATATTTAGATTAGAGCACATGGTTGTGAATGGTTGTTCCCTTCCTGTCAATGGTTATTCACAACCACAATTGACGTCACACCTTATTGTAATGTATTGCTTACTGCTTTAATATTAACTCATAAATATATATAAACACACTGAGTGTGTAAATGTTGACTTTGTATCACTTCACCATTGGGCCTTTAGTCAGTACAGACAAGAAAATGTTCATGTTTGTCACCAAATCCACAAACAATCTGAAATCTAAATGAGACAGACTTGGTCAATCATAAGTGAAAATATTATTTTTCCCCCCACTTGCCTGTTACCTAGCAATCTGTCCACGCCATCAAGAGATACCTTTGGCTTAAAATAAGATAAGATTGCTATCTTTTGTTGAATTTTACATCTAGGTCATTGAAGAAAACAATGAGGTATTATACTATTAGGATAGCAGTGGGGGACAAACAATATCTCTTGGGGAAAAACCTGAGTGACAACATGTGTTTCATTATACACAATCATCACACATCAACATGTTTGTGTTTCTCTACCAGTATGCAACACATGGTTTCAGTTAGTCTTGTTTTCAGTGTTTACAGTGTTAACAATACCTTCAGTGCATATCTTCCGCTAACTCAACACCAAGGAAAATGAAATACAGTAAGTAATCAATGGTGTGGTCACGGTGGCCTTAATCAAAACCATAATAACAAGGCGATACACATCTGAGGATCAGAACATACCGTTTTATTAATTATTATTAACGCTTGTTTTAAATAAAATGGTTAGGATAATTTCGTACACAATTGACATCATCCTTGTTTCAAATTGACTAGGAATCTTGTACGTTCCAAATCCATTAAATTTTCATTTCTGTCCATCGTGGGGAACAAACAATCATTCGCAATACTATAAACCTTTACCATCAATTGATTAAATATTGGTAAGTAACCAAGCTAAACATACAACAAACTGAACTGAACAAAAACACTTCTATCCTTTGAGATCGTAGCGTACCGGCGTAGTCCTGGCGTAAAGGACGCGTACGGTGATATCTTATCGTGCCCACAGACACACAGCCACATCGTGCTGGCGGTAGCCGTACTTTGGACGGCCCCCCGGTTGTAGGGTTTGGGTGTGGTGGGGGGTCGTACCGCCGATCGTGACCACACAGTTGGTTTCCCGGTGGCGTTAAACCCCCCCCCCTTACGTACCCGCCCCTTACGTCTTTGGCGGCTTTGGGCTGGTCAAACGTCATAGTCTAGAAAATTTTACCGGGCGCATTCCGGCCAGGCGATCTGCCCTACAGATCACTTCTCTTCTATTCAAATACTGTCCAGCTGATCTGTGAAGTGAAGTGACGTATTGTCAAGTATGGTTACCCATACTCGAAATTTACCTCTGCATTTAACCCATCCAAGTGCACACACAGAAGTGAGTAGTACGGCAAAGCGCAGCACACACAGTGAACATACAACATACACCCGGAGCAGTGAGCAGCTATTGCTCCAGCGCCCGGGAAGCAATTGGGTGTTTGGTGCCTTGCTCAAGGCACCTCAGTCATGGTATCGAAGGCAGAGAGAGTGCTGTTTATTCACAATCCCCATCTTCAATTCCTGCTGGTGCGAGAATCGACCAGCAACTTGAAGGTTACAAACCCAACTCCCTAACCATTAGGCCACAACTTCCCCATAACTTCTGTTATGGGATTAACCTGTATTTTGGGGTTACAAATCCTTTTCCATGTAGAGAGAAGCCCTCCAGAAGAGGACAAAGTGGGCTCAAATTAAATGTGATTCAACATGAGTAGTCAGTGGAGCATGAAACAGACTGCTCTGGAAACCTTTCAGCTTCTGGACGTCCAAATTCTAACCTGCTGGTATCAACACCCTTCCAGCTAACAAACAGACAGCCAGTCAGGAGTACAGATATATACATAATCAAATGTACAGAATATCGCTTTTTTGACTTTATTCAAATTCCTTTAAGAGGTTTATGTTTAAATGGTCTTGCTCTTGTCACTGTCCTTGTCACTGTCTGAGTGGCCAAACTAAACGTGGTTGACTTTATTGCCTTACAGCTTACACACACATATGTGTGTGTAATATCTATTTACAATTATGAATACAATTATGAATAAATTATGTACTGATCCTAACCAGTCATTTGAGTTCGTACTTAATCAGTCCTGCAGCCACACCTACTATTACAAGCAGTAGACCACAAGCCCAAACCTTTTTTTTGTTTGTCTCTGATTTAAGCATGGGGTCTCCAATGACAAAATAATGATTAATAATACATAGCATCACTTAATTCTATACTATGTTAATAATGTATACCATTTAATTTATAATATGTACAGCACTAACCACTCATAACAGTAAATATGACCAGTAATGGATATTTTAGTTTTAGTTTATTGTTTATGAAGTGGCATACATGTCTGCCCAGAAATTCTGATTTGCAAGTAGTATGTCTCAATGTAATAATTGTAAAGATCTGTTTTAATATAACAATACTGCACAATGAACCTTTTGGAATTAACTTTCAATCCTTGTCACGGACAATTATAATGAGATTCACAATGACGAAATGCACTAAACTCAGGAGATTCTCTCACACTCTTACCCCAGTCATATAGCTTGGGCCTAGCAAGGCTAGCTTGCTCCACCATACAAATGATTCGCTCTCAGAGTTTGGGCACGTATTCCAGGTAGGTATGTGACTGCTAAGTCCAGTCCTGATTGGACAACTTATCTCTGGAGGTGACATCTGAGGTCATACGCTGTCCATCCTTGAGCCATGTCACTTTGATTTGTTTGGGGTAAAAGTTGTAAGCACTGCACACCAGAAAGTTAGGATTATCAGAGCTGAAAGGCTTCACAGACCACAGTTTGAAAACGGGCTCAACTGGAGATTGAATGTGTTTCAAAATATGTTATAAAAACTTAACATCAACAACAATTTTCCCACTTTAATGTTTTTATTCAGTTTTGCGTGTTATCATATATGCAGAAAAAAATCACCTGTATTCACCTTTATCGTGTCCCAGACAACAGCAGATTTATCGTTGCATAACATATATTTATCACTCTCTCTCAACGTGATATCATAAGTGCTGGTCCATTTAGCAGCTACAGCTACTGTATTGGGGATATAACCTGTGTACTTCTTTTCTGTACTGTACATCAGCAACAACTTGCCATTGAAATGGTACTGTAGTATGTACTCCATCTCCTTTGCGTCTCTTGACGGTATTTGACACCAAGCATTTGTGTAAGAGAAATATCTTTTTGAGGAGTAGGCTTGGAAAAAGGACATGAGGAATATTTTTTTGAGTGATGTAATGACGCACCACTGTGACATAACAGAATCAGGCAGCGTTTGGTGTCAGTAGTGAGGAAACAAGAAATCCAATTTAATTATTGTAAAGAGACAATGTCATGTCTTCTTAAACCTGAAACCAAAACCTAACCAAATATTCCAAACTGATACATTTCATACACTGAATGCGTCTCGCCTTTGTTTTGTTACACCAAGCTAGGCTAAACATTTTAATGTTGTATTTACAAACACGCAAGACTGCTTGTATGAGTGTAGAGAGTACTGTAACCTAAAAACTAAATCTGTCATGGGGATGCATCTAAGCTGTGTTCTTAGAATCCTATATAAAGCACACGAGAAACTCACAACGATTTCCCACTTAGGCAGTATAGAATGAAATAACTTCAATTACCTTTGTCTTAAGGGTTAAAAAAAATCTTACCATGTCCGAACAGTGAAGGAAACATGAAAAGGAGAAGCACGTATTTAGAAGAAAGGTTAGACATGTTTCCACCTCTAAGGTGAAGTTGGTGTCTGTTGACAGGAAGAAAAGTCTTACGGTGCAAATGAACTTAACTTATGATGCAAATGAAGATGACAGGCGTTATTTCAAACCACATATCTGTTGCAGCACATTGCCTGTGGCAAACTTGAAAGACTCTTTTAATGTAACCAACCCTTAAACTACTAATCAGACTTGCTGGTCAAGTTGCATAGCCCTTGAAAGGGTAAGATGGACTTGTTCAAAATTCTGAACAAACTGTCAAATTCAACTCTAAATGATAGAATTGGCATGAAAACAATATTAAGTTATACAGTAAGTAGACACATGTATCCACACACAGACACATTTGAATATATGCATTGCCTCTGAAGTGGAAAGCACTTGGGAGTTTACTGGGAGATTGTCCTTGCCTTCCTTGGGGCAGTCCTACAAGCGTATGTGAAAACTCAGTGACATTTCGTGTACAAAAGGACTATACAAGTACGATTTGCTTGATTTCAATACCATGAAGACCATTAAAATCATGTATTTCACTGAATGCCATTGAGTCATAATACCCCTCAGGAATATGCATTATTATACCACCAAAGGCTCAGTTGCCTATTTACCATTATCAAAGTTGAAATGTATGATGGTAGTCCCTACTTTTCTTGCTGTGATGTCATTTCCTTCTCAGACAGCAGCGCCCTATAAAAGGCAGGTTCTGTTGCGGAGAGTGGCTTGTATGTTGACCAGCGGTAGACGTCCACTGATGCAGAGGGAGTAGGCTCTATACAAATAACGAAGGACGACCAAGTTCGATACAGTATGCATCCATAATCCGTCGATGACCGCAAAAAGTGACGATATTCCTCATCAATTTCAGGCAATAAGTGTTTAAGTATCATATCGCCAATTGCGTCTTGTTTGCAAAGATGATTGCAAGAGGATGCTTCATTGTTACAATATTGGCTACTTGCGGTAAGATATTTTCAATTCACTGAGAATGGGATTGCTGAGATAGTGAGCTAAATGTAGTTTTATTAAAAGTTATATGACTAGTGCTTACTGGTAGGTTGTGCATATATGTGTGTGCGTGTGTGTGCGCGCGCGAGTGTGTCCGTTAGCTACTTAGAGATGCAACCGTGTCTTTTTTTCCTTCAGCACCAAGGACAGCGTTTTGCTTTTTGGGCGCGTTATGTTGCTCGCTGACATGTGTTTCGCCAGTGCCTAGTTGTGAAGATCCACGTACAGTTATTTATTTTGTGAACAATGACGACTTAAATATTCACCATTGGAAAATGTAACCAAACGCTATAAATGATAGGTGCAGGCAATTTAAAGAAAGAAAAAACTGCATGGAAAAGATAAAACTACCTCAGAAATGCAGTATACCGTATTCATTGACAAACAATAGACTTTAAATGTATCCCCATTCTCTTATTTCCCACGCAGTTCTGTCATGGCCAGTGCCTCAAAGTCGCTTGGAGAATGAAGACGTGAAGGTAAGTCATTATTTCACATAAAAGTGCAGTGCTCTTGATTTTGCGGAAGAGTTGTCATGATGCAGATGGGTGGGACTCAAACCCTCACACTCATGTTAAGACTTGCACGAACCCAAAGAGTGTTTTTAATTATTGTATACAGTAAGACTGATGTACATATTGTAGCCTATAGCTGAAAATGAATGAGGACTCAAAGCAGGACTCACTCTTACATTTTCCTCAGTGGGTTAGTGTAATTTTCCTTAATGTTTTAATTGAACTAAAAGGCAATGACATCACATTGACCACACTACTGTTTGTTAAGAGTGAGTTCTATGAAATGTAACATGAATTAAGAAATTCTTAATCACAACAAACTTTGAATAGAACAGCTCATGCAAGTGACATAATTTATTACTTACAATATCCTCACCTACACTACATAATGTCACACTACATCTATCACGTAACTCCACTAGACTATGCAAAGAACATAATTTTCTCTAACCATGTGATACATAACATACGTGTGTTGTGTAAATTACACCTAAATACCCTCATGAAATGACTTAGATAAAAATGTGTACAAGTTAACTCATAAACCGACAGCCGTGAACATAATACAATTTTACTATGCTGGGTCACTTTCTAAACAATGTAACACTAAGCTGATTGAATTACGATATAGATCTACATGATGAATACATTACTGAGTGTCATTTAAATCATCAGTCAGCCACCATGGAAACCCTTTCCTGAAGTTAGCGATGGCAGAAACAATGTCAGAACGTATGTCTGTTCTTCCATCACTGCTATCAGCTTCCTCTTCTCCTGAAGTGTAAGCTGAAGTAGAACCATATCCTGAGCACGCTGGTGTTAAATATCTTATGTTGCCTGTCAGGAGAAAACTCAATGTGACTTTGTCCCAAATCAATGTTGCCACTCTTGAATGGTAGACTGCCATAGAGACCAATGACTTTACCACTGGTAGACAAGATACTGTGGCTGGTGCAGGCATGTGTACATGCAAGTCACAGAGAGAGACAGAGAGAGACTTACGTACACACACAGATAGACAGACAGACCGACTGACCGACAGACAGAGGACAGAAGGGAGATACCTTAAAAGAAAATGGAAGCATTAAAGACAAGGATGGGAAATTGATTGAAGACAGGAAAGCTTTGAAAGAGCAATCAAAGAGGGTGAGACTTTAGTACAAATTCATAAACTACAAGTAGAACAATTCCACTGATACATGATCCTCCGAGTCGCTGCAGTAATCTCAATTAGATTAGATTCAACTTGATTGTCTTGGGCACATTACAAGTACAGAGTTACTGAAATGCAGTAAATATTTAACCAGAAGTGCAAATAGTAATAGCTTTGTGCAACTAATCATAGGTCAACAATGCAACAAGACAGTGTTCCAAGATTTGGAGGTCAATATGGAAACAGATACTGTACATATGAAACAATTAGAATTCTGAATTGAGAACCACCTACCTTCCTTCTTTTGCTGAGCACTGTGTTCAGTCCTGCTCTATGGCTGAACAGCCTGCAATCACAACAGCTGCAGCACCAGTCCTGCTCTATGGCTGAACAGCCTGCAACCACCACAGCTGCAGCACCAGTCCTGCTCTATGGCTGAACAGCCTGCAACCACCACAGCTGCAGCATCAGTCCTGGGGCTGCTTGACCGCCTGGATTCAGCATTTTTTGTGTGTGTGTGTCCCCTGAATTAAGAGTAATCTGCCCATTGGCTACACGCCCTCTGTATTCCTCCCAGCTATTTTTTTCCTTCGGTATGTTTGGTTTATTGACGGCTGTGTACTTGTCCTTTGGGCTGCACGCTTTTTGGTTTACCCCCCAGGTGATGAAATGCATCGTGGAGGCGTTGGCTGATGTGCTATCGAGACCACAGAATTTGCCGCTTCGCCAAGAATGCGTGGACACACTGAGGAGAGGTAAGCTACTGACTCAAGTGAACTGTACCTTCAATAGTAAGAAGCTATTTAGGATTATATCGGTTTAGTAGTTAAAGACAGGGCGTTGAATCTTCTATTGTTATAACCCATTGAGTATTATACAGTTCTAATACTTAATGACAGGACATTACCCTTCAAGGTGATTCGCAGCCAGGTTATATCTGCAACGGCAGTTAAAAGAACCAGACTGTCAATGCTTCGGGAAATAATTCAATAACTCATTACATTGACGCTGGCCTTAATTCATTAATTTATTTGCATTTGCGTAAGGACAATAAGGGATTTCATTACGTGGCCAAGAATATAATATATAGTTCAATTTACTCAAATGCTGTCTTTAAAGGTACATGAATGTTCCCCACTTCTGAATGTTAATCCACCTTTAATCGTCACTTAAAGGCAAGTCACCTTCCTGTCAGAACAATGAAGATGCATTCAACTGAATCAGCCAATCACAAATACCTGACCTTACTTAATGGAATCAATATTTGCTTTGATTTACTTTCACGAATACACACATCTCCCATTCCATGCCAAAAGCAATTATTGGTTTCAATGCAAACGCGTGTGTGTGCGTGTAACAGGACACCTAGCAGAGCAGTCTAGCCTGGTCACTTGGCCATGGCTATTCAATTGCAGGCCCATTGTATTACCAACTGTCCTTGTTGAGCAAAATCAATCAATGCATTACCCATACAGCTATAGTTACCAGGATGAGGCCACGACAGGGAAACCGAACACCTCTCTCTCTGAGAGGATAAGGGGGAGCATCGGAGAGAAAGGGAAAGAGTCAATGAGCAAGAGGAAGATCAAGGGAAAAATGGTGGAAGGTAGGCTGAACAAAAGAGAAGCACGCCGTGATGAAAATGAAACGAATTAAAGCGGTCGGGAGGGTGATGAGGTAGGGGCGGGAAAGGAGGTATTCCGAAGTCAGAGTCAAACGAGTGGAAAAAGATGAACAGAACACAATAGGAAATGTGACATTTGAATGAGGGGGGTGAGGGGGTGGGGTGGGGGGGTGGGAGGGGCGTCCATCTAAAAATAAAGGTGTGGAGTCGTGTTCTCCCCAAGTTCTCTCCACAGACTGGCTCCTATTTCTGGGTCAGCAGAAAGAGAAAAGCCTGGTGCTGGCTGGCTGTTATTCATTGGAAATCTCACTCTTGTCCAAATGATTAACTGGGCCTCTGCTTTGGAGGCAATACATTTCGGGGCAATTAACTCTATGAGAGCCGTCGGAAAGTGCTGAGTCTCATGAACGAGTAATACTCAGTGATGCACCTGTGCGTTCTGCTCTGGGACATCACTTGAACAATGACGTTGATTGTCATGCTTGTATATGTGTGAGTGTGTGTGAGTGTGAGAGAGACCAAGCGAGACCGAGAGAGAGACAGAGAGAGAGAGTATCTGATTTCTGTATTTGCTCGTACGCAGGTGCACACGCTGGTGCTTAATATGTACGTTGCTGAATGTTTTGTGTGTCACAGATGAAAGGCTCGTTTCCATCCTACGCCATCACAACTTCCTCAAAGAGCTCCAGGACATTGCCCTCCAAGGTGAGTCCCAGCCAGGTGCTGCAGTGGCAGATGAATGCACCACCTAGCGATGCTTTGGGAAACCCTTCAGTAAGCCACCCAGAACAGAATACTATTGTACTCCAGGATAAACTGTTCAAATCCTGTTTTCTAAATGACATTGCAATCCCAGGAACTCCAAGTAATAGATACGGCGCGAACGTAGAAAAGGAAGCAAATGCTTGAATAACTCTTGTCCACGTGACCAGGTCCCAATGGAAACAACCAGCAGCAGAGTGACATCATCGCTGGTCATGTGACCAAGACACCGCAGCCCACAGAGGATGTTGCAGGTGAGCCTTTTTACTTGCAGTAAAGGTAGAACTGCTTTTTCATGGTGCTTCTTCTCGCACCAAGCAAACCATTGCACGATGCAGTTCCCTATCTTGTGGACGCCTTCATAATCCAGCTAAGTTTAGAATTTTCTTTCAAGTCATCAAAATAGCTGCGTGGCTTTTGTCTGACGCGGTAACCTGATCGGACACACTCGACTTGCCAGCGTTCAGGATCGTCTCCTTTCTGTTCAGCGTTGAGCTTCTCTTAAGTGTTTGTTTGCATGTGCACAAAAATAATACATCTACTATCCAGAGTAACACAAACACATCCTTTCCCAAGGAAATGCTCTGGAACATTGTGTCATCTGCGCTAGTCAGACAACAGGGCTGTGTCTTTGTATCTGGTATCATTAGGGACAGACATGAAGGTAGTCACTGAGGCTCTGACAGACAGTACTGGGATATGGAACACACTTGCTGTGCCTGTTCCTGTTCCTACGGGCAACTGTTCCCCTGCCAACGTCAGTAAGAGTGGGCAGCACTGACTGGGCAGGGTTGTAGAAATAGAATGAGTGTGTCCTACTGGTAGTCTACATTAATGGTAAGGTGCACACTAGCTAACAGTCATATTGTATAGATATTTAAATAGGTTTTCTGTGGAGGCAGCACTACGAATAATATATCCAACATTACATGCAGACTGATGCAACAGGTTGCTGTAGACGTGCACAGGACATTGGTTTAATTTGCCAAACAACTGAAAGAGGACATGTGATCTATGATTTATCATATTTATGGATGCAGAGAGGGGATTTCATTTGCTGATTCATGATTACTTGGAGTTATTTCGATGTCCAGCGATAAATAAATAAAAATAAGGTTAGCCACCGTATGTATTCTGGAGGTCTGGTTTTGTAATGCAAATGTCTGAGCATAATACACAGATCTTGCTTGTTGACACCAATCAAATGTCTTATTTGCATTTTGATTGGATACAACTTTAACTGCAAATGCTTTGGTGTAAAGATTGACCATACATCAAGCAAGCTAAAGTCAGTATCTTTCATAAACTGTATTCTACAGGGAAGTATAAACTGGCTTGATCATTTTTACCCGATGAAAAATCGTCAAAGGACACCTTAACGGCATCCTCTCTGGTCAATGTTTCCTTCTTTTATAAATGCTCTACAGAATGCTTCCTTTCCTGCACTCCATTTTAGGACCCATTTGATCCACGCAGGTTATGTCAGAATTTACATGTTTAAATATATACTGTTACAAAGTTGTGACACCAACTTCTGAGGATGTAGCCAGCCAGCCAGCCACCCACCTCCTGTCTCACTTTGGAGATGACCCAAGAAAACTCAGACCCAGCATGATCGTAGGAGGTACCATGCCTTCTCTTCTGGTGTTGTGCAGCATTGTGCGTCTCCACGATAACTGGACTGACTGCTGAGGCTGCCGTTTGTTTAGCGTACCACTTTACCGGCTGCTAAGCGGGTAGAATATTATTTGTATATACTAATTCCAGTACCTTGTGTCTGACAAGGTGGTTTAAATATGTTCATGCTTTAGGTTGTCATAAGACATAGCATAAATACAAATGCTTTACAGCATTCATTAAAAAACAGTTTTCTTACTGTTTCAAACACAGGTAGTGTGTCTTGTCACCATAATTCTAACATCATTTACAGTGATTACAATACACTGACTTGGCCCCCCTCGGCTAAATCAATTTCTCTTTGTGGACTGTGAACTCCACGGACTGTGAATGGTCTTTTTCCGCTACAGATCGATCGATGCTGGAAGCTCTAGGTGGACCAGGGGAGAGGTCCATCCTTGCCGTGAAAAGGACAACAGCCGGAGGTGGAGAGGAGGAACGCTCCGAGAAGAATGAAGAGTCGCAGGAGGGCAACGAGATAAGGAAAGACGAAGAGACGAGCCAGGCGGACGAAAACCCCAACAATCGCATCTCTGACTCCATGAACGAGAGGGAGAACGCCGAGGAAGGGGAACCGGTTGAGAAGAAACGAGAGGACGACGAAGATGAGGAAGAGGAGGAGGAGGGAACGGAGTTGAAGCGCCGGACCTCCGAGGAGGAGTCAGAGGAAGATGGAAGGGAGGGAGACGATTTGAGACAGGACCTCAAAGGTAAGAACACAAGTCCTTCTTTTCTTACAAGATAGAGAGATAGATTGGTTTATATATCTATATATATCTATATATATATAGATATATATATATCTATATATATATAGATATATATATCTATATATATATATATATATCTATTTATATATAGATATATATAGATAAATTGATATCTATATATCTATATATATAGAGAGATAGATATGTAGATAGATGGATAGATAGATAGATAGATAGATAGAGAGAGAGAGAGAGAGAGAGAGAGAGAGATAGATAGATAGATAGAGAGAGAGAGAGAGAGATAGATAGATAGATGGGTAGACAGACAGACAGATGATTCATTCATTTATTCATCGACAGATCCACAGGTACTTTATTCACCCCCTAGAGAACATTGTAGAGGATTGACTGTCAGCAAGAGTGACTGTCAATGTCCATGAGCAGTTAACACACAATGCTGTTACCGTATGCACAGACAGCTCCACTGGTAACTACCCTGCAAAACTCCTTGAAGAGTGTGGTAGTTGTAATGATTGAGTGTCATAGGAATAAATGACCTGGCCCCTCATTAGGACCAATTGTGCTCATCAGGACAGTTCTCTGGAGTGCTTGAGCTATTACAGCGATGGAGGGAAAGAGAAGTGGAGGGAGAATGAGAGAAAGCTTGGAAGGGTGAGAGAGAGACAAAGGCAGAGTAAGAATCAGAGAGCGAGAGAGGGAGAGAGAGAGGGAGAGAGAGAGAGAGAGAGGCACGCAGTGAGGATCGTCCACCAAAGGTTTGAAGATGCAAAAGAACTCTGTGCATGTGAGTACGTGGTTGTGCTGCAGAGTGCAGAACCACAGCCTAATAGGACTATACAAGAACAAATAAAGAGGGCATGCAGGCTACTGCTGCAAAAAGAACAGACTTGGGAGGGAAAAAAAGCAAAAGCGATCTATGTAAAGATTGAGACTTTAGACCACTATGCCAGATGAGTGATGTGAGAGCACCCATCCATCTGATGAATTCAAAGGGGGGGGGGGTGAAGAGAGTGGAGGGTGGTCAATGTAATTAAGTAATGGATGCTGGAGTTGCGCCAACATGACTGGCATTTTGACAGCACATTTTATGGATTAACAAAACGAGTCCCTGAATTCAAAAGCAGGCATCTCTTCTGAAATATATTTGTTGTCACTTTACTTAAACAGCCAGGCCATATTCGTATAAATGGCTTTCTTTTAAGGTGAACTTGGTGGGGTGATTCCATTATTGTTATTGCAAAGGGCCTCTCATGGACAAGAGCTGAAAGCAAAAAGTCTTTTGTGCCATTTAACAAGTACAGTAAGGCAGACAACCACTGACTGTTAGCATGAAAATATTTGTTAATAATTTATTAGATCACTGGCTGTAAATGGAATTTATAACTCATAAGTATTTAATAATACAGCCACAATGGGTTGCAGCTGTAAAGGGTAGCATGCGATCTACAAAGCTGATAATGGATGCTTTTATGCATTATACAACATGAGGATGAAAGCAATATTGTATGGATTTGGTATTTTATTTAGTACAATGTCAGACTAAATACTTTTTGAACCCCAAAAACTTTGACAACACTGTGTAGGGTTAAGAGCCAAAAGAACCATAGAATACAGTCACATTCAAGTGAAAGGATTGAGAGAGAAGCTTTTGAAACCTTTCTTTAACCAGGTCAGTTATTTAGAACTCTGTCTGAAAGAAACTCATGGAGACGTATTCTATCGATGTCTGCTCAGGGACCGCATCAAGTGAAAAGCATGATGCTGCAGAGAAGACGCCTGAGACATCTGCAGAGGAGGAGGAGGAGGAGAAAAGATCCGGAACGTTCCTCGGTGACAGCAACGAGTCAGAAAAGAAGGGTGAGAGGGCAGCGGAGGGAGAGGGGGACCTGAACGACGAGAGCGCTGCCTACCCGAGGCATGGGAGCAGGGAGAGTGAGCTGGCGCCGATGAAGACAAGGCCTGAAGAAGAAGAAGAGGGGCAGGAAGTGAGGTCGTTGGAGGTCAGAGATCCACAGGAGGTGCCCCACCACTCAAAGGAGGCAGTGGGAGAGGAGGGGGAAGAGAAGGAGCAGAGGAGTCCTGAGGTGAAGGAGCTGCAGATGATGGCACGGAGAATACCGACGGAAAGAGGAGCAGAGGAGGAAGAAGGCAGTGCCGTCAAGAAGATCGAGGTAACATGCGAATATCCCCGACATGTCTAGAAGTTAGGTCTGCCTCCAAATAAAAGTACAACGCTTCATTCCCTTGACAGATTTTCTTTCTCGGTGCGTGCAACGTTTCGATGATAATGCTGCAATGAATTGCGTCTACTGGAGTCAAATCTTACAGACATTTGACTTCCTACTTTGGGGTTTGGCTTAAACACAAGTGGTATTGCACAAGAACACCAGGAGAGGAGTAGCCATTCTTCTCGCAATATTCAACTCCCCCTGTTGTTACTCTATTACCGTTCCATTAATTAAACTCACCTTTTAAAACAACCTTCATTAAAAATGCTTTATCATGGTTTGCTCCTGGGGGTTTATACTTAGCAGAATCAGCTGGCCTCACGCAGCTCAACATTAATTAGGTCCTGTCAGAGGAGGGAAATTGAACTAAGTTCCATTGTTTGAACGTCTATGGCATTACGATCACACAGCAACCCCTGCTGTTCTTTTTAATTGATTCCTCCGCCATACTTCTCGCTGACTCTCTGTCTTTGTCTCTCTCCTTCTGTCATGCACACACAGAAAGGGACAGTGTGTGTAAGAGAGAGCAAGAGAGAGAAAACTCTCTCAATCATTGCAGCCCAGACACTCTGTTGCTCATGAAAGGGTAGAGCACACTTAGTCAAAGGTTGAACTGAGTTATGACCGATCCTTAACCTCTGCCCTCTATGACCTCTACCCACAGCTTTTACAAGTAGCACCTTCTTGTCTTTGCCTATACATTTTCATTTCGATATAAGGAATGAGGGCCCTTGGAGTCTATAAAATTGACAGATTAGAGCCATCATAGCAGTACTTTGTTAATAACGTTAAGGGCATGATTATTAAGACCATCAATCTTTTTGCCTCTCTTTCTCCATCTTGCTCTCTTACTCTCTCTCTCTCTCTCTCTCTCTGTCTATCCATCTACATATATGTTTCTAAATATAGGACCCTGAGATTGCAAGTCTGGCTGCCTTAGAATCTGAGCTGGAGAACGTCGCCCAGAAACTCCACGAGCTGAGACAAGGCTGAGGCGAGAACGTGACCCAAGCCTTCATTTCTTCCTCCTTCCTTCCTTCCTTCCTTCCTCATCACTTCCCCCTCTCTTCCTCTTCTCAACCATTTCTTTTGCGACAGAGCCGGTCTGAGTTTGACATGAGATCCAGTCTCTTTCTCCCTCTTCCTCTTCGTCTGGAAAGGTAGCCTTCTCCTGCTCCAGATGTCTTGTGAAGAAATACTCTCGTCCCTCTCCCGTACTTGAGGACTGCATTCATGTGCACACCCACCCACCCACCCGTCCACCCACCCGTCCACACGCCCACCCACCCGCCCACCCACACACTGTAAGTCTTTAATGGACCTTCATTGCTTTGCTGCAGAAGGACCTCATTCATTCTTTCTCTCTCTTGCTGTCTCTGCTGTAGCTTGATTACTGCGTCGGATCTGCTCTCCAACTGATTTTTGTTAGCACTGCGTTGACTCGTAAGATAAAGGATAGCAGTTGCAATTATCACTGTTACTTTGCTAAAACGATAGGGCTGAAGTATGCGGAAATTCTTTAGAATGTTGATTTGATTTGATTTATCATGGCTTGGTAAAGCAAAAGCCAATGCAATAATAAAACATTTTATTAGGTAAATTCTGAACTTGACTGTAAGCAAAAGCTGTATGGACTTTATCTAAGAAAACAAATAAATTGGATAGTGATCTGGTGATGTGTGGACATGTCTGGCTATTTATGAAATGACTTGGTGGAGAATATATTTAGTCCACACTTTACATTTACTGGACCATGTGTGAAACAAGGATACTGCTCTACTAGCTAATACTCCAATACTCAAATAGTAGAGTATTAGATATGTGGTGTCAGTTTTTTCATAAATCAATGCACTGTTGCCATAGTAAATGATGTTGAACATACATTTGAAAATTACAGATGACAATGACATACATCTTTCAGAAATAATATCGAATAGATGAACATAAAATGTGCCCAGTGTATCAACATTAAGACATTAACCCTTTACTGTGGGCGTCTGCAGTATTGTACTGAAGCGTTACTGTCTTGTCATAGTGAAGTCTGTTCATCCCTGGTTCACAAATGAGAAGCTTAACGTTTGAGTTGTCACAAAATCATAAAATGCAACAACACAAGGAATGAGAGATATTGACTCTAACACAGAAGGTGTCATCTGCAAATGCTTGTCTTAGTGGGTGAGATTCCGGGAACACGATTCATCGTTTCTCAAACGCTGTGCGTCTGACTTGGGTCTAACAAGTTGGAACGTGTTCAGCCCTGAACCTCCGATTCTCACAACTTACAGATTTGATCCGTTCCGAAGGACATGTTGGGTGTACGAGTACAGATTGAAACCCTGACAGATGGGTTTGGGTGACATTTCCAGAGCAGCGCACCATTCTATTGTAGAGAGAGTAATTCTCTACACTACACTGCATGCCACTAATCAAATTTAGTGCTAGCTTGTGCTAGATCCTTCTTCCTCATATAAAAGGTTGCCCATTCAGCATAGAAGAGGTCAATGCCATCATTTCATTTCTTTGCCCTCCATCCATTCAAAATTGCAGCTACTCAGCTCTGCTTAAATGGCATCCTGGACAAGTGTGAAGCACTGTTCATGCCTGAATAGCAATGGTTTAGTTTGTGGCGGTAAAAAAAAAGAGAAAAAAGAACTGTGTCTTTTTTCTGCTTCGCACGGCAAGCGCTAGGAGGTACAGAAGGCTGTTGTTAGCGTGCCAAGAACAGAATAGAACCGTACAGAACAGAGCGGTTACCTTTGCGATGTACCAAACACTGTAAATAGATTAAAGCGATGGGACCGTTCAGCTTCAAATAGCTCCAGAAACGTCTGGTGGTGACATCTGGACTGAGCATAGAAAACACTGGTGCTTAGGTAGCTTAGCGCATCGCTGATGGGCTTTGAGAGGAATAAATTACAGCTGAACACCTTAAACCCGGGTTGTAACCAACTATCCATCCACAAAGTCAGGATCATGGCTGGCTAGTGTCGACCGAGTGCAGAATCCGCTACAGTTGGGTTTGGGTTGTTAGTACATAGGAAACAAAATCTTGTTTTGAATTATGCATGTGCAAGTCAAACTGAAACGGAACAGGGATGGAAGTCACTTCTTCCAGGAATTCCTATTCCATGAATCACATATGGAAATTAGAGTTCTCAACATAAGTACTTTTGAACCCTGTCTGATGTACAAAATTCACTTAAGTAATGTAGATGTGAGATTTATTTCAGAATTATCAATATTGATCAGATACAAAACACCTCATTGTGGTAAAACAACATAATATATTAATTGATATGTAGCTATTCATACTGTACATACATTCAACACTCACTTGTTTTTGTGCAAGCACAATGACATTGTCAAGATAGGTTAAGTGAAAGTTCTAAGGTTAACTTTCCTGTGTTACAAAGACCTCAGGTCTTTTGTATAGAGATTGAATGAATGAATACATCTGCATTATATACACATTTATGTGGATGTACATTATATAAATGCACAATGTAAGTTCATAATTTACAAAACATACAATTTGTTCAAAGGCATTTTGTTCAGAAAAGCTGGATGAAAATCATTTCAATTGTGACCGCAGGCTATTCCCCAACTCACCATAAATTAGTAAATACATTTTTCTTCATGTTACGGTCAAACATACTTACACCCTGAATTACATTTGATGGAGAGCTAATAGTTCCTTAGAGTGGTGATAGTCTTTGTATGATAGTGTTTGTATGTAAAAAAATCCCTCTCAGGAGAGTTGCAACGGAGGTATGTCTGTCTAAGCGCTAGCCAATTCTACAGTAGAAGGCTTTATGGATTCTATTGAGTGGCGGAGATACTGCCGTTCAAGCCGTTCAAGCGTTCAATAAGGAAAAACTGTAACCTGAGTACGCACACAAAGCGCTTGATAGAATAGAAAGGTTTGACCAACACACACACACACACAAACACAAACAAACAGAACCTTTCAAACAGAACATGTGACATCCATAACATACACACACACGTCAACTAACATTTATTCAGTCAGTGATTTGCCTGTGAGGACCACTCCCGGATATCAGCTCCCACAGGTCAAACAAGAGAAACATCACCAGTAAGCCAGACCTCCATCTCCCAGAACGCAATGACACCACACCAGTCCACCACAGACCACACCAGTCCACCACAGACCACACCAGTCCACCACAGACCACGCCAAACCACCGAAGAACACTCCTCTCTGAAGTCTCATTCTCCTCACAATTTGGGAAGGTTGAATTTGTTTGATCTCGTGACGTGACCGGCCTCTCCTAGCAGAAGGAGCGGAGAGTTGTATCAGTGCGAGGAAGCTTTGGTTGCTATGGCTGACACGCAGTGCTGCTGGAAGTTGCCGGGTACTTCCGAGTTACACCCCAGTCCCTGATGGGCGCCCCTCCTGACGCCCTCGCCCTCGGTGAAGCGGGAGCCTGAGCACGCTTCTTTTTCCAGAAGCGCGCAGGGTTTCCCGCAGGGATTGTTTCTCTCCGCCGCTTGCGCCTTCAGCACGCTGGTCAGGTGACTGAGAAGGTCGTCGAAGAACTCGGGGACGCCCTCGTAACCTGAGGAGGGGGAAACACACGGGTCCTTTCGCATGAGGATGTTGACAGAATGAGGTCGTGTGAGACTATTCACACAAGAGTTCATGATTGGGCTATTTCTCACAACAATGTCTCAACAGCATGTGCAGCCTAATTATGATTCAAACAGCAGGTTGGAACCATTCAGGAAACGGAACAGCGGCAGCTCAAACCTTCTTAGTTCTCGACCACAACAAAACACATCCATTTCCCTTGTCACCTAGAAACCAATAAAACTGTAATTTAGATGTCTATACCAGATAAGGTTAATAATTGCAATGATGTATTATTATAGGAGATTCCTGCTCTGTAATTTCCTGCCAGGAGACTGTTATCTCTCTGGGCTAATGACAAGCACACAGATAATGCTGAGTAGAGGAAGGAGAGAGGCCTAAGAAAGCCACGTCGGTGATTGGAAGGATAGCAGACTACTTGTGATGTTATCGTGACACAAACAAGTGACGCCTGTGAACACCCACCGTTGGGAAACAAATCGTCTCCATGGTAATGAGAGAGGTTTACTGTTCAGTAATCATGTCAAGTGTTTGTGTGTGTGTGTGTGTGTGTGTCTACCTCAGCAAGGTCAAGAGAGTATAAAATTCACATCACAAAGCCGAGCTCGTGGGCCCTTCAACACAACAATGTTGCTATGGCAGCGCTTTCAGTGCAAGAAAGGCACGTTCCAAATCAATCTTTAAATAATAATAATTATTGGGAAAAAACGTCCCCTCTACCACATGAATGCACTCAACTTAGTGAAAACTGATTTCAAGTAAATATCCCACAAAGAGAGACAATTGATCAGACTTGTAAATTAGTAATTAGTAAGGTAATGCAACTTGTTCCACTCAGAACAGAGCAAATGAACGTGTGTACTACTCGAACACAGCCATGCTGTCCTTTCCTGATGTTTGCACGAGAAACAGAGAACATTCTGGCAGCGTGACCTCATCCTGAGCTCGCCCCTCAGGCTCAACACAGCCACCGTGTGGAACTTTCCAGAATAACCAAAACAATACGGCTGACCTCTCACACAGCAGTCTCAACAACGATGAAGTATTAACATTAGTGGTGAGTTCTGGTTTTGTGAAAAGCCTCAAAAGACATGTAATTGAATGACCACCACAGACCTTGATCTACAAATTCATCAACCAGTTTTGTTATGTAAGTGGTACATAAGTGAAGTCTGGTACACTAACACAACTCCAGCGCTGTGGTAGGTGTGCATCAATAAGTATCAACTACCTTAATAGCGGCAGGACTGACCTGGGAAAGCGTTGATGTCAATGACACTGTGCTGTCCTGTCTGGTTGCTAATGATGATGTCGATGCCGAACAGCGACACACCTAGTGCCTGTCGCAGGCACCTGGAGATCTCTCTGATGACATCATCTTTGGGCTGCCTGGACACACCCTCTGCGTTGTCCCTCTGAGTCAAAACAAACAGGTTGGCGGTCAGTTACGGGGAGTCCATTCCACTCCACGCCCCCCAGAAAACAATAGCAACGTCAACAAATACGTGACCGCATCGATGACATTGTAGCAATCAAAGCATCTTAAAAAGCACTGAGCAGGAAGTGGACATTTTGGTCCCACGTTGGTATGATTACAGCAGATTTGATTAAAACAAAAGAAGACAACAGGTAGATACTTACAGAGGTTAGGTCAGAGGCACACTCCGGCTTTGACACGTTGTGACTGTTGAAGAAGATCGCCGTTCTCTCTGAAAGACAGGATTCCAAGAAACAAGAAGCTTTAGAGGGAAACAGATTCTGAAATAGTACTAAAGATGCTTTCAAGTGGACCTTTCACATTATAATGCAAGAATGACTATATGAATACAGGCTTTGCCCTTTATGGTGACATACAGCCAAAGACATTACAGTTCATCTGGTCCCTGTTGTTCCATTTATACTGTACATATACACTTTTTGCTTACTTGTACAAAGTATTTATTACTATTACTAAGTCTATTTTGGACTATTTAGGCCTGCAACATAAAGGGTGTTCCTGCTGTGAACATTTCCTCAATCATCAATTCCTAAGACAATTCAGCTAAGCCCCAACAGGGGGCGGAGGAGAGCAGCGTCTCTGTCTCCAAACAGAGAGGGCGATGGCGACGCCCCACTGGGTCTGCCGCCGTGACACGCTCCTCCAACGCAAGCCTGCGATTTTAAACAGGGAGACGGACCCCGTCCGCAAACACACACGGGCCGAGACGAACACAAACATTGACGAGGAACAAGGACGGGGCCTCGGGGGGAAAAGGCCCCGGCGCTGGGTGTCAAACGAAGCGCCTCGGAAGTCCCTTACATGCCAACCCGGCTGCTGCCGACCGCTCAAAGGGAATATGTGTTTATAAACAGTTGCGTAGCAGGTTTCTTTATAAGGGAATGTACTGCAACGATGCAGCTGGGGCTCACAGCTTTGTACGAGCGATGTCACTTTGGGTTCATTTACACATCCTTTACAGCTACACACGCTCTGTATTCACAGGCCAGCTGGATTTCTCTGTTCCTGAAGTAAAGTCCATTAGGGTTTGAACCCACTTAAGCCTGTCCTGAACCAGACAAAAGATAATGCTAGCTTTGTGGTTAGTATAATTAATTTGCGGGGTAACTTTAATGACATGCTAACTGAGACACATGTTTGGCACACATGAACAGATACATGGAGATCTTTAATGCTTGGTAGTGAGGCACAGAGAGGAGCAGACTCCTTATCTCACCTGCTGGTCCAGATGGAAAGTTCCGGATCGATGGCCTCTCCACCACAGTGTATGCCTCTCCCACGACAAAGACCTTGTACAGCACGGCATTGTGGTTAATGAAGTTCTGGATCACACAAGGAAGCTTGATGTCCTTCAGGTCCTCCTCGCTGAAGATGATGGCCATCTAAGGAAAGTGAAACAGCCTTGGGATGTAAACAGTCAGTTTGCAAAAAGCAGAACCAGGAAACCAGAATTGCAGTTTGTGCTACAGAATAACTCAGCTAGCTAGGTTGAAAATAGCCAGACTTGAAACTTGTATTCATCTGTGTAAGCTTCGACTACAACTCTATTTTAAAACCTGCGGCTGATACGATCATCATTCAACTCCATTTACTTTGAGGATGATTCATACTTTTGATCGCTACAATCACGAGTTCACCTGTAATACCACATAAGAGAAAGGTGACACCAAACGTGGGTGCATTCTCAACATGTGTGACAAAGAGGTGTGCTCTTATCTGGCCTGAAAATTCAATATTGAAAGCTTTCACAATCAATGGCCTTTATGGCCCCCTGTGCTGTCCCACCCACTCAAACAGCAAGCTTAACTGCTTTATGTCGTAAAGTACACAGTCATAAAACCCCAGGTATGAACCACTTGCCAGTAAACGGACTCTCAAATGACTCATCCTCCCATCCCTCATTCCCTGACACACTCGCGCACATCAGTTTGAGCAACCATCCGATTTACTCCCAAAAAAAGGGAGTTCATGAGTAAGGCCCTTAATTGAAGTTAGTAAAACAGATGGAGGTGGGAGACAACATCATCTGGGACATAATGTCGGATGGGGTAGTGAGCTATTGGTGCGGCGATCCAATCCTAAATCAATCACAAGGGTCGAAGGTCACCTATTTTTCCTCTGAGGTGTGGTCTTTCTCTTGTCTGATGGGGCAGAATGAAAGACACAGACTTGATCTGGATATGCCAACAAAGTCGTAGCTTAAAAAAGGACTGGGAGAAAAAGGGGGTTGCTTACCTCATGGGAATTGGTGCCGTGCGCCACCCGCGTTTTGCAAACTGCAATGCAGAGAAATACATCAATGTGTTGAAAGGTTTAACTCTCTAAGGGCGCTTTGCTAAAACTGGGAAATAACAACTGTGTTTACACAAACAATACCTTAATACTCTCCTAGGACTGATTTAGATCTACCATAAGCTCATCAAAAAGCCACTGCTTTGAATGTGAACATCATATCCTTAATCAATCATCCACACGGTGCGTGGATCCAACGCATTTGCAAATCCCGCCCACCCCCCAGAAAGCAGAGGGCTAAACTTACTGAAGGGGAAGGTGATGCCATGTCTCTGCAGGATCGGCAGGGTGTCAGGCCCACACTCGCTGGTGAGGACCATGAAGGGAGGAGAGTGGAGCCTGGCATCTTGGGGGGAGACAGAGTTTCACTGGTCAGTGACCGACTGAATGTTTTCGGATCTAACATTAGATTTGGCGCAACGCATTGCGGCTCACTCTGCCTTGCAGCTGAATGAAAGGAGCGAGAAGAGGAGAGGGGCAAGACCTGAGAATGCGAAAGCGGGAAGGAGAGAGGGAGAGAGATGGTAAGACAAAGAGAGAGAGGGGACAGAGACAGAGGACAGGGACAGACAGAGGGGACAGAGACAGTTAGAGAAACGCTGAGAAAGACTGCCACATTGCTGGGGGTGATTTTGCGACCCGCAGCACTCACCCTGCTTTGAGAATTACGATCATGTGGTGCTGCAGGTCAAAGTCACCATGTGAAAACAACATTCGACTTGGATGCGAAACTTCACACTGAAAGGCTTCTTCCCCCGTTGGAGATGATGTAACAATACTTTGATCTTTCAGTGACGCTCTTATAAAATATGGAGCCAGCCGAGCCGTGACCCGATGGCTGGCTCCAGTTGCTGCTGGAGATACAAAGGGGAGTGTTTGTGTCTGTGTGTGCACGCGCGCTGGTGTGTGTAGAGGCACAGCACGAACAACAATTTGCTTGTTTAAATCGCACTTTAAGCGCCGACTGCTTTACCTCCCCTTTCTCCCTTCCTCTCCCCCAGCAGAAGCATATCTTCCCTTTATGGTCTCAAAGGAGACATTGAGCTGTTCTAATGGTTATTTTAAGTCTAGGATGAGTCTGGGATGCAGCTGCTGCTAACACTGCAATGCACGATTCCTCTTGAGCAAAATAATCTCTAAATCTGTGGCTTGTCAATGCTCTCTCTCTCTCTCGTTCTCAACATTTACCAGCCCTCAACCATTCTCGGTCTCTCTCTTTTTTTATTTCACATATTTGTCTCGATTCAGTGGGGTCGACTCCTATTAGCATGTTTGCTCACCGTGACCCTCTGGCTGGAACACGCAGCTAGTTTAACAACAATACAGGCACTGTGACGTCAGCGTGCAAGGTGGCGGCCTTAGACTACTGGTCCCTGAGGACACCGACAAGCCTGTTTTGAAACGTGCCGAAACAGACGGGAACATTCTGAACGCCATCAACCATTCAATCTGTGGAATCTTTTTCAGTCTCTTGTCTCTTACCTCTAGCTTCCACTCCCTCGTCATCATACCTACGTCCGACACAACGCACAGCTTCATACCTACCCATTGATGGTTGTTTCGTATAAGAAACAAAAGGTTTGGCGCCAGAAGAGAGGACTTGCCATCTGATGCATGACTCTGGATCTGACTTTTTGTAAATAATCTCTAAACTGAGCAGATAGGGGGATGAATGGATAAGCATATAAACATTTGGAAGCAAATCCCCAAGAGCCAGTACTAATAGGCCTAAACAGAATCCTAGCTAAATAACCACCTAGCTCCCGAGGATGGAGGCAGGGGAAGGTTATTAAGAGGCCTGCCAGAGATCTACAGTAGTACAGTCATTGTGGTGTGGGGGAGGTCTGGAACACGACTTCAGAGGTTCACTAAAGCTTTTGTCTCGGGCTAATGTTGTGACACTTAAGAAGTTAGAGGTAGGCTCTGCAATGTCTACGCTATGCTCCTTTTAGAGTTTGATTTAAGCCTGTAAGTCCATCCAAGTACCCAGTTACATAAGCACGAGCGGTTATCTACTTTTTCCCAGGGTCCTCATCTCTGATGTTTCAGCTAATCGCCATGGAATTGGTTGCTGGGGTGAGAACACACTTGCTCTCCTGGAGTATTCTAAACAGAGTGGGTTCTTTTGGTGCAAAGTCCAGAGCCAAGAAACATTTCACCTCAGTGAACCCCAGTTCTTCTCCTCTGCATTATGGGATACATGCAAAAGGAGGAAGTAGGCAACTTGTGACTTGATATGATATATTTAGCCCTGCTGGCAATCAACATTAATCTTTGAACTGAATCGCAATTAACCTGTAGATTACAATGCTCCTGTAAACTATTGCCATGGAGTTCCACATGGACTTCCATGTAAAAAAAACCCTCTGTGCGAACACCTCCATTTCCTCACACCTCTCCATTCCTGAGCCTCGTCGGCCCTTGTTATGGGAGTGCCCCACGCTTACGGGACAAAGGATGGAGCCAGTCGGCAGTTTCCATACACGCTATGGATAAACCCACTCTAAGCCGTGCATTTCCCCAGCGGAAAGCCCCGAAATGGAGCCAGCATTGCGCCATCCAGGCCAGGACAAAGGAGACACAGAGAGCCAGCTCATGAAGACACTGGTGGCAACACAAGGATTCCCCGTCGTTTTGGAATTGCCCGGATTTTCCTCCGCAGGCATCAGTGTCGAGCCTGACTCACAAACACACTGAATGAGCATGCTGAGGGTGTGTGCGAATTGCGGTCAGTCAGTGTCTGTGTGTATAATTCCCAGTGTGACGTCAGATGTTCAGCCGTAACCTTGATCCAGTCTTGAATGTGTTTCAGCCCTTCGACCCATGTAATGTGTGCGTGTCTATGTGTTCCAGGTGGCGGCCAGGTGTCTCCATACCTCCCATGCTGTCCTCCAGCTTGCGGATCAGCTGGTACGACTTGCAGCGATCAAGCAGGGTCCTGATGGCAGGAAGAGGGTCCAGAACCACTGTCTCAGGATGCGCATCAAGATAGTCCTGGGACAAAAAATGTGGTTTTAATCCAAGATGTTTTTTATGTCAGACCAAAGTACTATAAAAAAGTCTGTCATTAAATGGAGCAATTATCCCACTTTTGAAGATAAACGTCAAAGGATGTGAAACCTAAATATTAAAGTTCATCATCTCTATTTTTTATACTGTATTTACAATTTGAGAATCTTTTTTAAATCTTTTTGTCCTATATCAATACAACCATAAAAGGAGGGGAAAAGGCTGAGAGGAATTTAGTTTTTTTCTTGACAATACACATTGAGCAATGCTTTTAGGAGTTATGGGTCACAGAACGATTTCATGTGAAGAGCATACTGTTTACAAGAAGTCAAGGAATACAAAGCAACGTCAGGAATGCCAGTGAAACTGAGTTGCTAACGTTATCATTGTCTATGACAGTCCTTTAACCCTAACCAAGGACTGGACAGGTGGATAAAAATCGACCAAATCAACCAAATTTCATCAACTATTAATTGCCTGACATAGTTTTAATAGGATAAGTTCAAAAATCATGTTTTACCATAGTGAAAAACAAGTTCTGCGTTAAGGCAATGGTCATTTACCAGTTTATGGTCTAAATTCCACATCAGTACTTTGCGTACAGAATGTATGTTGCAACTATTGTAGAAATATGCCAATCTCAGGCTACTTCATTGCCATGCAACATGCTGTACAGTACCAGTGCTCAATTGCATGCTGGGACAAGAACGGTGTCAAATGAACACCTCACTATCCCTTTAATTTCTGTCGTTACGAAGATCCAACAGTGATGTCAAAACAGGCTCACCTGAACACTCTGCATAAGCAGCAGGGCCTGTGTATCGTTCTGGTCGGCCTCCAGGATGAGGTCTGTCAGCTTGTGGATGATGACGTCAAAAGGACCCTGTTCCTCCAGGGGCTGACTAAGATCCAGCTGAGGATGACATTGACATTTCAGAGAAGTTAGGTCATGGGGGACCAAAATACTCTTGTGTTACCGACAGATCGGTGTTGCAAGCCCTCACACAAACACAGACATAAACAGTGGCTTTGAATATCACAGTTCTGAAAGCTGTTGTTGTTATTGCGCACCGAAACGCGGACAAATAATATAGCATCGACTGAACGCATCATTTGTACTTGCACTGTAGCACCTACAGTTTATGTATAAATGCAATAGTTAAATACAGTCATTAGAAAGACCGAACACTCCAAACTGAAGGGGAGATTTTCCATGGGCAGTGGATGAAACCTCCGGCTGCGAGGGTTTGAACTGCGACCGCGAGAAAGGAGGGTGCGCTCACGGCGAAGCCGCCGCAATCCCTCATAGGCTGACGCCGGCGGGACGTTAGCGGCATTCGAAAACTGGGGGGGGGGGCTTTCATCGACTCGCACGAACGCTCGAACTACCATCCGATTGCAACCCTGAATGAGCCGGTGGAAGAGGAAAAGCAGCACTGAACACTGTGTCATGTCATTAGGGAGGAGGGGGTTCAAAGGGTGAACGCCGTCACCAAATATAGGAGCACAAACAGACCGCAGACCCACCAAGTTGTGGGATGAAGGAGGGGAATATGGGGGATCCTAAGGGGATTCCCGACAAGGATCTGAAAGAGGATCTGGAACTTCTTAACTGACGGTGTCTCTTGCTAAAACACGCTAGAAAAGCCTGTCAGCTTGGCCGCTGTATGATACTGATACCACTTGTACAAATCCAGCACATTAATCAGAGAACATTTTAAATGTGCTTTGTATAGGGAATATTATACATTGTTATGTAACAATGAATGGGGTTATTAAGAGGATGAATGGCGAGAGCTAATGCCAAAGTGCTTTGGATTCTGTTTTAAAACCTTTCAGAGCACTTTCCTCATTGACTTATACAGTGCGTCCATGGAAAGATTTACATTCAAACTGTCACTGTCCACTTACTTAAAACAAACAAGGTCCAACAGAAGGCCAATAACAAACATGGCGGCTTCTGAGGAACCGGGATGTAAAAGGAACAAACAACCCCTTTGAAAGTGTTTATCTTGTGGGTTCTGTTCCCTGTTGGTTTATGTTGAACATCTTTTAATGGCGGTTCGATTATCGCATGCCACGGTTCTCCACCTCCTTTGCATCTTAAGAAAGTCTTGTCAGTTTAAACACAGTTGTTCTCGTGGTGCTGGTTAGTTGACCTTGACTGGCCTGTGCCGACCTCGCTAGTTCACAAGAGTAAGTAGCGATCAAGTGACACCAGCATACAACCAACCATTCAATTTCAGGACAGATTCTTCACCTGCGTTTGCCTTGCCAGGTATCCCATAATGCTACATGGAGGCCATTATGAAATTCCCATACATATTCAAATAAGAGGCCTCTGAAAAGTGCTAAGAAGGCCCATAAATGGTGCATTGTCACTATATTGTGTGTGGGGGTTTTGTAACTACTGGCAGAGAAGTCAGAACAGGATTTCCACCCCAACTATGAATGACATTTGAAATATATTGATTTACAGCCAGCAGCCAAATATGTATTGAGAAAGCCATGTCAGTGACAAAACACAGAGATAGGCTGACAGAGAGGGATAGAGACAGAGAGAGAGAGAGAGAGAGAGGGATAGAGAGAGAGAGAGAAAGAGAGACCGAGCAAGCAAGAGCGTGGTCATTCACTAAAGGGCGTGGATGCGATTGTGAAGTAATAATTGACTAGAGTTAAGCCATTATAAAGTGTCTGTCAAACCTCCCTCACAACAAACAAGGTAAGAACAAGACTGAAATGACTTGAGGACCCATTTCTTTTTGTCATTTTACACAAAAGGTTGTATCCAAGTATGAGGCATTACAAGCAAAATGGTAGGACGCTACCAATGTTTGACAGTGTTAGTATGTTTGACAAGGAGAATACACAGACTCAAAGAGTGTTTGTGTGAATAAAAAGGACGGTCTGGCCTTTGGTCTTATCAAAAAAATGCTCCTCTATATAGCAGTGAAGGATAGTTTTAAAAACCTCATATATTTTATGAAAAGAACCACTCACTTTATACTGCCAACTCGGAGAAACCCAGAAAATGGAACAACATACATTCCTAATAATAGCTGAGCAGAAAACAATTTATAGCAACTAGGGATAGGCATTATCTCGAGTCTGTGTGCTGAGTGTGCGTTATTATTGTCTCTAATAGAACAGTATTTTACAACTAGTTGAACATTAACGAAAGATTTATTCTGTCTCGTGTGGGCGATCTACGGCTGGGTGCGGTTAGCCTAGGTATGACGTGCTATAACAGTCTGTTCAAAGTCTACTTTCTAAGGGTTAGGGTTAGTTCGCTACTTCCTCTATGCTTTTCGCTCAGCCCCCATTTAGAATACGTTTAACATTTTACAAACAAAACGTGACTGGAACAAACCACTGTAAATGACAATTGTCCGTCTATATCATAGTGCAATCTGTGCTCATGAGCGTCCATCCTTGAATCGCTCAGTAAAGTTATGTGCTACGTGCAGGCAACAAACGATAGGAAGAAGCCTATCTTGTTTTGGGCGACAGGGTTTCTCAGTGAGATGTTTCTATCTGACAGCAGATCGCCTCAGTGTGAGGCTATATGTTTTGACATGCTCCAGCACGATATCAGATGGAACGCATGCTGTTCCGGTGCGCGCCACGGTGTTCGTCAGAAGGGCCCCCGACGCCTCAGCGATGTCTTGGGTTCATCTAAGACTCGTAGATCACGAGCACACGTCAACTTCTTGATGTGAGAAGGAAGGATGAGAAGGGGAGGAGAGAGGGGCCGAAGTCCAAAGATAACATGGCACATTGGAAGCACTGACGGGCAACGCGAAAGATCGTCAGGCATCTAGGACAAAGACAACTCACCCACTTATGTGATTTAAGGAAAACACCCTGGAGGCCTATTGTGTGGGTGCTAATCCACACGTACACCTGCATTGTTGTCAATGCACATAATGTACTGCAACACTCCTTACACTGGTCACTTATGTAACTAGTACTGCAACTTATGTGTCGTTTAAAAATATGCAAAATCATGCAACCGCATTTGTTCTGTGTGCCTGCATATGTTTGTTAGCCTGTGTTTGCGTGCTTGCTTTTCCTTGGTGACTATAGGCTTGGCGATATCCCATTACAAAGACATACAGTATAGAATGTGCATCCCTCTGCAAGCCCTCTGTTCTTCCTGTGCTTCTTCTTCAAACGAAGCTGTGCTGACTTTGGGAGTGTTCCCAGCACGTATCTCCTTGCGACTCCAAATGGACAGAAAAGCATTAAAAACAAACTCACCTCTCCGCAAATAATCAATTTACAAATGATCATCTTAATTTGGCTGCTTGTTGGGAATCTCTTTTAGGTAACGTTTGGCTCGTTTCTATAGAACATTTTTATCATTTCGACGGGAGGAATTCGAAAAGCAGAGAGGGTGATTCACCGGCATAACTTGAGCATTCTCTCAGATAGGTTTGGCATCTTCCTTATGTAAGATGTTTGCAGTGAATATATGCCAGCAGTGACAAAAAGTGTATCTAGGTATAGTTTGTCCTCCTACTCACAGAATACCATTGCAATAGCAGAGCACATGTAACAGGGCAACGTTTTTCAAAACAACCTCTTTTTGTAAAGAAATTTGGGGGTCTTTTAAAAGATTCATGTCCCTAAGGTTGACATCTTGTGATCACTTGATTCCATGGGATTATGATTCATAACATTAAACATTAAATAGAGAGAGAGATACTGACAGTTGTAATTTTGAAAACTATTTTTTACAGCTGAACAACGTTTTTATGTGCAATCTTTGCATAAGCAGGTGCTCATATTGTCTGTAGTATGGTACACACTTTTGACTACCAGAACAGTAACATTTAGAGAAAGGCATCATGCTGACTACACAGAACTGTGCAGTATACTTGCAATATTGAGATGAATCACTGTCATTTACTGAGCAATGACTGATGTGACAAATTGGCCACCACAAAAATGCTTCTAGACACATTACATCATTTCAAACTAGTAGTTATGTTTAGAATGTTAATAGTCGACTCATGGAATACATGGAAACACCCACGCAGTTATTTGCCCTCTACTGATCTGGCAAGAGGTCTTGATAACCTCCCCTCTCTGCACACATACACCCGCCCCTACCCTCTGTGTTGGTGCTCTATCATGGACACCATTTTGAAATCAGAGATGCTTTTTCTGGCCTTAGCTGGTTCATCAGCTCAATGCCAACATATAGTTAGATGCACATTTTCTTTCCCCTTGTAGTTTGCCTAGAAGATGGGAACGTCTATTTTTAATTGCATATGGTTCATCCCCAGAGTGCTCAATAATGGAAAGGTCACCCCACTCTTTCCACACTGGCCTTCAGCTCGAAGCTCTTCGCGCACGTTCACGTCATTTGGCCGACCGCCCGGCATGGTGACCAGGGGCATGCAAAACGAGCTATGACCAAAATCACAGGTCTGATTGGATAGTTCAGGGCTGCTCCTTGTCTATATGTACAGGATAAATTCAACTGACAATGAACCAGGCTAAAACCAGGCTAGACCCAGGTCAAGGATGGAGGGTGTGGCTTGTTTGATGAGGCTGAGGTAGGCCTATGTTCATGCACTGTCAACATACAGTTAAGGTTATTTTATGGCTTTAAAACTATAAACTTTTCTCTGTTCTTACATCCAACAAGGTGCCAAGTTCTAGAGCTTAAAACATGTATGAGACCTACACTGACCTCGTTGAGCAGGAGAACCGTGCAAACATAAACAAATACCAGCATGTTCAGTGTTGGAATGGTGGAATATTAAGGTTATATAGAAAAACTTACCTGGATCATTTCAATGCCTTGTATCCTGTTGGGAAAGGATCAACAATTAACTTAGACAGTTACTAAATATCTACTTTACAAAAACAATGTACACAACGATACAACTCACAATAGTTGACAAATCAGGGCGACTACTAAACTAACTAAAATTCACCTGGAAAAGCTCCTTTTCCATTACAAAGTACTTGTACTTGAAGTATTTCAAGTATAGACATAAAAATGTACCTGTATCAATATCTTCAACCGTGCATGACAATTCTATCAGATAGATTCAAAAGAATGTAATAGTTGAAACAATGTTAATCTGTGTGCTAACCTTGGTAAGAAACCCTGTAATTGGCATAATCAGACTCATAAATGAGCTGGCTGACACATAAATAGAAGAACACACAACCCACACCTTCCCCCTCCAACACACACACACACTCACACACACACACACACACACACGCGGGCGCACACGCGGGCGCACACACACACACACACACACACACACACAGACACACACGCACACACACACGCACACGCACACACACACACACACACACACACGCACACGCGGGCACACGCGGGCACATACACACACACACACACAGACACACACGCACACACACATGATGTGTGTTGGCTAAACACAGTTGAGCAAGAGACACCCCTTGTATAGATACAGAAGTGTTTTAGTTATTGGTTTCACAATATAGTTCTAAGAAAAACGCATTTTGTAGGGGCCTACTGCATACTAATACCTCACTTCTGCAAAAATGGCAACTTGTTGACACAACCGTAATTTCCAAGCACTTTGGAGTTTCTCTGTCCATTTGTATTTTTTTCTTTTTGAACAAATGACACGGCAAAAAATGTTTGCACTGTAAACTTGTCAGCTTCCAGTTTCATCTCATCCGAAGGCCAATCCTAAAGGCTTCTCTCTACTGGATTGTGGCCAAAGTGAGGATGTTTATAATCAAACGGTTTTGGTTTAGATGTAGTCTCTGACTCCGACTTTGTTTACATAATGTGAGTTGTGGCATTGCTCATGCTGACTATCCAAACAAGATCTGCAATAACACATTAGACCTATGCAACCCAACAAACCTACACAAACATTTACAGGTACAGATGCACTAGTTCACAACTGGCTTTGGAAGGGTCTGTTTTAGAGGGAATTTTATAGTTAGTTTGAATTGCTTGCAAATAATAAATAAATCTAAAAGATTACAAACAAAGTTACTGTGAGATTCCTTCACAGAAAATCTTATGGGCTTCATTTTGGAAAGGCAAAGGGAAAGGGATAAAGTCAGTTATCTTGTGATGTGCCAAACACTCCAAGCAAAACAAACTGGAATGGGTATTTTGTGCAATTTCCAGGAAAGTCAGTGGGGTTGATTTTATCAAACGTGTGTAATAATTGAATGGTTTGAGGAAGGTGTAGCACCTTTCTGCCAATTAAGACTTAATATAAAGACTTCAAACATAATACATGTTTGAGGTCTACTTCTGGTTCGTCATAGCCCATGTACAAGCTGAAAATAATGTAAATTCTACTTATCCTTGCTTGCGCCAAAAATGCAGTCTAAATCATTTCAAGAGTGTTCTCAACATCTATCTAAGTCTACTGCATCAAAGGTTACGCTTTATATTAAAAAAGAAATACACAACTTCAAACACTGCCTGACTCGTTTATTGTGAGTGGCTCAGATTCCATTTGTTTTACGTCAGCCCTAATACCACTTCATTTAGCAAGATAGAGACATGACTCCACAAATCCTGTCCATGTCTTTAGAAAGCCAACATGGCGGTGCTCCATCTTGTTCAGCAAGACCACGTGATTCATCTTTGACATCGCTGACTTGTTAAACCAGATCTGCAATGGGTAAAGAATGCAAACTCTACTAACCAGTTTTCTTTCCAATTATGTCAAAAACCTGTTCAAAACCTGTTCTGGAGTGCAACCTCTTTCCTGCAGTCTGAGCCCATGGCTCTTATCCACCATGCACCCATGTGATCTCCCAGTGGGTTATGTAACGCTCTGTGGTCCAGCAGCTCCACAAACAGACCCTCTTCAAGTGCTTTCAGGAAGTCACCAAAAAAACTGCTTTTTGGGCAACAAGATGAAGGCTTGTTTTCTTTCACGACTGCCTTTGTCTCTTTTTCCTTATTATTTGCCAACATGTTGAAATGTCCTCACCCTATTTCCAACAGGTTTAGTTAGTAACAGTAAGAAAACTACTTACATCACTTTTTACATCCAAATAACAGAAAACCCATGTAACCCTGGTTTAGCTAAGCTAACTAGCCGATAGAAAAATGCAACCACGTGGTTTTGTTTGGCTTTTGATTTGATGCCAGATCACAAGAAAAGAAAATAAGCTTATTGATTCATGTTGTATATTATATTGTTATGCATTTGATTCCAAGGCTCCCATTATATATTACAGTACCACTATAATTGTTGTTAATATTATGATTATATGATGTTGATATAATATATTCTCATCATAGTATCATATCATTTGGCATGGTGTTTTTTTCTCACCTCTTGTCCACTCTTAGAATAATCAAGTCTATTTTAATCTATCGATAAGTGTGGCAACAATGACTTCATGAGTCATTATCATCATGGATTAAAGAAGTCTATCTAATTTTTTTTAATAGGTAGGATCGCTACATAACAGAAAATGAACTCCAGCATTGTTTTTCACCTAAACCTTATTTTCTTGCTACATATTTTTTTCCCCAATTAACTTGACAAACATTATACATATACACTATCAACAAACTGGAAAATGATATCTGGCACAAATATAGCCAGTATGATATGGGGGGGGGGGGGGGGGGCAATACGAGATGATGTACTTTACAGTGAAACTGTTTCTTGCTGAATAGCAAGCCTTTGACTGCTTGCAGTCTTTACTCTCTTCAAGGAAGTGAGGAGACATGTCTTAGAACTGGATCACAAACATTTAACACAACCTTCACCTTAAACTTGTGTGTTGGTCCACAGGCAACTCCTGACACAAATTTGACCTCGTAATATCTCAGTACATTACTACTACATTTGATGTGTGAGGCTGTGGTAGATGTACCACTGCCTAGATTTTAAAAATGTGTGTTTGCATTGTCATTTGGTTGCCTAACAGATATCCAGTAGTACCTTTGTATTAAACACACTTTATGAATTTATGGTTCCACCGCACCTTACTGTCATTACTTGTGCTAGATCTCTCTGCTCACATCAATTTATTGCCTCTGAGGCGGTCATGCTTGATAATAGCATGACAGTCATACTGTTTGCTGTCTGTATCTTGTAAGGACTCACAACCAGAGTGTACCCAAACTGTTTTTGAGAAGCCATTCGTTTCTTTGTGGCCTTTGACCAGCAATTATCTATAGCATCAGGTGTATAGCAATCCATTTTTCCGAGACTCACTGTAATGTTTCAGCACTAAATAACACCATAAAGCGATTTCGTCATAGACTTTAGGGATGATTGTTTCGTTTTGTTTTATGAGCAGTAAAGGCTTGCCATATCAATTTATATGACATTCAGATGCAACTACAGAATGTTTTTAATTCCCACTGCTGTGGCATGTCCGATGACAATTTTATGTCTGACAGTTGGGTGAATAAGTTAGTACAACTTAAATATGTTACATATGTAGAGAACGTTTGTTGCCATTGACAGATGTACCTCTGACAATAAATCAATTTGTGAAAAATCAAACAGTCACATTTTTCCTTAAATAGCCGGTCTGTAAGCTGTGTTTCAGATGTAGCCTAGAAAGCTGTAAAAACGTGTATACGATATGAGTTAGACACTTTATATGGGATATTTTACGAAGTTAAACTATTTCGTGAGGACACCATATTCAACGATGTCGGAACAAAGGTTTAATAGGCTGCTATTTAAAAAACAAACACATGACGGAACCGAGAACCATGAACTGCGCTGGCTATACTTCAGTGGAAATGACCAACTCTTTGCCAGTATTATTTATGCACATACAAGTTTTGTTGAAGTTACAAACGTTCACTTGACTTTACCTGCACATTTCGACGAATTTCACAAAGTTGAGCCTCTTAAGTTTTTTCTCATTGAGCCAATAGCCCACTCTTCTACCTTTGAGGAAGGTCTGCATCTCTCAGACTGTTTCGCGACGGTGTCAAGAGAATCTGGCGTAAAAGTGTCTTCAAAACAAACCTGGAAAAATCAAAGATAACGTTGTTAAGGAAAGGCAATGTTGAAGCTAAACAGGAATATGCTACATCGCTGATGAGGACAGAACGTTGCCTACTCTGGCAAAATCCGTAGTGTCGGCTCTACTGTAGCAAGAATATCCCATCTTCAGGTATATCCAGTTGAACCACAAGGATGTTTATTGGGTCTACGCAGAATTCCCTCCTGCCCACAACAGTCCCTGACATCATAACATATGAATTGTGGGCTTACCCATGGTTGTGTCCTTCATATTCATTTTACATTAATCCTACTTGATTTGCTCCCGCGATATGTAAAAGTTGCACCGAGACACTTGTTTTCTGTCAAATCCGAAGGTTACTTACTGAATGAATGGTTTTAAATGCACTGATTGGCACGCCCTCTGACGCACCGCGTGCTAGCAGCAAGAATGTGATAGTGAGTGAATATGTCCCATTTGGAAACTTTGAATGGTGCGCTGTATATACACTTCATCACCCCAAGGTGTGTGCATACCCTTGACAAATGTGGACAGAAAGAAAGAAAGAACGAGAGAGATCTGGAATGGTCCAACGGGTAAACACAGTATGCAGGTATTCCTGTCAAGTTGACAAGTGGAAAGAAAAACGACAAGTGGAAAAACTGGCCTAGTGAATGCACAGTAATTTGGCTGTCTTATCCTTACAGTTAAGCATTTAAGCAATGCTTTTTGAAGTAAATGTCTTGTTTTCGACCTTTTATTTGCTACATGTGTTGATGCTAAGGACTTCTATTGGTGGTATATTTACCCTTTAAAACCTTGTCATAATGCCAAAACAAGTACAAAACTAATTTGATTCAGTATCTTGTGATGTGACAAATAGCTCTGGCAAAACAAACAGAAATTGGTATTTTGCGCTATTTCCGTGGAAGTCAGTGGGGCCGTGTTTACCAAATGGGTGAAATAATTGAAAGATTTGGGGATGGCGGATTATTGCCCTTCCAATCAAAATAAATAATTAGATTCGATTTACATGTTACAGAGTACAAAAATCGTTCTCCATCATGTATGATTCTGTTACTTAACTTGATGTAATCTGCTCACCATATCTTAAGTTGAGAACCAGCAGGCCCCTGAAGCAGCAAACAGGCACTCTTCGGGCAGGGGGAGGCCGTCCCTCACGTGTTCAGGCACCAACACACAAGGACTCTCACATTTCCCTGCTACAGTATATTCAAAACAGTCTCACTAAACCAGACTTAAATACTTCTGAAGCCTCTGAAGAGGTTGCCCATGCAGAAGCAGACAACCCCTTTACAGCCGAAGGTATGGAAACAGATATAAGGTATATGACAGCAAGACACAAACAGCCTTAACCTCTACTAGGGCCCATCCTCCCTCTTATATATTACCTTATGAACCTTCCTCAAAACAGCAACAACATCTGCATATGAGGGGGCACCCACGCCCATCTCCACTGAATTAAACAAAGCATTAGTCATAAGTGTAGATAAAATGGAGTTAATGTACCTGCTGCCGGATGTAAATACTGCTCTGATGATTCCACAGTTCTGTGTCCAAAATACAATTCAGCTCAGAAGAAATTAGGCAGAACTCCAACAATAGCTCAGCTTCACATTTACGTTTCACTCAAGTACTTCATACTTGAAAGAATCATACGTTTTAGACTAGCAATTCAACAGTGGACTATTACTTCTTACTAATCTCTACGGTCCTTTATCAGAACTTATTCCAGTGGAGAAGGGTATCGTATCTAAAGATGATACTTATCCCATTTACAGCGTTCAAATGAGATTTTATGTAGGCTATACCACACATGTGATTTTGAAACACTGTCAGTTTACGTAAACCTTAAGAAAATAAAAACTAACAAATGTATTCAACAGGTATTCCTGGTTATATTCTCCCCGTCAGGCGAGACACAGTTTGCACTCAAAAGCAATTGTGTGTTGTCTTGAAGTGGAGACGTTCCAGGTGTTGTGTTTGCTCTTGACAAATACGTTGCACCATGTGATAGGCTTGTCTGCCAGTGAAAAGCATTTGACCCATCATCTGGAAATAATATTATGGAAATGTTCCATAAAAATCGAAGACGATTAAAACAGCTCATTTATGGTGCTTTGTACTCCATGAACGAGAGGTGAACTGTTATGGCCAATAAAAATATTGAGCTGTCTGAACTAGCAGAACCTGAACGACATCTGTGACTTTAGCTATCAGCAATCATTCGTGTCTATATAATCATGTTGTAATCACGTAGAAAGTGTAACCTTAGCCTGGTAAATATCAAATATTAACCGTCCAGTTGGTTTACAGATTCAACAGTAGATGGCACACTGACATATTTTCGATGACTCTTTCCCGGATGTCTAGTCTGGTGGTGTTAAAAGTCATATGACAACAGGAGATAGAATCATGGTAGCAGCCTGGTTTTTTGGAAATAATATACTATGAATTTAAAATGAACCATCGGCAAGTGGCCTCAGTCAACTGATTGAGTTGACATGTAAAGGAAGGCGAGGTGAGGGAATAACAGTTTTACAACTTTAATCGATACTTAAGCTTGCTAGCTACTGTTAGCAAACTAGGTCGAATCATAATGGGGTCTGTGTAGACTACTATAATGATTCGCTAGCAAGGTAGCCAGACGTTAGTTGTGGGTCTATTAGCTAGCTCTACCAATCTCAAATATTACACGAGAAGTTTGTCTTTTTAAGTACATAACCAACTAGATTTGCTAACTAGGAAGGCTAGCTAACGTGTTCTTTAACGCTGGTTTGTTATAGAAATAGGCTACGTTTCTCATGACTGGTTTGTTTTAATTGCCTACTACCAGTATGTATGTCGTCGTCTGGGCTACAGCGGATGTGTTCAAAGCAAGATTTGAAACCCTGTGATCAAACACAGGATGTCAATACCATATGAACTACTCTGAAACTTACTGAATAAAATTGTATGCCTCCAACCTCTCGGCTTTTATTCCAGGGCCGAGTATGGAGAATGATGAACTTCCGCCAGCGGATGGGGTGGATTGGCGTGGGGCTGTACCTGCTGGCTAGTGTGGCAGCCGTCTACTATGTCTTTGAAATCAACCAGACCTATAACCGCTTCACCCTCGAGCATGTGGAGAGGGTAGCACAGGAAAAGGAGCAGAACCAAGCAGGGAACACTGCGTCCTCTCCCCTCCCCTCCTTGTTTACCTGGGCCCAGAGTCTCAAGACCCGACTCCTGCTCTTACCATTCTGGGTATGGGCGACCATATTCCTCATCCCCTACCTCCAGGTTTTCCTCTTCCTCTACTCATGTACCCGTGCAGACCCCAAGACAGTGGGCTACTGCATCCTGCCTATATGCCTGGCAGTCCTTTGCAACCGCCACCACACTTTTGCCAAGGCATCAAATCAGATCAGCCGACTGCAGCTGATTGACACTTGAAGGGGCCAACCAAGGGGCTGCTGACATGGGAGACCGGGGAGCTGCTGTTAACTAGGCTTGTTACCTGGGCAACTTACTTTTGACCGTCCAAACTCTTGTGTTCCAAAACACTCCCTCGCAGTATCACAAAACAGTGTTTTATAGAACAGGTATCACTGGGCAATATGATTAAGGGGTTGGTTTGCAGACTTCTGGGATCCCTAAAATGAACAATGGTAGGTGTGTCACTCCAATGAGTTTTGTCCTTTCTTGCACAGAACAAAGACTGGACCAAATGGTGCTGGATATTCTTGATACAACCTATTCATTTAATGAAAATGCCATTTACTTATAAATAACTCAGTTCCCTGTCTTTAAAAAAACATCTGTCAGGAAAGTATTGAAGAAGCCATATTGGCAAGCTAGTTGAGATAGGACTTTAGGTACTTTAACATTTCAAATCCATGGTAAAACATCCAATGACAAGTATCACAGCACTGTGTATTTTTGTTTGAATGTATTCAAAGGTGTTAGTTCAGTGATGTGAAGCATATCTTGTTCTATAAAACATTTGTGTCATTCTGTCTCTGCAATATGGACACATTTTGTATTTATGAAATGGGTTGAATTTAGTATTTTTGGGGAGGGGGGGAAATAGCTTGTGCCTTTTTAGGAAATTCTGTAAAGATTGGTACGCTGACAATTCATTCTGAAGCCTTGTGACCAGTTCTGAAACGTTGTTCACATTGTGTGCATTTGTGCTGAAGAAACAGTATGATTCATTTCTGAATATATTTGCATCCTTTTATGTGGGATTTAGAAGCACCGGTCTTTTGTGTAATAAATAATGTTGGAATACTGATAAGCAATTACAGAATCTTTTAGAAATACAGAGCTCCAAGGAATATTACTACTGCCAATCATATTATCTTAAATCCTGAGCAAAGAAATGATCATTAAAACAGGACGAAGCCTTCGCATTTGAAATGGAGACTATTTTTGAACTGTTCCCCTTTCTATGAAAATGTGATAAATCCACATGGCTCTGTGTCATTTCACACAGTCCTGTGACTTGATCCCAAGTCACTTTCCTACAGTCATTTAAATTGAAATATTAGCATTGTATTGTTTTTTTTCTTTGTTTTATATTGATTGACGGGTATACATCTGTACTCGTTTGGAATCTCCTTGGTTCATAAGTAATGAATGTAATTGAGAATGATGTAGTGTTCAATCTGGTACAAGGATCTATCTAAAAAGGGAATGGTGGACTATTTATTTTCAGTTGATTCTTGACTACAATAAAGCACTGTCTACTTGGAAGTTGGACTGTATATTAAGTCATTTCTTGCGGCATGTTTTCATAATCATAACAAACCCATGTCCATGTACTCCAGTTAAACAGGTGTCATCCACACAGGTGTAGTTGCAGTGTAACATTGGACCTACTCAAATAAAGCTAGATCATTTCAACCATTCAGGGCATTGGAAGTTCAAAACCATCACCTCAATATGTAAACACTCAGCCAGGCCTGGGAGTCTCTGTAATCTTGAAAGGTCTACATAGTCTCTATTTGAACGGTCTGGACACAACACTGTAAATATTTGCTGTATATAATTTAGGTATTAAGTCATCTGACCTACATGCTACTTCTAAAGAAAACCTGTTGAAATGATCAATTGACTTTTCTTCAACCCCCCCCCCAAGTGTGGCCACAAACCATTATAAATATTTGACACATCAGTTGCCTTGCTAAGACTGAATTCTTTTTTTCTGTTTTTTTACATAGACTTGTTCATGAAAGAATAGAAACGGATAGGTTCTTAGGCATTTTTTGGACTTCGTTCATGCTAAAGACATCCATTCCCGTCATTTAAATGCACAGGGTTGCACAAAGACACAGGCTTCCATTGTAAGGCTTCACGGACACATTTAAACGTTCAGCTTTTCCAACTTTTCTAAAATCAGTAGTGTAAGAACACACAGGGCTTGTCAGAATGTTTATTTTCTTGAAAAGGTATTTATGTTTGAGCTTCTGATTGTATTTATTTTCGAAGTGCACTGTGATAAACAAAACAAATGCTTGAGGTTAGAAAAAATACATTGTCATTTTTACAAGAAGCAACTAATAATAAACACTCATTTTGACAGGTTAAGATGATGCGCCTGTTACATGAATTAAAACAAAGCATACATCCCACTGTATTGTTGCAGTGGACCAGGTGCCATTGTGGCTCATTATGTTCTTAAGCTTTTAGATCGTTTTGCTGGAGGTTCTGACACAGGAGCCTTAGTCACAACTTTTGTGTCCTCCTCTTCGTCACTGTCATTCTCTCCATCTGCAACAACAACACACATGCTTTATACACCAATTTACTTCTTAGCAGCGAAACCACTGACATTAGCGTTGGTGCTATATAACCAAGTCAAACAATTAGGCAACAACATTAGATGGTGCACGTGAATAGTGTTTGAATGGATAACGAAGGGAGTCTGTATGGCTTGCTAAAGCCTCGCAGTCATATTGATTACCACCCTAACCCGCTAGCTAGCTAGCACATCTAAAACGAAAAGTCAAATTGATAGGAATTGTTAAACTGCCAGTTATCTAGATGTTCTAGCTCCAGATCCAAAGTAAAGGTCCTATGTCATAATATCAATCTCACCATCATCAACTTCAAAATCTCCCTGGTCGTCACTGCCCCCGTTACGTTTTTCTTGCACAACTAGCTCGGTAAGAAGCACCGATACGTCGGCGTTCAATTTTTTTATTCCAACTATTAATGAGGACAAACTATTTTCAGTTTTCATTAATAATTCTTTCTTTCTTCCATCTCTATATTTGAGCTCCCCCCGTAGTTCCATTTTTGTTATTCTGCAAACTATGAACTTTCAACTTTACATGTCATCACATCCGTTGTCTTTTACGTCCAATCGGATACATTTACACTTTTTTAGGTGAAACGTTTTATGTTGTAGATGTAGCTTATGTCACCACATTATAGACCAATGGCATGCCAAATAAACATAATTTTACAGCTATTACCAGCTGACAATATTTTTCATATTGAGCAAACCAGCATAATCAAAGGTCTTTTTTAGGACTTCCCGCCAAATAAATTTACATGTCGCACATTCCGGAAATCGTGCGGATGTTGTCATTTGAAGCAACATTGTGTCTAGTTGTCAACAAAGCACGCCGAACTCGTGGCTAGACGTTATTTATTTTAGGTGGAATTGGCCGACATACTGTTTTTAATATTGCAAGTAAAATCCGTGATTTTGTTGGCACTTACTAGCCTGGGTATTCGCGATAGCCATTTCTTTTGCCCTGGAACAGGAACTTGCAGTCATTTTCCCTTTCTCATCTAGGATGGCGGCAAATGAGGGAGACGAGGCGACTCTTTCCTTAGTAGATGTTTTGGAAGAGGACGAGGAGTTGGAAAACGAGGCATCCGCCGTTTTGGGGGGAAGTGATTCTGAAAAGTGTTCATATCCAGAGGTATCATTTTGGCGTTATGAAAGACACACAGGCCTACATGCATTGTCGTGCTCTGCATTATAAGCTATGCTACAGCTTTGCTGTAGATTGTTTGATAGTGGTTGGTTATTAAATATTTTTGAATAACACATTTTAAGAAATGAGGTCTCCATTAAATAGTCAGTGGCTTGGCACAGGCCAGAAATGGGACACGACCACATACGATACCTTTTGTTTTTCAACTCATAGATGACCCGTGTGCTATTTTAAGCTTCTGCTTTAATTCATCCAAACTAATCCAATTGGGTAGTCTGGTCAGATTTCTGCTGTCTGTCTTTTGTAAAAATCAATCTATGACATGCACCATGCTTGTCTTGTTTTTGTTTTGGCAGGGGCATGTGAAAAGACAGGCCCTATATGCCTGTAATACTTGCACACCGAAGGGGAGTGAACCAGCTGGCATCTGTCTGGCCTGCTCCTACAAATGTCATGAGGGTCATGACCTGTTTGAACTGTACACCAAAAGGTGAGCTTGGATATAAGATGATAAGAGTTGGATTTGGACAGATGTTCAGCGCTCTTAGTAGAAAAAAACCCCTAACTTTTACATTGTCATAGTTTTGAAGACCAGTGATTGTGCACGACGAATTGTGCGAAATGAAACATAAGTGCCACCCGATCTTTGTTTTGCTCATGAAATGTGACACACCCTTCATCTTCTGGCAGAAATTTCCGCTGTGACTGTGGAAACAGCAAATTTGGACAGATGGAGTGCAAGCTGTACGCTGTAAGGTTCCACACGACTCATGCAATTTGCGATTTGTTCCTTCATTCTTTAAATGACGACAGCAATATGAAAACATCCAGTGTTTGTTTGTTTGTTTGTTTGTAGGAGAAAGAACCACTGAACACTGATAACAAGTACAGCCATAACTTCTTTGGTCTGTACTGCACTTGCAACAGACCGTATCCTGACCCCGAAGACCACGTAAGAATGTGTTGAATATTCTAATGCGCGACCTGGTTGTCATATACAGTACATCAAGCGAGAACGTACATTGACGTTCCAGTCTGATGATACAGTCACATCAAAAGCACAGCAGGAACCATGTCTCCCTTCTGTCACAGGTGGAAGATGAAATGATTCAGTGCATCGTCTGTGAGGACTGGCTCCATGGCAGGGTAGGAAGCAAAGCATCTCAGCCAAACTGACTTCTTGAAATCTACGTTGAGTTCTCTATCTCCCTCGCTCCCCCTCTCCCTCCCTCTCTCTGTCTGTCTATCTCCCTCGCTCCCCCTCTCCCTCTCTCGCTCCCCTCCTCTCTCCCTCTCCCTCCCTCTCTTTCTCTCTCCCCTCTCTCTCTCTCTCCCTCGCTCCATCTCTCCCCCTCGCTCCCCCTCTGCATGGCTACGTGTGGGATTATAAAGTGTGTGTGTGTGTATGTACAGTTTTCCAACGAGAGAACCACCCATCTGCAAAGAACATCTATCAGGAACTTTCCTCTCATAGTCCTCCGATGTTCTTGCAGCACCTGAGCCGCCCTGTGCCCGAGTGCGTGGAGCTGCAGGAGATGGTGTGCGAGTCATGCATGAACAAGAACGCCTTCCTGTGGACCTACGCAGCCCACCTTGAAGGTACGCTGGCCTGCTCGTTACTCTGCACCGCATCTCACCGTCCGTCCACCTGACAAGTACTTTTTAAGGAGGTTGTGCGACTAGTATTCAAAGGATGGAGCGGGATGAAAGAATCCTTGTCATCGAGCGCCTGCACTTATTGAATGAGTGTAGCAGTTGCGGTTTTCCCTTTCCCCCCCCAGTTTGTAGTTGAATCTTTTGTATTGCTCACAATACGCCATGGCCTCACTGTGTGGTTGTCTCCACAGTGCCCCCTGTGAGCAAAGCCAGCCCGTGCAAAGGAGAGGAGGAGGTGAAGACAGAGGGAGAGAGCAGCGAGGAGGGGAGGGTCCCATCAGAAGAGGCCTCTACGAGTCTCAACAACCACGGGGAGGAGATGGTAGGATGAACACCTGCTCCGCCTCATCGACGGAACCCCGTCGTTGTCACGCTGGCAATGGATAAATGTTTTCTACATCCCCTTATAATCCTACACGTAGCCATGCATGCAAGAGAATGTAATGAATGTAGGGTTGCCGTGTGTGTGTGTGTATGTGTGTGTATACACACATACACACGCACATATATACACACACAGTATGAAAAGATTTCAGAGACTTTTCCACGATGGCACTGCTTAGACATCTGTCCTCACGCTACTCTGAGTAGGTTTGGACTGCGCTCAGGTGAGTGGAGGACCACCACTAGGTGGTGCTATTCCTCCACCACCAAGCCGCAGCATGCGTGCGTGCTCAGTACCCAGCTGCTTTACTATCCTGTGGGTATTTAGGGGATAAATGGCCCGTGCCAAACCTCATATTCTCTGGTCTACAGGGAGCAGCCTTGAGGTATTGCGGCTCCACGTAGGATAAGCAAGAACAATTTCAGCAGTCGGCCTCCAAAGTCGTCTGACAGCTAATATGGCAACCCAAGAGCGTCTGCGTTTCCATACAAACGATGTTCTTGGCTGGGAAGATGTGCGCACGTTTCCTGCCTGCTGCTATTTAGTTTTCTCAGTATCGCTGATGTCTAAGCGAATGGTGTGTGTAATGGCTCTGTCGTGAATTAACCCCCCCCCCCCATCCTGTTGTGTCGACACTCCTTAGTCTCACAGAGCTCCCCATTACATATCCAGCATGAATCCTTTCGCTTCTTCCATCCAAGCGACAAAGGACGGGCTTAAGAACGGGTAGGGTAGGTGAAGGAACTGGGCGTTTGTGAGACGTGTTGTCTGTCTTTCAGTCCAAAGCGAACGGGGCGTCGAGCGGTAAGAGAAAGCACCAGGAGCTGGAGGTGAGCTCTCCCTCCGCGGCCCCAGAGTGCAGGCTGACGGAGCTGAAGAGCCGGGGGCTGGAGAGGGCCCGCACTGGGGCCGTGTTCTGGCCCTCAGCCTGGCGGACCAAGCTCTGCTCCTGTGCCAACTGCAAGGTAAGGTGTCCGGACCACCCTCTCTATCACGAAGCCTTTTAAATATCTTCTTAAGGCATCCGCCCAGAATAAACTCACGTTCAAAGAAGCTTTTATGTGAAGTATGTTTGAGTTTATGTATGTTTTGAGTTTATGTATGCTTCTGTTACTGGAGGGAAGGATATTTGTGGAGACTAAGTTCACAACAGATCGCTCGACATGTCCTCGACTTGACACGGTCGCTTATCTGTTTCCTGCCTCCCCCGGGGCTGTTCAGAGGGTCTACGCTGACGCGGGCGTGTCCTTCCTGCTGGACGAGTCCGACACCGTCCTGGCCTACGAGAACAAGGGCAAGACCACCGAGCAGGAGCGACGGGGCGGGGCCGAGGGTCGCGACCCTTTGATGTCAGCCCTCGACAACCTTGGGCGCGTGCAGCAGCTGGAGATTATCCATGGTACATAAGGGGGAGGGAGGAGGAAAAGACACTGGCTTGTCCAGGAACAACATGGCTTCTTTCTGAACGCTTCTGTGGCTCCACAACAAGACTTTGGATTAGAGATTGTGATGGAAAGTCTCAAAATATTAGTGTCTAGAAAGGTTGTTTTTGTCGTTGCCTGCGGGCATGATTCAGTCAGTCTTATGAATCGCCTAAGTGCTGATGAAGCTAAACCCAAGGAAGGTTTTGATGTAGAGCTTGCATTTTGTAGTATAGCAGTGGGCTTCATGTCTAATAAACTGAATCCTAAAGTGTAAACAGGGGGCAAGGAAAAGGAAGCAAGCAGGTGTTAAATGGCTTTGACCTATCCATTGGGCTGCAGTTATTGAGCCACAGATTGAATTTCTTGTGCGAGACTGCCAGAGGGGGGAGGGGGGGGATCTAGCCAAGCGGTCCCAGCCACCAGAGCTGCAACTGCAGCAACTCTGCAGCATGCTAAACCTCAAGTCTCTTTTCTCCATCGTAGGATACAACGACATGAAGACTGAGCTGAAGGATTTCCTGCAGAGATTCGCAGCCGAGGGAAAGGTCAGTTTGCGATACCATTCCAGAACAGGCACCACTTTGAGAGAGAGAGGGGGGGGGGGGTCACGCATAGTGAGGTGCTATGAGAATGATCTGGGAGGTACTAAAGCCAATCGTCTGCACAGTTTTCTTCCTGCTGTTAAGTTGAACACCAGGATGATATCTCAAGTTAATGGGCATAAGCAACAAAAGTAATTTCGGAGGGGGAATGATTCCATGTGTGTTGCGGTCCATGCAAGATGTGGTGACCTAGCCAGTACGGCCCCCTTCTCTCCTGCGTCCACCAGGTGGTGACTCCAGAGGACATCCGTCACTTCTTTGAGCAGCAGCAGAGCCGCAAGAGGAGGCGGGCCAACGCCGGCCAGTACTACTGCAGCTGAAGCGACTCCGTCCAATCTGCTCCCTCCCTCCCCTCTCTCATGGCTCTCCTTCCCACATTCCCAAACACCTGTCACTACTTGACTTTTTGGTTGTTCTTCTTCTTCGCTTACCTTTGCCCTTTTCCCTAAACGTGACCCACTCCCTCCACCATGCCTCTCGAGTCCGTGTCTGTTCTTTTCAACCAGTTTGCAGTTGAAACCGTTTTGCACCAGCAAAAAAAAACAAAAAAAAAACGGTTTGGGCGTGCGAGCCTCGATAGCGCTCAGATCAACAGCGCGCTTTGTTCTCTTGGCTCCACCTCAGCATTTTCCCACTGTTCATTAGGCTCCCTGCAGGTTACCAAAGGAAGCAACCTCCACCCAGCCAGTCATTTTATAGGCTTGATCAACGCGGAATATATCTTTATTTTTCAGAAGGCATCTTATTTTGAGGCTCCGAAAAAGTCGTATGCAGACATAAACGGCCCCAGCGCTTTATGACAGCCGTTCCCCTGACATTTCATTAAGCATTCATTTGAGGGTCGACTTCAATAGCTTCTCTCTTCAAACATTCAAACTGAATGCATTACCCTTCCCTGCTTTGCAGGGGTCAGAGAAAAGGGTCAAACCACAGTTAACCTGGTCCAAACAAAGGCATTTTTCTTCACAATACGCTCCATTGCATTACCATCTTGCTGATTAAATAAGGTCACTGCTGGACTTATTAAATATTCTTTATTCAGACAAGTGTAGTAGAAGTCAATGTCAAACCATGCCCATATCCAATGTTATCTCTATAACCATGTTGGATTTTTGTCCCTTTTTAGTGTTCTTTGAGAAATAAAGAAATGGTCAATTCACTGTTCTGTGGGTCAGTTATATAAGAAGCCACACGCCTGTAATTCACGTGGAAAATGCATACTATCCACAGATCTTTTGATGAGGAATCATAAAATATCCTCCATCCTGTATCATGGCTTAATTTGAGTACTTTCCAGGATGGATTGATTTTAGGAATAAAAGTTTTGAATGTCAACTGTGATGAAAATCTGTTTAGCTTGACATTTTCTCCAGTAGATGTTCTTTGATCAAGGAAACAAACTCCACACAAATCCATCATTTCTATCAAAGCTGTTTATTTTGTCAGTCACCTAAAATGCAGATTTGAGCTCACCACTTTCACACTCTTTATCGAGAAGAGTAGAAAAATAGAATTTCCACAATTCCTTACAAGTAGCTACGAGAATGCTTCTTATCCTCTATATATATACAACAAATATATGGGGCATATTTGTTTTATATATAGAAAAATGTCTATGTACAACAAACCAATACTTATTTTCAGAGACAAAAGGTACCTAAAATAACCAAAAAAATACTCTTTGAAAATCACTATGTACACGATGCATTGGCTACACTATTACAAAGAGACTGGATTGCGTGGGCAGGTAGAAAAAGGTTTGCATAAGACGCAGGTAAGAAGAGTACCCGGCCGCTGGCAGAGAAGGCACTCGTCTCCATCCACGGGTGTGTGTGTGTGTGTGTGTGTGTGTGTGTGGGTGGTGGGGGGGTCAACAGAAAGAGGAAAACTCAACTTGAACCCAGAAGAACTCTCTCCCTGACCCCCCTGAAAGAGGTTCGCTTTATGTTCATGAAAAGCAACTTAAGTTCAGTTCCCCCCCCCTCCTGCCAACCATCCTACTCTTCAACCTTTGCCCAGCTACAACTGCTGGTTCCTGTGACAACCTAAGGATATTAGTGAGTGCATCGTTTGAGGCAAAACATTGGCTGATGACCTTTGAAAGCTTACCGGCAAATGAATACTTTAGAAAATATATATATATATGTATGTATATTCCGAGAATATGTAGGTGGGTATGTCGCAGGTGTCCATCTTAAACAAGAAAGTGAAGGACACCGCTCCATAGTGAAGGTAACACAGACTGAGCAAAACAGACACTAACAGGGGAGGGGGGTGTACTTAAGTGCAAGTTAAGACCCTCAGTCTTTTAATATCTTCTAACATCAACAGCATATGAATCAACAAATCAACATTTTTAGACTCTCAAACTACATTTTTGAAAACCATGATCATTGTTCTCGCGCCCGGGGGGGGGGGGGGGGGGGGGGGAGGGTGAAGATCTTCCGTCTTCATCGCAAGATTTTTTTGAAACCGTCGTAGTCAAAAGCTCAAATACTACAAAACAAAGGAATGAATTCATCTACGGCATGAAAAACGCCAACGAACGTCGCTACTGCTTAGACGTTCTGCAGAGGCTGGTCTTCATGCTCTGAACCCGACCTCGACTGCAAACGGCCCCCACCGAAAAATGCCAGAAGCATTCTTTGAAAAGTCGTATTCGTGTCCAGCGAAAGCTTTGTACTTCCAGGCTAACAGGGGTCTGAGAAAATCCCCACTCATCCCCTTCCAAGCCCTGCATTTAGCATGGCACCATAGCTTTGTTCAGTCTCTATAGAGCTACAGGTTCAAACTAGACAACAGACCAGGGAGGTGCACAGTCCTGGCCTGGGATGCACACTGTCCCTCTCTCATGGTTCCTGCAAGCCAACCGGAGTATTCCTGACAAGAGCACAGACTGAAAAGGTCAGTATTCCTACACCATCTCCGGGTTATTCCCTTATCTGAGCCTGCGGTGGAGGAGGGGTGTGCGTGATAAGATTTAGTGCAGCTATGATCCCTTTTGCTGGGGGGGAAGGGTTGATAGCGTGTTGTGTTTGCAGTCCCACACGAGCGGGCGCACCGCCGTCCGTCCGTCCATCCATCCCTGCCCGGCCCTCCTCTCTCCTACTGGTAGAGGTCAGGTACCCGACGACCTCTGCCATCTAACACCGAGGACGCCTCGGGGACACTGACGGGGGCGGGGGGAGGTGGAGCGCAGCGGCTATTTCGGGCGTCTCTTCTCTGCACGCTCTGGTGAGCAGCCCCACAGCGCTCCCGCGAGGGGCTGCACACTCTGCTTGGCCGTGGGGGAGGGGCTGACCACTGAACTGCTGAGAGGACTAGGAGTGGGGGGTTGGAGCAGGGGGGGGGGGCTCTGGTGACAGTCCATCCTGTGGTTGCCATGGATGGACTGCTGCTGACAAGCACTGGCTCTCCTACCTTCGTTTCTTAGGGGAGGGTCACGACACTGGGAGTCTCCTAGCATTGGATAGCGTTATCACTGGATGTCCATCTGACCTCCCTCCACCAGTTGCCTGGCCATCCGATAACGAAACGAGTAGCGATATGAAGTGTATTATACCTTTTACAGATTCAGGCAACCACAAACGATCTTTCCTTTTCTTTAATCCTGACAGTAATTCGGCCAATATCAAAACCTCCTTGATCGTTTAGGCCTCTAGGAATTCTTGAGCGTCATGTCTTGGCAAAGGAATCATCATCCCACACCACCTCCACCATACACCCACATACATTGAGACGTGAACAGTTGCACACGCACACGCACACACACACACACAGGTCCCTTTTTCACCCTACAGCAGCAAAGGAGGTGACTCGTCCACGGCGGTCGCAATGACTAGTGTGAAAAGCCAGTTACAGAGTCTGCGGATGTTAGGATCCGAGAGAAAGGATGGTGTCTATAGTGTTCAAGTTAGCAGAGCAGCAGTACCTGCATCGTAGGTGCATATATCAGAGTTCCAGCAGTTTCCATTAGGGAACACTTGGTAGAAAATAGTTAGGGTTGGACATAAGTCTAATCTGAATGAGAGTAGTAGAATGGCAGGGAGACAGGAAAGAGGTAGGCACAGTGTAGCCAGGGACTAAAGTCAACTCCACAAACACTGATAAGGGGGTTCCATGATGGGTCAGAAACTCTCTTTTTGTTAGACTCAAGAGCAGCTCATGTAGACTACTGTAGACCAAACTACTTGCTAAGCACTTTTGACTTCAGACCAACTTGACTCAAAACACCCTTCAGAGCATGCTTGGAGGAGAGAAAAAAAAAAAGAAGAAATTATTCGACACAGCAAAAATTGAATTTGGATGTAATCCTAAATAATGTAGCATGGCTATTAATAACTCTGCTCTGCCAGCTGAGACTGGCTTCAAAATCGACACGCTCATCGCCTTCTCACCTCGACACCAATCGCGTTCACTTCCGCCCCTCGAAAGCCGTATCTGGAAGACTTTGAAACATACCGGCTCGCCCTAACCTTCAACTCATGCTCTGACATGCTCTGACGTTGCTCGAATTCACATTTGCCATTGACGGCCTCGCAGATGGATGTAACCAAACTTTCGCTCCCTCGGCAAACAGTGAGGACCCATGAGACCAGACCCACAGCTATACAGACACCTCCCTGCAGCCCGAAAAACCCCACAGAGAAAATGAAGCACGGAAAAAAAGCAGACCGCTGCCACTTAAAATAATGCGTTTGAAAGACGTCGAATCAGGCCATTTGGACGAGGAAGAAGAGGCCGACGCGTATGTGGGCTGAGTCCTGGGAGAGAAGAGTCGCTTGTTACCCGTTGAAGAGGAGGCCCTCCGCTGTCACCGCCAGACAGGAGGAGTTGGCGTTCTGCGGAGAGCAGCGCTGGCGCGCTGAGCCTCCGAGCGGCAGTAATACAGGTGGCCGACGCGACAGCGCTGTTGTGTCTGGGAGATCGCTCCGGTCGAGTCTTTTGACACAGCGGGGCAACAATGGCAGTAGCAAAATATGGAGGCAATGTGTTCAGTATTCTTCTAAAATCGACAGGTATGCACTTTTTTCATTTTTATGCTATGCTGGCTTTTTTTTTTTAAATGGTTCCATTTGGAGGATGGTTGGAAAGCAAAAACAAACTCCCCCCTCTGACATCGTAATAATCATAGTTGTTGGGCGCAGCAACGTTGGGACGGGTGCAGGGTGTCACCCTCCGCCCTGCAGCGTGGGCTTGCGGGACCCCGGCCGTGTCGGACTCGGATCCCGAGCGAGGAGGTGAGGGACGGGGGGACAGGGGGCTTGGTTTGGTTGAGCTCTGTCTCCCTAAGGAGGAGTGGACCAGGCTAACGGAAGGACGCTTCCATGGAACCAACACGGCTAACGTGACCTTCAAACGAAGCTTTCCAGGAAGTACTTGAACTCCCCCAGAAGACATCCTGAAATCCTCAGCTCCAACATGGCTGTTCAGTCACACCCAATGTAAGGACTAGTTAGAGCTACTGCTTTACGCAAGAACAGGGGGTGAAAGCATGAATAAGACACGCTTAATTCGCACAAGGTGAGATAGTAGCTGACAGGTTCAAAATGCGAACCGTGTAAGGAGGAGTGGGGAGGGGGGGGATGGTAACCCTCTTGACCCTTTAAGATGAGCAAAGAGCCTGCAGCAGGAGTGGAGGCGAAAGGCTGAGAAACTTCAGGCCACCAGAAAGGCAAAAGCAGAGCCTTCATTGTTTCCCTTTATAAAGCCTCCATCTACTTAGTATTCCTGGAGCGTGGCCTGACCGGTACTGTGCTCAGTGGGAACATTAACTATTTTCTTAAATTGCCCATGCTGACATACAGCTTGTGACTGCAGAGTATTACAAGGACTATTACTGCAAAACCAGGGGAGGGGGAAAAAAAAAGTGTGTTGGGAGGGGTGATTTTCTATTTATTTCTAACGTACACCAGCACAGGGGGGGAATGGAAGGTGATTGGCGCACAGCTGCTTTATCGCAGGGTAAGCTGGGGAAAGCTGGGAGTCCGGCGAGGCCGAGGACGGGAGGGGGAGAAGAGACAGGGCAACCAAACCAAAGCCTCCCCCCCCCTGCTCTGCTTATGCTGAAGGCACTGGGACTGGCCGCACCTCCATGGTGCAGCACGCCGACCTTCCCTCGGAAGGGCTTGGACCCCCCACCCCCCCCACCCCCACCCCCTTAGTGTTCGGAGCCGTTCCCCTGAACGGGGCGCAAGAGCAGATTCAAGAGAGCCGCACCCCCAAGACGCTGCCACCCTTCACCGGACGCTGTTGTCTTTAGTTTGTCCGTCTACCCGTCAGTTTATGTTTCTAGCTCATCTGAGACTTGTGGTTGGAGGGGGTGGGGTCAAAGCCAGAGGTCAGAGTGCAGACTTCCTGTAAGGGTAGTCTGGTTTGCTGGGCGACCTACGGTCTCTGGTCCCCATTGAGTCTTCACCACCCTTTGTCTCTGCCCCAGCCCGGCGAGCCGGGGGCCACTCCTCATACGCCTCTACGTGCCTGGGGGGCCCCAGTCCACAGGTCAGGTCTGTCTCCGTCCCGGGGCGCCCCCTCGGCCCGTGTGCGGCCGCCCCGGCCTGCGCCCCTCCGCCCTGCGTGGCCAGGGCCAAGTCCAACCTCTGGGGGGGCTGCTCCAGGACATCCAGGCGGAGGGGGTCCCCAGCGGGGCCGGCCGGCCGGCAGGGGTGCTGTTGGGGATCGGAGGAGTAGGACGGCGGGGGGATGGGCCCCCCAGGGGGTGCCCGGCTGTGGCTGTAGAGATCGGGACCGGGGTAGGAGCCGCCGTGGCGGCCAGAGAACTCGTAAAGGTCAGGGTACTCCGGCTGGACCTCCGGCTTGGGCTCGGCCGCGTGGCGCTTGCGGGAGGCGTGAGGGTGGCGGGCAGCGTGGCAGTGGGGCGCAGGCGGGGCTGGGGCGGAGGACAGGTGGGAGGGGTGGGGCTCGTGAGGCTCCACATCCATGCTGATCTCCGGGGGACGGCGCTCCTTCAGGGTCATGGCCGAAACCCCCATCGCGATGTCGGGCATGAACTCGTTGATGACGGGTTCCATGTTCTGAGGGGGGCGAACACACAAACACGTGAACCAGAAAGGAAGGTGAAAGCACTGAAAACGCAGCTATGAAACGGCAAAACACACCACCGCGTCGGTTTAACTGTCACAACTCCAGAGAGTTCCATCTCTAGCCTGCCTCTACACCAGACTCCCGGCCTCCAGACTCACCCCTTGTTTGTCCAAATGCGGCACACGCCCCCCGCCCTGGGGGTTGGTACAGTCCGGCGGCAGGACCTTCACCCCGGGGGCTAGGTAGGCAGGGCTGCCGTGCTTGGAGGAGGCGGAGGGCTGGCGGTGGAGGAGGCTGTGGTTGCAGGGGTAGGAGAAGGAGCGCGACGGGGGCTGGGTGGGGATGCGAGGCCGCCAGCCCGCCTTGAGCTGCGCGTGGCTGGGCGTGGCCGGGGGGTGGTAGGGCGGGGGCGGAGGAGGGAGCGGAGGATGGAAGGCTGCCATAGCCTCCAGGTCGGTGAACATGCTCTCCACCGCCGGGCTACTGTTGACCCGGCAGCGACCCGACTGACGCAGGGCCAGGACCGGGCTCTCGTCTCCGAAGCGCTCCTCGGGGAAGAACTTGTGAGGGTTCTACAGGGTGGAGTACAGAATGAGTCAGATAAGATGGGTGAGAGAAAAAAAAAATCTGCAAAAATCTGCCAAAGCTGCTTAATAAACCAGACGTTAAACTGTAATTTATGGCAGTCTGGAAAAGCACAGCACTTTTGATACGAAACAACGAACAAGTTGTATACTTGTTGAAGTTCACCTCGGTTCTTTCACAGGAAGGTAAATAACATTCAAAGGGTGGGGAGAAAACAAAACACCTCCTGTGCTGTGGTCAAATTCCTTCAACGTTCTGTCATTAAATGTGGCAGCTGTAAGACTTCCCTCATCTATGCTAATCATCACATGGTTGACTGATGGGATACTGTATAGAATGTCCTGTATCGGCAGTTAAGGCTTTCAGTATTTTAACCACGCAATCCATTTCGGCACTTCTAAAAGAGCAGGAAAGCGTGTAATTCAAATGGTCTCTGATGGCAACTCAACGCAAACAGCCGCTATTGGCTAGGGGCGATCATGTGGGTAGACGTGCGCATCAGGTGTGTGTTATTGGCCATGTGACTCCAGAGGAGGGTGGCTGTACAGGAGGAGGGGAGGAGCCTATCTCAGATCCGTACCTGTAGCAGCTCGGCGGCAGCGTCAGGCAGGCCGAACTCTCGCAGCACTCGGATCTGCAGCTCGTAGCTCACCGTGGCACCCTCGCCGCAGTTCAGGGCGTACGCCCGCTGCACCTGGTCTGTGTGGCGCAGGTCCTGCAGCCTCCGGATCATCTCCTTCACCACCGCCAGCCTGGGCACTGTGGGTGGGTAGGAGTGTGTGTGAGTGGTGTGTGTGTGGGAGGGTGTGTGTATTTGTGTGTGCGTGTGTGTGTGTGCAGAGAGACAAAAAACAAGACACTTTTTGTAACATGACTTCATCAATACACTCATTACGAAACAAACGAAAAAGCATTAAAACCTCAAGTCGTTTTATTAGGTACTAAAGCCGTTTGATTGGATTCTTGTGCCCAGCTGATGCGCAGTGAAGTATAGCCGCTGTAGACATGTGATCCTAAACATTTGGACCACTGCGTGGCTCTGCATGTTTGTGCAGGACTGCCTGCCAGAAGAAGCCCCTGAGGGCAAGTATCAAGTCAAGGGGACACATGTATGAAACAGACTCGCGCTTGCAGTCTGGCCCTGACTATGAAGAAGAAAGGAAGAACGGAGGCGGTAAAGAGAAACACAGAGAGAGAGAGAGAGACGGAGAGAGAGAGAGGGATGCAGAGAGAGACAGAGAGAGATAGATAGAGAGCGCTGTAGAGAGCAAGAAAGAGGACAGAGAGAGAGCTGTAAAGTAAGAGAAAGAGAGGATGAGAGCGAACTATAGAGCAAGAGAGAGAGGATGAGAGAGAGCTATAGAGCAAGAGAGAGGATGCAGAGAGCTGTAGAAAGAGAAAGAGAGGATGGAGAGAGCTGTAGAAAGAGAGAGAGAGAGGATGGAGAGAGCTGTAGAAAGAGAATTGAGAGAGAGCAAACTGTGGGAGAAGTGGAGTTGGGAAGGCTGTTCCCACCAGTCGACACCTCGCTTGCCTGTCCTTCCGACTCACCTCCTTCTCGTCTGACAGGGCGAACACGCTAACGAACACTAGAGGTGTGCGTTCCTCTCCGGCCTGTATTGCTGCGTTTCCACGGCGCCAATCGAAGGCTGACGCACAACTTCGGGTGGGGGGTGGGGGTTGTCAAAAGTGTGTAGTCGAGGTTAACAAAGGATGCGAGCGCACGCTCTCTAGTTCGTGGGCGAATCGAAAGCGATTCGCCAGTGAAAAAGCTGCCACAGAAGTTCACTCGCCGCTGGGGAAAGGTGAAGTCGGAGGAGTGGACGTCCTCCTCTGCTGAGAAACAGGCACTGTTTGAGCGGGCCTGTTTAGTCACGCAGGGGAGCACGTTGCCAAACGGCAACATATATTTCGGCCTGCGTTGGCGTGGGAGGCTGAGCACAAACGTCACCTTATTATTACCCGTTAACAAAAAAAGAAGCTTTTTTTTTATCAGAGCCATGTGACTCCTACTGAACGTTTCAAGCTAAACAGACAAACTTTGTGAAGACGAGGAGACAACGTTCAAATAGACTTTGGCTGTGCTTTCAGGAAAGAACCCAGTTTCAAGCGTTGGGCTTCCTCTTGTTGTGCTCCAAGACATAAAAACTCACTCAAAGCCCCAGTTCACTTCAGTTCACCATGTATTGTTTTATAGAACTTTGGTGTCACTGAGTCAGTTTGTGAAACCATTTCGTCTTGCTCTTCTCCTGTTCCTTACCTCATCTAAATTCATGTGACAGAAATGAGGTGAAATAAAGGCTAAACTAGCAGCTGGAAAGTCCAAACTCCACTCCCCATGTCCCCTGATAGGTCAACGATTCCCAAGATTCAGTAATTAACTATCGGTAAAGATGCCAAAATCTCTGGGGGCCCAACCCACCTGGGATCTCATTGGCCACCACGGAGGGTGGGGCCGACTGGCTGCCGGCCATTTGCTGGTGGTTGATCATGTGACAGCACTGGGGCACGGCGTTGTTGACCATGTAGAGGGTGTCGGGGACGTTGGACATGCGCACCATGCGCAGGCGCACCAGGTCCGTCTGCTCCACCATCATCTCATCCAGCACCGACTGGTGGAACACAAACACACTTCAGAGGGGGTTTCTGTCTGTGTGTGTGTGTGTGTGTGTGGGAGTGTGTGTGTGTGTGTGTGTGTGTGTGTGTGGGGGAGTGTGCGAGCTAACAAGCTAACGCTTACACAACATTTCCTCTTCCATTCTCCCAACTAGCTGCAACACACTTTGCATTTAAACAAGAAATAGTTGGCATCTAGTAATAAATAGAAATATAAGAATGACTTCCAAGGAAATCGCTGGTGGACATTAGACTTGTAAGTGGTCAGAGGTTTGCTATGCAGCTACCTTGGCCTCCTCTACGTAGGGCGAGAAGAGCCGGGGCCTCACGTAGATCCCGGCGCTCTTCTGCCGGAGCCAGGCGTTGCCCTTGCCCCCCTCGGTCGTGGGGAGCATGTCGGAGGGAGGGGTGCTGATCAGACCCCTCTTCATCTGGTGATGGTGGTGTGTGGGGGGGGGGGCAGAGGGAGGGAAGGACACCGTGAGGGGAAAGACAGCAGAGGCAATAAAGAGAGGAAACAGGCCAGAGGATGAAGAAACGAAATTTACGAAGGACTTTTTTGGGAGGGGTGCTGGGGGGCAGACGTTGGTGGCAACAGGGGAAATAACAGTCAGAATGTAGAGAGGGACGCACGCCGGCCGCTCACCGTGTCGGAGAGGACCTCGCTGCTGGGGGGCAGGATGTGCTCGATGCGGACGTGCGGCAGCAGCGGAGACAGGATGTCCTTCAGCTCCTCCAGGTCCAGATCCCTTCTCTTCACGCCCCGCTTGTTGACGCTGTGAGCCGTGCCGCTCAGAAGGTTGGGCTCTGAGGGGAGGAGCGCAAACAGGGAAACGGTCATGCCGGCAATGCGGATGACGACATCTCGGCGTTTGAGCTCTCTGCTTGAGCCCCTCCGCTCCGATCAGACCGAGTCTGGTGCCGTCTGGGCACCCAGAGCATGGAAATGACAAGAGCGGAGGGGGGGAACGATAGGAGAAAGGGAGCAGACGCATGATTAGACGGATCAAGGTAAAGGAAAGAAAAGGAAATAAAAAGTTGAGGCGAGGTAGCTGGAGGGAAAGGCGTTTTAGGAGAAAACTTACAGCAGTGGAGGGGGGGGGGAATGCCATGGTTCGAGAAAGTGCAGTTGGAGAGGAAAGAATCATGTTAGGGAGAGAAAAAATATAAATAAAAACAGAACAAACAACAAATGGGGAAGGGAAATGAAACGAAAGTGGAAACAATCTGTCTGAAGGAAGGAAGAGGTTTTTTTTGGAATAAATAAACATGCCCACTTCCACATCCGGACCAAGCGGGCAAGGAACATGGTTACAATGAGCTCTGTCTTCCAGGGTTAGACAGAGCTTTTCCATCTGAGCTCTGTCTAAGCCTGCTCCCAGCCAAGTCGCAGCCTAATTAGCAATCCACTTAAACCGAACAAAGTCATAAATCATCGACCTTGCTGACTAGGGGAAGGAGGATTTGTTGATACTTTGTCTAGGAGAGAGGTGGGCTTGGAAAAAAAAAGAAAAAGAAAGAAAGAGGGAAGACAGATGGTGAGGTGTGGTAAATAGAGAGAGAGAGAATGAAAGAGAGAAAGAAAGAAAGAGAGAGAGAATGAGTGAGAGCCCAGCGGAGAGTGCTTGTGCGAGAGAGAGAGAGAGAGAGAGAGAGAGAGAGAGAGAGACACTCACCTCGGTCTGCCATCCTCTTAATGAGCTGGTGCTCGCCCCACTTGACCACGTACTTCAGGATGTCCTGCTCGCTCGCCTGCCGACGAGACACAAACACAACCAGGCCGGTCAGTTCAAGGGAGTTACTGACAAGAGCTTACCCTTTAGCTCACTAGGTCAGGCTCCCTGTCCTCATTAGGACCCCATCATTAGAACCCATCTTTCGAGCCGTGGACAAGCCAGGAGGACTGAGGCACATCCTGCATGGCTAACAGGAAGGGGAGGGAGGAACATGCGGCACGTCGCTGATGACGAGGTAAACAGTTTGCCACGCGCGCAGTCACGTGTCACACACGCGCTTCTTAACTTGCAGACCGTCGTCCAGTCAGCAAGGGAGGGACTGGGCTGTCCCTGAGAGGAGGGGGCACGCAACCAAGGCCTCTTCTTCAACATCTACGAGATTGCAAACACCTTGGGCGAAGCCTACCGCCATAAGAATACACCAAGAAGCGGCGCAAAAGGCTCATTTGCTGCACAATGTCATAAATGAGGCCTCTGACGATAGGGAACTAGCTCTGAGCAGGGGCAGCCAGCTTGGAGTGTCGACCACAGTTGGCCCATCAAACATTAAGTTTGTTCTGATGAGCCAGAGGCCCCCCTGTGGTGGGCACTAATCTCCTCATCGAAGACCATTTGGCTGGTGCTGGGGAGGCTTCAGTACAGGGGCTGTGGGATTGCAGCACTGAGGCTGTGAGGCTGCATTACAAGGGCTGTGAAGCCACAGTACAGGGGCTGTGAGGCCGCAGTACAGGGGGCTGTGAGGCCGCAGTACAGGGGCTGTGAGGCCGCAGTACAGGGGCTGTGAGGCCGCAGTACAGGGGGCTGTGAGGCCGCAGTACAGGGGGCTGTGAGGCCGCAGTACAGGGGCTGTGAGGCCGCAGTACAGGGGCTGTAAGGCCACAGTACAGGGGGCTGTGAGGCCGCAGTACAGGGGCTGTGAGGCCGCAGTACAGGGGCTGTGAGGCCGCAGTACAGGGGCTGTGAGGCCGCAGTACAGGGGCTGTGGGATTGCAGCACTGAGGCCGCAGCACTGGGGCTGTGAGGCCGGACTCTCTCCCCAGCCAGGAGCTTGGCTGCTGCTCCAAGGCAGAGCACATCCTCGCTGAGTCTGCCTCGTCTTGCCTCCCTCCCCCCCCCCACCCCCCTCCGTCTGGCCCCATTTCGCTGTTTCACTACCATTGTCCTTGTACGGTCCTTGTCTCGTCAAGTCCCTAATATAAAACGTGTCCCTCCCTCCCTCATCACATTATCTGTCCCTCCCTCCGACTGGGATTCTCCCCCCATCGCTCCACTGCTACACACCAACCTCATTTCCGAAGCACATCAATCCAGCATGAAAGTTGATTGGTTCCAGAAAATCCCCCCACCTCCACCCCCCAAAACAGATCGTCTGGAGAAGGCGTATTAGTGTCCTCCAAATGTAGAAGAGGCCTATCTGATAGCGCTGACTTATTAATCCAGGAACGCCAACGAGTCGGCGTGTAACGCTCTCAACTGGGCAAGGAAACAGGGGGGGGGCTAAATCATATCATGAAGCCGCGCTTCTACAATTTAGACTCCGATACGTTCTCCCGTTCAGCGGTTGGAGCGACTTGCGACACCGCCTCGTGAAAATGAGCAGGACAGAGATTGCGTGTGTGTGCGTGTGTTTTGTGGCATCTCACCTGCAGGTAGTCGGACTGTATGGCGGCCAGGAGGGGCTCCTTGCTAAGCTCGTACAGCACGTCAGACACCATGACCTGGCTGAAGTCCTCGCACAGGAAGTGCATGGCCTGCCGGTGGACCCACTTGGAGCCATAGGGCTGCGAGCTCCACTTCAAGATGGCCACCACCGTGTCCAGGGAGATGCTCTCCACCACGATGTCCTCGCAGCCTGAGAGACGGAAATTGGAGGTTGAGAATGCGGCTGCCCATGTGCGCATACGCGTATAGGAGGCGAAGTATAATTGCAGGTGTATGGTGCCAATTCAATTCATCACTTGCTAAATATGGACCAGAATGCATGAATATCGGAATTAAATAGTATGGTGAAAAAAACGAAAATCTTTCCAGTCTATTGCACACTGGTGAGAGGCACCTGTTCAATATGCTAGTGAATCAGAGACCTTTGTCTGAGCTACTGTCATTCGCTGTTATCCGTTTCCAAATCTCATTCAATATGTGATGTCCAATACCACCAATCACTGAAACATAATCTTCACAAACCGAGAAGGACCCTAATGCAGAACCGGGGAAAAAATACATAAGTCCTATCAAGGTTGTGCGTCTCATTTGGCAGACAAAAGAACCTTCACGATGGAATCTGGGTTTCGTGAAAATCCCAAATTTCCCAGAGGCTCGACACCCCCTTGCCATCTGTGTCTCTCGCTGTGTGTTGCTCGCGTCAACCATGCGAACGCGCTTAGTCACGAGCGGGCCCGCCTCAGCAGACTGTTGTGATGAGCTGTATGTGGTTCACTAGACAGGCGCGTGCCTTTGCGTTCCAGCCCTCCTGTGGAGGGAGTTGGACAGGTCTGAAATGTCAGCTCGCTGGCCCGGAGGGAGGGGGGGGGGGGGGGGGGGTAGTGGTGAGAGTGCTCACTGCTGCTAGTGATGTTTTACCACGTCAACGTTAGCTGACTGGTTTAGGGGACATCTTTTCGTTAGCTGACTGGTTTAGGGTGATATCTCTACGTTGGCTGACTGGTTTAGGGTGATATCTCTACGTTGGCTGACTGGTTTAGGGGACATCTTTTCGTTAGCTGACTGGTTTAGGTGATTTCTATTCACTGGCTAACTGGTTTTGGTGCCATATCTTCATTGGCTGACTGGTTTAGGTGGTGTTTCTTCGCTAACTGACTAGTTTAAGTAGTCTCTTCACAGGCTTTTGGGATGTGGAAAGTTGGATCATGGAGTTCTGAGTTCAACAGCACCAGAAGTAATCCTTCAAGATGTGTTTTGTTCTGCTAATCCCATATATATTTAAATCCTACGGAAAACAGAAACCCATGAACCAGAAAGGACCAGATTGCTGCAATGTGAATGTTTTGGTTCCTTTTTCAAGGTGTGTTCATGTCAGTGGGAATCTTATTCCTTCCGGCTTGTGCTCCACTCTCCAGCAACCACCTGTAAAACTAGCTCAGGGACTGCTGCTAAGAAGAAAATCAGTCCTCCTCCTCTGTGGCCATTACCACATCATCTTAATCCATATTTACCTTTACTCTGTGCTGTGAATCGCTGCAAGGTCCATTTAGGACCGCGAGGAAGTTTGACGAAAACACAAATCTCATTCAATTTGTAGTTGTCACTTTCTGCCTGGGGGAGAAGGGACAGGGTGCGCTGGGCAGCGAAGCCATAAGCCGTTTTGCCGATGTCAGTGAACGAAATGAAAACGTCACTTCGATGATGAGCTTTGCGAACGGCTCTGCAGAAACACTGGCTCGCGCCTCGTTCCTGAGCGAGCCCTGAGGATGGGGGACAGCTTGGTTGAGCGGTCTGATGCACCAACCTACTCTGATGGTTCTCCTTTACAGAGGCCTCAATTTAGCGTAGAAGCGTTATGATGGGTCACCACGATGGTCAACCAGATTAAGTTCTGGAGACGCTTTGTAAAAGACGTGCAAAGAGGATTTTTCGGCTTTTGTTAAAAAAAACAAACATTAAAAAATAAAACCGCCTGCTGATGCGGTAATCAGGGAGCATTGTGTGTTCGCTCGTAGTTTTGTTTTCGCAATTTGCAATGATCCCGTGGCCCCCAACAATAATTTCATTTCCTGGAAACTGCAGGCTGGATGTGTAAAATCCGGCCCCTGCAGTGCGAGTGATTGGAATTTAAGAGGTGGTGGGATTTACTCTGGTATCAGCCAGAAGAACTGTGACAACTGGAATGATTTCAAGGAGGAGAGGAATGGGAGAGATATTGGCTGGAAAGTAAGGTTGATAGAAATATATGGGAGCAATCTCGTTCTCTTCCAACACACACAATGGCTTTGCAACCTCACCGACATGTAGATTCCCTGTTAATCCCATTAGATTGACTCCCTCATAAGCAAGCCAGGTTGCATTAGCATTAGCAGATCTAACCTCAATCCTAGTGTCCGCCATTGGCATTAATGGCTTACTGCTGTTATTTGTCGTGAAAAACTAGGATGTTGATGTTGTTCCCAAAATAATCTCCTAGACTATTCAAAACAAGGTTTTATCATGACGCTGATAATGACAGATTTGTTTTCAATGGGTCTTAGAAAAAACAAACATTTGACAGTGTGCTGAACATAGTAGCTTACAACCGTCAGTTTCATGTAATAATTAACGTTGCGCTATGTGTAGATGGGTTTCTACCATCACCCTCCAGAGTCTGGTCCTGGCGGTAAACTACTGGTTGAGTCAGTCCCTGTTCTCATTAGTGTGATGCATTACAGGGGGTCAAGTGGGTGTATAATCATCTGTGAATCCTTCTCAACAGGAGGCTCTTTGCCATCATTTACTCAATTGCGGTGTATGCATCGCCCACAGTTAGAAATACAAGGAATTGAGAAGTAAACAGTGAAACCCTGTCTATTATTATTATTATTAATTTTTTCATATAATAAAAACAAAGGTCCTTGTTCAGAATAAACAGCACATGTTCCATCTCTCCCCCTTCTTGCTCAAGACAAGGTTATTGAGGAGGGCAGTCACAAGGTCAAGCCATGTAAAATACAGGACGTGAGCGCCCCTCTTATTTTACATTCTGATAAACCAGGCTTTGTGTACACAAAGCCACTGCTAAATCCATGGGGCCTGTGGAAATGCACAGGTCGCCAGTGGGGAAGCCCCAATCATGGACACATCAGGCCCAGAACAGGTGTAGCCCCCTATAATGAACTAGTCTGAACCCTGGAGCCTGGAGAGGAAGGAAAGGAGACTGGGAGGAAGAGGTGGGGGGGGGGGGGTAGAAGGAGATGCTAATGTGGCTCAGATGTGTGATTGGAAAGTAAAACTTGATACCAGAGGACAGGGTAAAACCTGATCACCAGTAAAGCAGAGTTGAACCCACACATGGGTACACCCACACGCCTGTTTACGGACTGCAACATTGCAGCCCATCTATCCTAGAGCTGACTTACAGGACAATATCTGCCAGCCTTTAACAACTGTATTGGTTACAGTGTCTATGAAGGACAAACCTTCCTTCGAATTGTTAGAAATCTTGTGACCGTGACAATTCTTTTTTTTGACTAAAACTTTCGATTTGTTTGACGTTTGTATAACTGGGGTTTGCAAGCCTGTAGTTTTTAATGAAATAGTGTTGTTAAAATTCAATACGTCAACCTAGTTTAGATGCTATTTAATAACTTGTCTTCTCACTATTATACATCTGTATTACAACCCATTCTAACTTATTTAATTTGGCCATGTGTGTTGAAACAAACATAAAAAATGTAATCTGTGTGCCGGATACGGCCGTCAAGTTTGAAAAACAAAACCCAAAACACACAGAACTTTTCAATTCAAGAGCGAAAAATATGTAAAAAGATATGCAAGAAATTGGAACCTCAGACGAGTATGATTAATTCTTCCTTTATCTCCCCATTCCTGTGCCACTCCATCTATTATGAAAAGTAATGCATTTTTAAGGTCTCCGAGGTAGAGAGCTGGTGTTGTGTCTCTGAGATGATGTGACAGCTTGGGGGCCCCCTCCGACACGCCGTCTCATTTGCACTACTGAACCAGCCGGCTTGCACACTGAAGGGTGCCACTTAACGTTATCCTCACCAGCGCAACTCAGGCAAGAGACTAGGGAGAGAACGCTTTTATTTATTCACTCTCATCATTTTCCAATCCCACCCTCTTCTGTTGGTGCATGACGCAATTCTTCTTCTTTTCTACTCCTACTCGCTTCTTCCCTGCCATAACTGAACTTGCGATGACAGGAACCAAGAACCAAAAACGTTCTCCATAGTTCCACCTCTATTCAACATTCAGACAACAGTACACAGCTCTGGAAGGTTGGACCGAGTAAGCGTCTTGTAAGATGGTATTTAGTTCTACAACCTTCCGTAGATTGTATTTGTCTAATTCCTGTTTTGCCTGTTTGACTGCTGGAAAATGAGTAATCTATGATGATGTACAATTAGTACCAACAGGAATTAAAATCTCTTTAGGAGGTCAAGAAAGAAATTAGCCTGTTGTTGCTAACTGTAAAATAAAGCATGTAGGTTTTATCTGACAGTGAGTGGTGGCCTTCAGTATCTGCCATGTGGCCTGATGAAGATGAATGACAGGGCCAGCGGCTCCCGCAACTTCAACCTGACCTCCCATTTTTCAGCAACGTCTCCTCCGCCCTGCCCAAGCGTCACCCGGATTCGGTCGAGGGATCTGTCATGGGCCGTGTAATGAACAAGTGTAATAATGATTCCCCACGGTGGGCTGACTAAAATCCACCTCACCGCCCCTAGTTTGTATCCAGCTCCACTGTGGCACCGCAGACACATTCATTATCCCTTCCTATCTACCTGTTTGACGTGCTAGACGCCATGCGGGTGTTAAACTGTCGTCAGCGGGTCGGTTTCACGGGGGTCACAGCTTCAATTTCACAGCAGAGGCTTTCAGCGCGTAGTTGCTAAAAGGATTCCTTGGTGTGTTGGCTAGTTATTCAGTATGAACGCAAGTATGGCTAGACTTATTCGGAGCATTTCATTGTATAAATTGGAGAGATAGAAGTTGCAAAATTGATTGAAATGATGTGACCAAATGGACTGATTACATGGCTTAATTTGCAGGCAGGCTGAAAGGTTTCCTGTTCTTTATAGAAAGAGTTATTCTCCTTTCCTTTCACTTGTTATTCATCCTAAAGACAGACAATGTTACATTACTACTGACACAACAGAGGTCACTAAACATTCTCAAGGAAAGTCTCTCACCTATGGTAAACCGAGCTCTACCACAACCACCGTTCGCTAACGAGCTTACCCCAAAACAATTCTGGGAAGATTGAATCAGCTTTGTAATATGGAACGGCGGAAGAATGATAAACCAGCTCCAATATCGTTCAAGACAGGATGGGACTGATCCTTATCTGATCAGACAGGATGGTAGTGTTCTAGAGTTCCGCTGGGCTTTTTACCCTGGAAGAACTCAGATCGGTTCCACAACAAGCTGATTGCACAATATCTGCTAAAAGGAGTCGGCTTAAAGCGACTCCTTTTAGGAGGGGGGGGGGAGTTAAAACTACATTCAGTTAGTGTCACTAACTGAATGTAGCTTTGCAAGAGCTCAAAGAGAAAAATTGTAAAGCTAAATACCTTTACCCCACTATTAACGTCAGATTAAGATGCACCAGACACCGTTGATATTCATGGAAGTATTAATGTGTAACTTTAGCCATAATTGTAAGTGAAGCCCATTATTTCGCTTAGTGGTAAGTACTTTGACGATAATCACGAGATCACAACTTTTTCTGTGCGATCACAGTGCATTAAACAGGTTATCCACCAGTGAAATGGAAAGTATTTCACATAAACAAACATACCCTCAGAGATAAAAACCTCAGAACAGAACTGAAAGAACAAAATGCATTTGGACATATAAACATTAACTGTTCGGAAACGAAATGTCAGCATGTGCAGCGAGACTATGGCAGGCTGAATACTATTACAACCGGTCCACCATACTGTTCAAAGACCATCCTCAAGACCTGAAAAGTCGACAGAGGAAGCGTGTGCATCAAAAATAAACATTAGACAGGGTGAATGAGGCACCATCGCCGCAGGGAAGCCACGCCCTAAATGAAACACCATGTAGAGAATGTTTTGAAAGACATTAGCCTAAATGACAGTTTAAGAGACATTAGCCTAAGTGTGAGAGTGGTCTTCAGCTCATTTCAGTTTTCCTCAGCTTTTTAAACGCCACTGTCAGATGCTGCCTCAGTAAGAAACCAGTATTGATTTAGTCATGCAACATGAGACATGCTGAGTGAAACGCAGACAAAAGGGAAATAGATATTCCAGCATTAGCCTGTTTCTCAAAGACAGTCCTCTGGGTGAGTGGTTAGGGAGAAAGCAGCTGGCTATGGCAGGCTGAGTAGCCTGAATAACACTAGGGGGGCTGTCCTAGACTTGAGGAACGCATGCTTTCAGACCTGAACAGACACGTCCTGAAAAGTCTGGAAAGGGCGGAGTTACCCCAAACATCAGGTAAACATGCTTCAGATGCACGCCTGTGTCCTCGAGCTCTCGGTTCATTCAGATTAACTCAGGCCGACTCATCTAAAACACCAGGCGCACCTGAAACACCTCGAGTCTTTCGGCGGTGGAAACACTGCGTTCAACAGATGAGATGGAAAAATTGATTTGCAAGGAAATGGTGCCAGTAAGGCACCCGTGCTGATTGTCGAGTTAAAGCCCCCTTGGAGGCAAGGCTTCTTCCGTCTCACTCCCTAATACCAAATCATTTCACATTTGCATACAGAAAGGGTGTCATTACATATTTATCTTGTGGTTAGAAGCCGAACCACTGCATCGGGGATTTAATTCCGCGAGTCAATCACCTTCCCTAAACTCACACATGTCCAAATCCTTGCCAATTAATATTTATTGGAGAATAATTTGTGCCAACAAGAATTTTGATTTGTAATTAAAATGGCTCCGTCTTGTTGTCACCAGTAGAGGACATCCCTAAGAAACCAGGGTACTGGCAGGAAATACCAGACAACCTTACATGGTTCCACTAGGATCAATATCCATTATCGCTGCTGACAGGGAAGGCGGTGGAGAGGTGGAAACGCAACACCTGAACTCCCCATGAAGAGCGGAAGCACTTGCACTGTGACCTGAGAGCGCCACCTTTCCTGCTCCCCAAGGGCCCTTCCTTTAGTACGGATTAGCCTTACCAGGCTTGTCCTATGACAAGAGCCTATCAATTCAGTCCATAACGCCCAACAGAAGAGCACAACAAAAGGTTGCCAGAGAACAATAATCCGTCACATTACACGCTTTGTTTCCTGAAAGGATAGAGGTCTTCTCTCTTTCCCTCCGGTTGGGGTGTTGAATTCAGCACTAAGCGACTCACGACGTCTGCACCGAATGTCTGGCTTTGTACATGAGGGGATAACCTGTGGGTCCCTTGGGGACATGGCAGGCTTGTGCAGCACAGCAGGTTCAGTGTGTCAGCATGTTACCGAGCTCAGAGGCTGTGGTTGTCAGTCAAACCCCCTGACAACAACAGCAGCAGCTCGACTGCTGCTTGCAGCCTAGCAGAATTTGAAAGTTCTACGAGAGTTTCCAAGTGACATTTCACAGTTAAAGATGATAAACATCCCGCAGAATGTTGATCAGGTTCCTTGCAAATATCTTTTTCACGGTTACAATATGTAGGTGACTGATCTTTTTCTGCTTCCGTTTGGAAAGGCACAGATAAACTTTGTCAGTTAGCAACCAACTTGTCTTCCTTAAACACATATATTTTCGGTGAAAAGTCATTTTGAACATAAAAATCTAATCTGTATTTGGTCTTTAAGGAATAAGTCTCATTTGAACCAAACCCAAAAGAATGGCCTTGTCAATACTCCATTTCAAGAACCAAGCACTTTGGGGTTTCCAAATCCATTTTATTATCTGGAGGCAGTGATGTGTGATAGAAGAAATGAAACTTAAGATTGGATGTGGTTGTAGGATCCAATGGGCCAATCAATTCTCCATAAGATGTCAAACCCAAAGAATTTTTGAGAGAGGATTCAAGTTGACTTGCATAGGCATACTTTCGTGGCAGGAGATACATTACGTCTGTAAACTTTGCACTTATTTTTACACAAGTTAAATCAGCAAACAACTCAAGCCCTGGGAGATCAAGTGCTAACCCCTCACTTGAGAGGTCAAAATGCGTTGCGACATTGAAACACCATATGTGCTGGGTTAGTCGCTCTAAACAGCCTGTTAAGTCATTAGGCTGTAAACAAAGCCCAGTCTAGACCAAACAAAAAGGAAATAGCAGACGAAAAATACATCAAGACTTACCTTGGGCAAGCATGCTGAACTCCAGGAAAAGGGCGATGTGGTAGAGTTCCATGGCCTCCTCAGCCCGGGTGCCGCTGCCCCTGGCCCCGGCCACCAGGGCCTGCACCTCCCCCAAGCTCCCCGCGGAGGGGCTGCCCCTTAGCACCAGTCCCAGCTCCACTACATCCGTGTACATGCAGTGCAGGATGACGCGTGCGTACTTCTTCGGAATAATGGACTCATCCAGGATGATCCGCGTGGGCGCGTGCAGCGCTCGCTCCGTGATCTCCTCGCCGGCCCGGATGCGCCGCTGCAGCAGGTTCCGGAAGAAAGGCGAGCGGGCGGAGAGAACAGCCTTATGCGCGCGGAGTTCCTCGTCGGCGGAGCCTGGAGTGACCGCTCCACCTCCGCCCCCTAATCCCGCACGGCCCCCCAAAATAGGCACGGCGCCGTACGTTTCGACCAGCTCCGAGTCGGAGGAGAAGCTGAGTAGGGAGTCGTAGTAGCACATGTGTTCGCAGAGACCCCTCATGTCCTCCTCCAGTGAGTTGGGTGTGCCGAACTCTTCGCTTAGGCGCACCAGCACGTCCATGTTGCGAAGACGTGCGTCCACCTCCGGGCCCAGCTCGCCCGTGTACAGGTAGTGCAGGAGTGCCGAAAACATGGACGCGTCCATGCCCGCCGTCCCCACGTCCAGGAGCACCTCGGCCCCGTAGCCCGGCGAGGACGACAGCAGAGTCTTGAAGAAAGGGCAGCGGGCAGCTAACACGGCGCGATGCGCAGGGAAACAAGAATCCTGAAAGATCAAGTCGACATCGGTGCAGTACTTGTGCTGGTACAGCGAAGCCAGATCTCGCTGCAACGTCCGGGCTTCGGCCCGCGCCAGACCCGCCTGCAGACTCAGCTCCTTCAGGGCGGCGGTGCCCTCGTACTCCTCCACCAGGGCGTTGGCATCGCGCACGTCCCAGCCGGAAAGGAGCTCGCGCATCTGGCGGGCATGGTCGGCGGAGCGACTGGACTTGCGTCGCTTAATGAAGCGCCTCTTGAGCGTGGCCAGGCCAGAGCTCTTCTTCTTCTTGTCCTGGGGCTTGTCAGAGCCCGGCTCAAGGCTGTACAGTTTCCCCTCTCCGCCATAGCCCTGTGGGCTGTAGGATGACGTCCCTGAGAAGAAAAGGAAGTGTTAGCCAGGAGATAAACATCCCTGGGCAATAAAGTCCCACTGGTTTGTGTCAAGTTCAATAGAGTTTTTTGTTGCCATTGTGTTAACCACTCCGAGTTGTTGACTAAGAATCGGGGGAGGAAGCTACTTGGATATTTTCTTCTCCTTGATGGGTTTTACATTGCAAATCCTTCATGGAGATAAAACTGATGCGTTTTTCAATTAAGCCTCTTATGAGAGATTGAGGATTACAAAAAGCTGAGAGTTGCATCTTGATAAATACAAAGGATAGAAGGTGTGAGCCAGAAGCTATGATTAAAATCAAAGAATTGTTATACATGAAATAGTTGCCAAGATATTAGAATCATTTTGAGGTTTCTCCAAGTCAAAACTAGGAAAAAAAAACATTGTGTTGCATCGACAGGAAAGTGGTAACTTAAAATACCCAAGGACATGCAGAGGACGCAAGCAAAGAAAAAGAGCTGTTGAGTGAATCTTAGCTAGCATCAGCACATACATATAGTTTTGTAAGCTTTGAATATGGGAGCTACTCCAAAGAAAACTATAAAAAAGGAGTAGACATCTGGTGGTAACTTATTAGCTACTGAATTTTGTTTGCACCTTTCCACACCTGCTCTCAGATGGAAAGAATGTCTGATGAGTAGGTCTGCGCTTCTTTTGCAAGGCTGTCTCAAACACAAAAACACGGATGTCTTCCAAATGACTTACGGTTGTGTCCAATGTTCCAACTCTATCCTGGCTGTGCCAAAGTTGCAGCCACAGCCAAGTACACCATGTGTATACAGACTCTCACTTTCAGCTTCTTTTATAGACCACCATTAGAAAGGTAATCCAAAAAGCTATATATAGATTTCGGTTATGTTTCTTAAAAGATCCCCCCCCCCTCATTAAAACATACAAGAAGACCCACCTATGAAAGTCTGCTGTGACTGTGAATTGCCCCCAAAACGAGGAGAGCATGAATGAGGATAGCTGGAGGCATTGACACCCATCCTCTCCTGCTTCAACTTCCTCTTCACACGGACCACTGAGGCCACTCCTGCTGGCGCATGCTGGCCGAGCGAAGGTCCTTCGACTCAGGGTCCCGACGCAGCCAGAGACTGGGTCTCATTGCCTGCAGCCCCGCCTGCCATGTCTGAACATGAAAGAAAAGGAGAAGTTACTTACACATTTTGCCACACACAAGCAAACAACCCAATGTTAGCCATAGTTTTCTTCAAGAATAAACCTCCCAAACCCAATTGTGTTGATGGGATTTTTGCAAATAACGATCCAATTTCCCTGCGACGGACCGAGTCCTTCAGAAATGTTCATACCAAACCTTTTTGAGCTCTTTTTTCCCAGTGTGGCTATTGCTACATCCTGATATTTATGTTTCATTTTACAGGCCAATCTCACCCTGCCAAAAGCAGCACAGGGGGGGTAGCCTTCAGCCGCTTAGAGAGGCATCACAGGCCAGCCTTTGCTGCTCGCAACATTTACCAGGAGGAAAGGATTTTTTTTTTCTTTCATGCCCCCCACCCCCCACTCTGCCTCCCCCAACCCCGCCCACCCACCCACCCACCCCACCTCCCCACCCTGCCCCCAACTGCAATAAGGCCCAAAGAACCTATTCTCTGAAACAAGGCTCTCAACATGAGCAGTCATTTACATAGTTGAATGTGCACTTTGGAGTAAATGTGGCTTGAGTTTAGATATTTTTATACTCAAAGGACATTACATCCAGAGGGGATAGACAGAACTCCAAACTGTATGAAAAGTAGGACTAGGACTACTTTGAAAACTTCTGCCTCCACCTCTTTTTCACCTAAAACAGGAATAAATTCATGCATTAAACCCCTTGGGGGACAGACAGAGGAAAGGTTTCTCTGGTGAACACTTTTGTTATCACAAGCCAAAAGTGGAGGCCCAAGTACACGGCCCAGACACAACATTTGAAGGTACCCTTCATGTATGTTTCCTTTGGAAAACACACCTAGGAATGTGGCTTTTCAGGAATGTGTTTCCCATTTACCAAAAAATGCTTGCATGCGGCTGCAAAGACAAAGCGCATGACATTCGCACCAAAATTCTGGAAACTGGTCTCTTTGTTTGTTACCTGGAATCCGATTCCACGGCCTGACTAATACATAAACCATGAGGCCATTGAATTAGGTGCCATCTGCGACGTAGCCTACAGGGAGCCTGAGAAATTAATTTGCAACATCTTGAAGGATCCACCATTTTTCAGAAAACGTTCAATTGGATGATGAAACCAGTGTCTGACTTCTGGCTGCAAGACCTCATCTATCTTCAGGGACTCGACTGTGGCCTGCGCCAATTTGTGAACATCACACAAGTGTCTAGTTGATGGAGTGTTAAAAGCCAGAGGCAAAACACCAGCTCCCCACCAAAACCCCCCTTTATTTCATTCTTTTGATCACATGGCCCAACCTGTTCCTAAAAAGAAAGAAATCACTCAAGTGTCAGACAAATCTCATTTTCAAAGAATTGGGAATAACACACAAGGCCAAGTCAAAATAAACCCTTTAGGAGTGAAGGGAGAGGGGGCTACGCAGCGTTTGGGAAACATCTCATTATACTGGCAGATTCGTTTATCTTATAGATGTGAGGGAGGTAGGTTAACCCTTCTGGAAGACGGGAGCAGTGGCAAAGAGTGGAAAAAGTCAGCAATGAAATGCTTGTTTTGTTTGTTAATGATAATATAGATGCTGTCCTTAACTCAGGGTAAATCACTCAAAAGGCAAGAATGGCTGTTTTCACATGGTTTACTATAGCAGAGGACCTAATCAAAATCAGTTTAATTCCAAGCAACAACAACAAAAAAGCTATTCTCTTGACATTTACAACAGTTACGTTGTTCCGAGTTGCCCACGAGTTGGTGCTTTGCAATCTACAGTATATGAAACAATGGCTGTGTTAGAATGAAAGGGGACTGCAGAAACGGTGACAGAAAATTGCTACAAATGGCCGGAACATGCCTGTCAACTTGAGTGACAGAAGTAGAGAAGGAATAAATTAATAGGCTAGTTCTCTGACCGAGGTGGCGCGCCAAAAACAGTAGCTGACAATGAGATAAGAGGTTACGTAAGTGATGCAATAGGGGACTGGGGGGGGCGGGGGGACATTCCGATCCATAAAAGAGCCAATTCGCTGTTGATGAGGATGGCCTTGATAACAAGGGAACAATCAACTGAGAAGGAAGTGTCCTTTATGCTTCTACGATTGACATAACCAATACACAATCTGATCATGTGTTAGTTTCAGAAACTAAATTGTAAGTATTTAAGGAAACAAACTTTTGCCCATATAAGCAAAAAAAAACAAAAACAAAAAAACAAGTCACTGTGCCTCTCACACTTTCACTGTCACACTAAATCATTAACACGGAATCAGCCCAATTACTGGTTCAGCAAACAATTCACACGGCTGCCAGTTCCACCCAAATCAAGATTCCCAAAGCGGCCTCATTTTTCCTGGCACTTCGCATTCTTCTCAGTTCTACATGGGAGAGAGCCATTAAACATTGATATAATGGGAAAAGTATTGAAGTTGGCTGGAGTTAAATTAAAACCTTTGAGGCACGGACTTGACACCTCACTGGAGGCTTGTACACTTGGATGCTAAATACCTTTCCAACGTGTGAACACAGGCCTATGAAAAAGAAGAAATCAAATGCATAAAACATCTTCTTTGACAGCTCAGAGGCATGTGAAGTGGTGATAACGGGTTTCCTTTTTCTCAAACACACACATGCACACACACTCTCTCTCTGTCCCCCCCTCCCCCACCAAAGGGGAATCTCCATTCGGTGCGTTACCAATGGTCAGAATCTGCACCGGATCCATGTAAACACAGCCTCAGTGGGCAGTTAGAAACACTCAGGGGGTTTTCCACGGCTGTCGCTGGGGATTCAGCTCTAGACTATTCAGAAAGGTCAGTGTGACTTTCCTCCAGATCTCAGCGTCAACTGGTGGTTACAGAGCTCTACGTTGGCCGAGATAGACTCAGCAGAGAGTCAACAGCATAACAGCACACATGCACACACGCACGCACACACACCTCAGGTTTCAGACATAAAGAAAGTCATCGGTTAGGCTTTCAACCTCTTCCACCAGGGTGTGGCTCTGCAGTGCATCCCAGCTCTTTGGGCGGGTCTGGAAAATCCAAACCAGTCCTGGGGTTACGTGGTAAACACTATGCCGACAAAAGCAAGAGCATTAATTGAGATGAAGTAAGGATCGAGTGTCTTACAAGTCACAGCATAAACACGTTGCAATGAAATGAGAGTGTTTACAGGAAAATGTTTCTTCAATGGTGGAGTCATTTCACTAACAGGCACACATTAATGCAGTGCGTTCATAGTTGGATTGTGCGCATCACACACAATGCTTTCTTGCGCAAAGAGGCAAAAAAACGAGGGGGTGAAAGTTAAATGTGTTTAGGGGACAACACTTTACCAGACCACTGAGCAAAAGCAATGTCCATTCAACAAAATCAGTCAGGATAAAGAGCTCTCTGTTTCCAGGGGCCTCCCAAAAGTTCTCAGGACCGAGGGAGAGCAGAGAAGGGGGGACGGCGAGAGAGAGAGGGTGAGAGAGAGAGGACGAGAGAGAGAGAGAGGACGAGAGAGAGAGAGAAAGAGAGAGAGAAAGAGAGAGAGGGGTGGTGGGTACCCCTGTGGCAGCTTCCTGAAGGCCGTGGCAGGCTGGATTATGTGAGACTAATGAGAGGGGACTGAGCCAAGCCACACCGGCCCAGCTGCAGGGATGTCTGATCCACCCAGCAGAGCCTCACCCGTGGAGCCGCTCCGAGAGGGGCAGACCAACGCCACAGGGAGAGGGGAGTGGGGGGGGAAGAGGTCACCATTCAACCCAATAAGGCGCATCCTGAAACTGGAACAGAGAGATTTTCTTCAGACCAAATAAATCCAGGGCAGTTAACTTAATGCGTCAACTCCTGACTTTTTTTATTTATTTTTTACCAGAGTTCTAAATCACAAGCTTTGATCAAGTGTAATGGGGTATAAAGTGAACGCTGATCGAAAGCCTAAAAAATGCTGTCTGGGGGGGAAAAACACGTTCTAAAAGAATAGGTTATGCGAAAGTGGAAAACATCGGCTAATCTGGACCGAGTCTGTCAATGTCAGCTAAAACATGTGGAAAGAAAATATTACCGCTCTTCGACAAGCACACTAATTAGAATGCCATGCACTGTAAAATATGAACTACCAGACATGGCATTAATTTTGCAAGAGCTGTGCCATATTATAATAGATGTTTTCGCTTTCGAAACCACTCCCCATGGTCTGTTCAGACAGAGTAATAGCATATAGTCATGAGTAACCTCCATTTAATTGTGTTGTGTGTGTGCACACTTTTCACCTTCGCCTTAAAGCTCACACAAGCGCACATGAACAACACAATTTTCCGAGTCAGTGTCTAGGGAGGGCCAGGACTCTGTGGCGTGTGTAAATGTGGAGGAGACTTTCTCCCGCAGACCAATTCAATCACGCATCACTGCATCAACCTGCAATTAGTGATTGCGAAATATCATGTCACAGTCATGAGCCCTTTATTTTTGCTTTTAACGGTACCATCCGTGGATGTAGCACCGTAAACACAGTCAAAGTGTGACCGGAAGCACAGGAAGGGACAGAGAGGAAGACATACAGAAAAAGCCTGAACCAAACCCGGGGCCACGGCCTGTTTTACGGCCCCAGCCCAAGCAAGGCATCTGAGCCAGTGAGCCACGAAGGTGCGGCTTGGTTAAGCATTGTATGCAGAATATCTAGATCGAGGCAGTTTTAAACAATAAACTCTTTATCTTTGTTCTCTCTCAAGTACAAAATGTCCTGCATACTACACCACAGGTGTAATTACGTTACAGGACAGAATAGATTCTTATCGACTTTGTTTTAATCTAGGATAAGCGAAGACTGTCATTTAGTAGCTACTCTGTAGTCAATAGTGGTTTTTAAACTTTCATGACTGCATTATGAATTGAATAACATAATGAATGAACTAACAACTTGTCTTCAGGCACAATTTTCCAAAGAGGAACAGAATTATACACCACTAAGCATGGGAAACGGGTTGGGGCACGAACCTCTTCTGTTACTCCGTAACACATACACCATTACAAGTTTGGCGGTTTAGTGGAAGGGTAAAAACGTTGTATTTAGGCCAACGGTATCATTATGGACAATGGAATCCCTATTCCCTGTTCATGGGCTGCCTCGCAACTGTGACAGTGGAGAAGCAGTGCTGCTACCAGGTTTATACCATGTCTGCTCCAAGATGCCTCCAGAGGGCTGATTTATCAATGTTTACGCCAGAAAGTAAATCTCTGAAAGAAAGAAAAAATTGTTTTACCTTGTGCTGCGTTGAGACAGGCCGCTGCTACGCAACAATCAGATTAAGCAGGCCTAAAAAACATCTGTATCGCCGACATCGAGTAGCCTAAAGGGAAATGGTCTTGAGAATTTCCGCCTGTCTTACATCATAATCGGCTGGCATTTTATTCTCCATTTATTACCATGACACAGGTCTTTGCCAGTGCTGCATCACCTCAGTTTGACGATATTCCTAAAAGCACATGAATCATTTCAAGGGTCTCTTGTTCAAGCCGCATAGGTCAGTGACAGTATTCATCAGGAACTAAAGCAGCTCGTGCTGTGCTCAAAATGGGTCACAATGTGCGGACTGAGTTCATGACTGCCTGAACTCATCCCGTTAGAAGAGGGGGGAAGCTGACATTTAATCCGAAGCCAAGATGTTCCGTGGACATGCTCGCCCTTTAGCAGGGAGTTCTTGAGGAATGCTTCAACCAACACAAAGCCCCCCACCCCCTCCCTCCCCCTGCAAGTTTGAGATTCAGCAAATACAGTTCCACAAAAACATCTAATTAGGCCTAAAAGGTCAGCGCAGCACAAGACAACAGGATGTTTGTGGGGGGGGAGGGGGAGAGGTGGGGACTTTGGCCCTGCACCAAAGCCCTTATGGCCAGGATAACGAAGATGGAAACCACGCTAAACCGCTTGAGGGAAAAGATGGAATGGGTGAAACAGTCTTCTTGTTTGAATGCCCTCCTAGGAGACACTCTTACCATCTTAATGAAGGTATCAACAGTCCCATGGCGTGCCGCCTGAGAGGTATAAATCACAGTGACATTCCTGAGGTAAACAGCAATGGGGCAGGTGGAGGAGCGGCCATTCTTGCGATAATAACGACAGCGATTTCTAAAGACATTTATTATGAGATGAATGCAAGATATCTTGGGGGGGGTCAATACATTTCACAACATTGTGCCGCTGGAATAAGTGGGAGAGAAGAGGGCGATAAACGAACGTAAGGATAATATCAGTTCTATTTGGCTTTTGTGGCATTTTTACTGCCCCATCGCCTGTCTCATGAGGAATAGTCAGAGGACCCTCACTATCTGGGGTTAGGTCCTGTGCCCTGGTCTACAACACTAACAGCACTGTTAACGGCTCTCTCCAGCCTTGTCAATAATCGAAGGAAAATGTACTGGTTCGAATAAACAACATGACCGCGTAACACTTGCAGTTATCTCCGTTTGGTCCCTCTCAATCAATCTGTGCGGGCCCGATATTGTGCTGTGAACGGCAGGGCTTTGTGGCAATGCTACTGGGCTAATTTCCTTGCAGATGGGACCACTGGTATGGCATCCTATCTGCCGAGAGGAGATAAGACATCCCTGAGCAGCGGTGAGTGGTTCGTCTCAGTACTGATACCATCACAATCCAGGACCCCTTCAGCTTTACCATCTAAGGTCAACTAGTAAAGTTTCTTTTATTACAGCAAGGGACACCAACATTGACGTTTCTTCGCCTTTCGTGGGGAAATTACATACATTTTTATTCAGATTTTTGTATGTAGTATTATTTTTTTGTGCGTGAAATGAGGCTGGGTGAGCTGTAGCTCATGAAAGCTCTACTTTCTGGATTCTGAAAAGAATGAAACCCTTTTACTAACAATCAAAGTCAAGCTATGAACAATATGAAAATCAGCCAAGATGACCATGAGGTCTTCAGAGAAAGGAATTTGGGTTTTATGGACAACAGTTTTTCTATCCCATCATTCAAAACATGAAATACTGAGAAATAGCCCTCTAATCTTTTGTTACCGCTTTAAATCTGTCTAAATAATGTCTCTCACCAAGGGATATTGCTACGCCTACCTTTTTTGGAAAATGACTCAAATAGTTTGATCAACTCAATGCATGATGTAACCGCAAAATGCAGTAATATACGGGTGATTAGTTAGTTAGATAGTGAGGGATTTCAGGCCTAATAACAGAAAAGCTTTGATTCATCAACTTGCTTTGCTATAGGAGTCACAGAGATGGGGAAATAGAAGGTGTCTGCTGTTCAGTGCACGTTTCAAACAGATGCTCTGAGACTTTGGAAGATTTCCTTTGTGCCATTGAGGCCATAGAAGCCAGTTCCAATGTGCCACAATATAAATTTTGCTGGCAAAGGGGGGAAATAATTGCCTCAAATATACTTAGTATTGCAATTAATCACATAATATTTCATGAATTCACCAGACTCTGGCCATCCATCTCTGATCACTGACGTTAGTGCAAGACTTTTACTGCACATTTGCCTTAATTACTCAGTCTATATGGTACTGGGGTGTCAGAGACAGAGCCCAGGGGGCTGCTGGGTAACAAAGTATGATTAAAACCTACAAACCAAAATAGATCACTTGATTTAGTTAAGGTAAAGTAACCAAATGACTAATTACTATTGTCTACCACTATGAAAAAAGTCCTAGATTGCTCATGAAAAAAAGATGAAAAATCCTTATTTAGAGGCACACAAAAAGGATTCTAGGTAAAATTATAACAGCAAGGCAGTGTGGTCTTTCCACATCTTGGTTAGATTATCCCTACATAACTTTTTTCTTTTTACCGAACTGCATTCCCTGATGAGCTGAACGCCATTGACTCATCTTTAACATTGTGAGCAGTATAAAAATGTATCTGACAGCTGTGTTCACTTGTCCAGCATTGGAAAGTAGGATCAAGCAACAGAAAGAAAAGATATTTTATGGCAGCTCTGCATTTCCGTCTAGAATAGCCCATGAGACTAAAAAGGGAATTCCAAAAGTACAATGAAGTACAGAATCTGAATACCACAGCAAACAGTCCAACTGCCTTTTAGTTGGAAGGTACAGGCATGCATGCTGGGATGCACAAGTGCTCCCACTAAATCTACATGCAGAGTGATGCAATTAAACTGTCCAAAGGGGCTGAAGTTCAATATGATTTATAAACCCCAGCAACGAGGGATATGAGTGGATGGTTTTAACCAGGTGAAATAACAGTAACCCGGGAGAACAGCCCATTGTTAAAAGAGGTTCCATGTATTTGAATGACTGAGACCTCGGCTTTAGCTTCAAAATGTATGAAGTGAAACAATAGTAGGTCGAGTGAAGCAATGTAGAGTAGTCAGCCGCCCTTTTCTTTTGTCCCCAACTTTCTGGGAACTGAAAAAGGTATTCATCTACTCAAATGCAAACTTTGTATTAAAGTGTACAACTTTTAATGTCAATGCCAACTTGTTGGAACAAATCTTCAAACTCCAGCATGGTTTTTGATGGTTATATCTGGAAGAGTCATCCAGCTAAAGATCACAGAACACATTGTGGTTGAACCTCAAGAAACCAAGACCAAACTGAAACCAATCTAAATTCAGATGACAGTTTGAAGGCTGAGCCAAATACATTATTGGAGGGAGTGTCCGTCTGACATCCAAGATAGCCTGCTTTACGGCAGAACAAAAACGGGAAATATTTAGCCTGACACATCCGCGATCATCCTCGACATCATCCTAATCTGAACACATCTGATTTGAGGCAACAGCAGTTTCCTCCATGCCTGAGAGATGTTTGAAACTGGGAGACAGGCTATCCTTGTAAAATATAAGCTTCTATTGTTCCCTAAATTAGCCTCATTAGCAACCAGCTGCTGGTGTTTATTCCCCTTGCCCCTGAAGCAAGGCCGTACAAAGAGACTTCCACTTTAGCCATAAACCTGTAGCTAATAAGCAACCGCAAGTTACATTTTAAAGATAGTAAAACTTGCCATTTACAAACGAAACCATTGTTACCGCAAGACAAGGTAGAGAGGTAGCATACCACTGTCAAAAAGGCGGTCAATCAAGTCAGTTGTGGATGTCTACTAGGAACTGTAGTGGCGCAGAGGATCAAGTCAACAGCCTAGCCACAGCAATAATGACAAACACAGATGGGCATCTTTAAGTAGATGGTGGTTTGAATAGCTCAGGTGCATTCTGGATAAAGTGGCATTTCCGTCATGATGATATGGCCATTGTAACCTTTGATAACCGATTTAGCCTATTTTAAGCTCCTTTTGTATTACTGTGATGTGTTTATAACGGGCATGTTGTGAGTGTGTGTCCTGTGGTAAGCGTTAGGCTATTGTCTGTTTTTTATTCTCATTTCTATTCAATAGAACCTGGTGAAGTTAAGAACTAATTTTCCCAAATGGATAATGAAAGTATTATCAATCCATCTATCTTGCACATTCAGTCAAGAACAAGGAATAATCTCTTCTAGAGGTCGTTCATTTTAAACTTTATTTGTGGAGGTCTGACAATAATGGCAGATTTTTTTGTATATCATGTAAAGACAGGCTTCGTGTGACATCTTAGACATTTATGGCCTCTGAGAATTCTGACATTTCCCTTGCTCTTACTGCAATATTAGTTTTCTAAAAGGATTATTTAAATAATTATTTCGAAAAAAGATGACCCACCCCTCACTCAAATGTTTTAATATTTTGGGTTGACTTCCTTAAGACTTTGGATCCACAAAAGTTATTTAAATAGATTTGTCCATTTTCACCATTTAAGAAATTGTGCACCTCTGCCAAACATTGGATTATGGAAGGGGAGGACACTAATCACACTCTCATCCCTACAATTCCTCATCTTTAGAAATAGCTCAGAGTGTAAAGAGAGCAAATGCCTAAAAATAGAACAAATCTATCTGAAGAACCCCCGACTCTGAAAGCAAGGCATTCCCTCATCCAAAAATGCTTGGATGGGGGAAAAAAGCTCTTAGCATTAGCAATGCATAATGGTGTTTCTCTTCTCCCCATGGTCTACGAGGAAGGAACTGGGTCTGCACATACTAGGTTTTTATTGCAGTGTAATGGGAAATCTTTTTGGCCGGAGCAGCATGACAAAAATGACTCTAGCCTAGTCGGCATAAGAACGCTATGATTACTCTGACCATGACACTCAAGACCTGTATTCAAACTGCCAAATTCATGGTGTGAGTGGTGCTGAAGATTATATTAAAACGGGCGATTTAGGAAATAACTATCGACGATTATCAGCGAAGCTCATCAATCCTGGGCTTGATTGCAACCAAATGTATTAGTTGGTGGTAAATCCTAGCTTTTAACAATCCTGTGGGAGTTGTTTTTTTTAAGGACATCTGAGTTAGGGGTCGAGTGGGATAACTAGGAAATATCCTCCACCCACAACATTTCGTCCGTCTGGTTTCAATACCTTAACAGTTTTTACATTGAGTCTAATATGACATTTTTCTGAAGTACTTTCTAAAATGTGCAAGGACCGAGTGCCAACAACTCTTTTGTAGGATTATTTATACAAAAGTATTCTGAGGCTGATAAATGCATGAGTTTTGGCTGACCATGCTCAGCTCAATTTTGTTTTGTGAAGAAAAGAAAAATGGAAGAACGTCTGGCTAAAGATCCCCTTGGTATCCTTGTTGCAAATTCCTGATACGTCCTTCAAGACAATGTGGCTTCCTAAAGACACCATTAAACCTCTGCCTTGAGTCTTGAGCCTGTGAAGCCAGGATTTGGGGAGCTCTACTATGCCCTGCACTGAAGTATGACTCGGGCGTTTACCTTTTTGCAGCCCCTCTTGGAATCTGGCCCAGAAAGAGGCTCCAGCAGTCACTTCCCACACTGTAAAGGGCAGCAGCATTCAATTTCTCAACTGTTCCACTGCTTCTTATCCAGGATGAGTCGATGGGTAGGCATCCAAAGATCCATTTATTCTAAAGCTGCTTTACCACGTTACCATGTTATTCTTGTGACATGCTTTTGGCAAGCACGCTTAATCTGACACTGTATTGCTCTCAATATGAGGACAAAAGCTACATTTTAAGATACACAATGAACAATATGATCTTCAACCAAAGGCTGACAAAGACATTGAGGTTTCCAATAGCTGATTGAAGCCCACTGCATGTTTGTAAACTAGAAAACATTTTTAACCAGTACACATCACTAAATGTACGACTTGTTCCTCTCATTTATTCTGAATATTCAGCTTCTGCCCTGGCTGTCAGCCAATGATTTGACACAAGAGTCTCCGAAGAGAAATGTTCATACTGTGCTAAAACTGAATATGCTAGACCAGCACAAACAGAGATTTACTGAGACCAGTAAGAACATAATGAGACATGAGGTTTCGCTATGCAACTCAGCTTTATAGACAAAACTACAAAATGCCAAGAACACTTTTGAGTATTGATTCATTCAGCAAGCTTGAGGGGAGGTAAAGTGGAAGGAATAGATGAGGAAGGGGAAGACAACGAGGAAGTGAGGAAGGGTTGTGGGAAACCCCAGGTAAGGTAATACAGATGAGCCCTTAAACAAAGGAAGAAACCTTTCCTAGCCCACTTCCGGGTAAGAATATCACTTGCAAGAAAGAAGGAGAAAAAAAAGAAAGAAAAGAAAATTGTTGCCAAGGACAACAAGCATGGGGGGGAAAAAACATCCCACTATCATTTCCCACTCCAATTTGTCTGTCTCTCTCTCTGTCTTGTGACAGCAACCAGAGGTCAAACAGAAGGTATTCCGGGGGCTGTAGGAACTCCAAAAATGAATACTTTATTGTGCACTCAGTTTGTGCTAAAGTCTATTGTAGGTAGATTCCTTTTTTGTTAAGTCACCAATATCACTGAAACCTTGAACTTTGTATTATGTTGGTTGTGATAATGTTCTCATGGACTCAATACCTCTCAGGAAGCACTGTAAGAATTAGTAGTTATCTGATGTCTTTTGCATGAAATAACTCCAAGAAAGAAAACTAACAAAAAAAACAGCAGTGACCACTGCTAGGCTATAATTCAGGCTTTCATATCCAGCTCATTGGTAGCCTACTGATATCAAGGTGTGAGCTCACTCGGGCTTCATTAGTATCGCCTATTAACACAGCTTGACAGAACAAGGATCATTACAATTGCTGAAACTGCCTCCAACAACTCAATGAAACCACTGGTGTTTCAACTGAGAAGCATGAAACACTCCCTCTGGTTTCTAGGCTCGTCAGGTCTCGTTCTACTTTTGGCGTCGACAGACAAGTGTGTGATGCAGTTTGACGCCCACGTTTCAAGGGTGACACACACCCATGATCCGAAAAAGCAGGCCTGTTCCACGGAGGAAAGACATGAAGGGGCCATATAGAGGTGTTTTTCACGTCAAAAGGCGTTACTGATCCAACTGAAAGAACAGGCCCCTGCCAGGTATACAATTACAGAGCTTAGCCATCGTCGCGTTGCAGGCGGTGCTTCTTCCTGTTGGGTCCTCAAGATAATTAAATGCCCTAACGGACGCCAATATAAGCGGAGGCCAAGTTAAGACAGTGCATACCAGGTCACTGAAACAGGGCCGCATCACCAATGAGCCAAAAAGGAGAAATGTCTAATTTGGCTGCTGTGACTTAGTCACAGCTAGTTTCGCAGTCTTAAGTGATCTGAACAGATTAATAATGGACAGTGGAACATATATCTGGTCCTCCCCCCCAAATTAGCCTGTCAGGTGCCATTAGGTGACATCCTATCCTGACATGGGGGAAACGGGCAGGAGGTAAAGGTTGACTTCTAAGACTAACAATAGAGGCTGGCCTGCCAAGACTTTTCATGACAGTTTCATTTGTAAAAACATTTCCATGTAGCCTATGCCTGGCCTACGATTTCACACATGACTGATAGCCCCATGGCCATTAATATGAGGTGCCACATTCTCTATTAGGTCTTTCAAATAGTGTTCGCTCCTAACATTTGTCAGGGTTGGCTAACTTTGACATTGAGTATGCTGGCAGTGGAGGACAACTGAAGGAAAATGAAATTCGACTGAGAACCAGTGTTTGTGCTGCCAATCTCTACAAGTAAAATAACACTGGAACCAGACTGTTTATGTAATGTATGCATCTTATTATTGAAATACCATGCCTAAAGTGCCATGCATTTAACATTAAAATCCCCTAAAATTAGATAATCGCCTTTAACAGGGAGGATGAGGAAGGACACTTCATGCTGATTTCCATCCTGAGACACTATCAGCATCCTGATAGGGAGGGTGAATGAATCAAAGCACTGCAGCAACAAAGATTTATATGAAGCTAATTAGATCTATTCCAGTGTTTCTCAGCCAATTCAACTGATTACATTGTTTAAGAAGATATGCACTAAGAAAAAGTCTATTTGGAAATGTATGTGTAACCTTATCTTGTGTTCAGCCACAAAATGTGCAATGTAAATGATTAACAAGGCAGGACTACATACTGTCATGCCTTAAGTCCAATGTGAAAACGCTGTGTTCAAACAGGCCATTTATTTATTTATTTGTATGCAGTTCTTCTCATTAGACTAAACTTGCAACTGAATTTATGCCAGTCATTTGCAGCCAAATGTGTCCAGTTCAGTTGACTGCTGTTAAAACAATGCATTACTTTGACCTCATCATTGGTCACCAGCACTGTATAGGTTATCTTCTCCATTTTCCGATATCTCTATGAGGGCCGAGAATAGTAGTACCCTGTCTGACTAAAAACACTGCCAGTGAACTGACACAAGGATGCAGCCATTCTACAACCTCACACTTCAGATTCTCTCACACAGGTGTTATCTGGCCACTCGCTGGAATCTTTACGTAAACTGCTGGAAGAAAAAGATATCGATTTTTAGGCTACATGTACCGAGCCCGTAAAGCTGTGCACTGTGACATTATGGTCAATGCCAATCACTCTTATTTACCACTGCCTCGGAAAATGCAGTCCTGCTGCTAAAACAACGCCTCCTGAGCCCTGCCACAAATGGAAAAACCCTCTGGGGGATAGGCTACCGACAGTACTTGAAAAGCTGAATAAGGGAAATAGGAGCCGGAGGGAAGTGATGAGAAGAATAAAATGTCATACTGTTACTGCAGTTCTTAAATGCAGCGTTTCATATTTTGCTTCATCGTTAATTTTATACCCACTTTACAAGGTTTAACCAAACCAGTATTTCAACATTGACGGCCTGTGTCAATAGGCTACTATAGCAGTTGCCCTACAATAAACAGTGTGTAGACTTTTGGAAGGCTTGATCAACGGGATTAGCTAGCTAATCCTTCCCTTTCTGTATGTTACAGAATGCACATAAGGTATAAGCAATCTGTGAGAAACGTGTAAATAGTTACCAATCTAAATATCCCAAGAAATATACAAATGTTAACTAGAATCATAACATTGGGGTTTTCAGCAAATACATTAATAAATTAAATTACTCGATGGATTTTCTTTCTATTTGCGACCGCAAACACAGCTTCAAATAACTTAACACCAGCCAATTTTCTAGCCACTTGGATGCTCTTTGGTAGCTACTAAGCTAACTAGCTAAATGAGAACACCTGGATAACTAATTAGCCTCAAACTAATTGTCATTTGAGCTATCCTAAATAGTTATTAATGCAATATCAAATTAGTTGGCTCCAGTAAGTGTAGAGGTAGATAGAAATTGTTAATGCTGCATTGTCAACTAAATTCAAACCACATTAGCCAGCTAGCTAGCTAGTGGAGATTAGCTATAGAAGCTAGCCAGCTAGACTACTCTTCAATTCACGCTAGCTACATTGTTAGCTGTATCTCGCTATATAATTAATCACGCGAGGCTGTACCATAAGAATGTCAGTGCATAACAGTTGCCAAATGGATATGATATCTAGAGCTATGACCACCCAGAAACCTACCTGGGTAAAGTTCACACGGTGCGTCGACAACAAGAAGTCCTTCCAGTGTTGCTAACTAGCTAGCTAGCTACTAATTTATTAGCTTGGTAGACGTTGTGTGGTGGTTGGCTATCTAGCTTGAATGCTAGATAGCTACATTTCTGTTATGTGTCGGACTCGGGCGAGTTCAGATACTACGCGTCACACACCTACCGTCCACAGCCGACGAAGTCGTCGCTTCTCCCAGCTAGTTAGTGTCGTTGCTCCAGTTGCTGTCTTTATTCCGTTTTGCAATCCTGAAAAATGTTACTACTGACTTACTATATAACTGCCCAGAGTTGTTTTTTACAAGTGTATCTGCTGGTCTCTGGCAAGTCAAGTGATTACAAACACTGAAATTCTAGTGGCTAGCTAGACTTCTGCTACTCTGCCAGCCGTGGCAGTGACAGGGGTTTGAGTCCAGAGTGGGAACAACTAAAATCGAAAATTCTAAAATGCAAGTGTACTGGTTTCGTGCTCCCACTAGCTGTAAAACCTTCTCATTGCAGGTTATTCAATTAAGCTTTATACAGTCGATAGAAAGAGCAATTCTTAAGTAAAATTCACCACAGCTTCTCAAATAGAAGAAAACCACAGGTGTTTCAACAGTTGTTTTCATCTTTCTACTAATTAAATAATCACTATTAACATCTTATAATGTAATACATAGTGCACAATCGTAAACATGACAAATGCGAAGGATACGTTTAGACATATAAATACTATGTTTTTGAATTAAAGAAACGAAACATGTTACGAATTGCTGTCTGTTTTTCCCAGTTCTTGTATGTACCGTTACTAATACTAAAGCAGTACAGTATTTCTCCAAAGGGTGGTGACAAAGTACAGTATAGCTTTTGTGATGTGGTATTGATTGCATGTTGAACTACAATTGGGTGACAGTGGTGTAAGTAACTGTGTCTGCAACTGAATTCATCAATGGTGTGATCTTAAACCTAGGTCTACATGCATGTTACATAAAACAAAGATCCCAGGCATAATTCTAGACTACAATTTTACAGTTTCAGTTGTTGTTCTTACATCAGCTGCCGGTCCGATCCATCTTCTTGAACTTGTTTTCCCTTTCCGGTTTTTGCAGTAAGCCTATGCCTTCGGCAGACGAAAAGGCCACAGTGAAGGAACACGCATGTTTGTTTTTAATCAGTTTGAATCGTATTGTGCTGCGCAATTCCTCTTTTAAGGGGCTGTATCCTTTGAAATATCACAGTATGGGAGTTATATTTTTGCTTGGCCACTGTCAACTCGTTCGCAGGGGGAGGGGGGATATTGCACAACAAAGAAGCTGTCACCGATGAGGCAGGCTTTTCTAGACCTTCCCTGACAGGCAACACAAAGGACAGTTGGCTGCTTTCCCCATCGCGCTCTCACTCCTTTGATCAGAAAAGCAAATCAAATCACCTGCAATCAGCCGACCATCACACTGAACTAAACACCTGCTGCTCAGATAAAGACCAGAACACCAGATGCTGTATTGTTTAGCGCCTGACTCTATTTGCCCCTCTCTGCCCTCGTGGCCAAAGTAAGAATGTGAGCAATCAGCGCACATCCTGTACGTGCCTTCCTTTTTGTGGTGAGAAGGGAGCAATATTGTCTTGTTGAGAAACAAGAAAAGGTGTTAGATGTGGATGGAAATTGATGGACTAGGTAGAACTTCCCCTTTCTACAATCTACTATCCATTATCTACTCTTTTTTCTGGTCTCCTAACAGTAGTATCCATGCAGCAGTGAGGTCAGAGGTTGTCTGTCGGAAGGCCTGTATTAGTGGTAATGTACTCTTATTACATCGCCAAGGGTGATATTTGTCAGCTGTCTTGCATCATAGGCCTGGCATAATTGCTTCTTCTTTTTTTTTACTTCCCCCATATTAGTGGCCCCTCAGACCAACCTTTTTTTTGCTTTGACTAAATCATAGCACTACCTCACTAGTCTGAAAGCAACTGGAACACTCAGGAAGCTTTTTTTGTAGTTCCAGACACTGTCTACCTCAAGTTCATGATCTGCTCAGCGACAGAAGAGAAGGTTAAGGGACAAGTGACCGCTCCCCCCTCCCCATCTCTTTGACTGCCAAAATCATCTCCCAGGCTCCTCCCTGCTAATGGGCTGGATTGGAGTCCTTCTTTTAGGTCCTTGTGTCTGTTTCTGTTTCTCAGGATGTGGGGAGTCCATCAGGCACTCTTGAGACCAGAATTGAAGAGCTGAATGCGCCTTCTCCCTCACCCCATCCCTCACATACACACACACACACTCACCAGACAGACCTGACCCCGGCCTCAGGATGTTGGTTGTTCTGAGGGGAAGCTCCCCAACTTCAGCCTTGATCCGGACTAAGGGAGTCCTGCAGGAGATGAGGTCCAACATCTACAGCAAGCCGCCAAAAAACAAGATTGGACCAGGGGTGAGTTCTCCTGTCATTTCTAAGCCCCTCAATAGATACATGGAGACAGGTGTTTTATTATAGTACTACATCGTCATTTGTTAAGTCGGTTAATGATTAATCAACTATAGTCAATACTGTCTATGGAAAGTTATCTTTATCTTCGTTAATTGGCCATCCTATAATACGCAATGATAGATATACGTGTTACTTTTAGAAGTGTTTAATATTTATGTTCAGTAAATGGAAAGGCATAAACATATTCCAAACCTCGAGGGACTCTTAGCCATGAAAATGATAAATTACTTATTTATGCGCTTCCATTTTAATAGAATCCTGACTTACTTACCAAGCAAGTCTCTTGACGTGAAAACCCCCTTATGGTCTTTGATCTTCTTCCGGGCATTGAGAGATTTTGTCTGGCAACAATAATTTTATCCAGTTGGAAATACTGAGTTCTGACAAGACAAGAGAATCCTGCTCTTATATTATTGTTCAATACACAAACACATTTGATCGCTTGGAAAAACAGTGGTTCTGTGTTTTGTCTGGGCTTCATACTGTGTACGGATGAGCAGCTTTTGGTGAACTAAAAGTTGCCTGTGGTCTTCAAGATTATCTATAGACAATCACTTTATCAACAAACTATTAAATGCAAGTCTGGCCTATCACTGTATCTTCCACTAAGGGGAATCTTGTCTTCCGAAGAGCTCTCAACTGTAAAATAAATAGCCACAGAGAGCATCTGGGTAAAGGGAAAAACGGTAATTGATTTGGGTGGGAAAGTAACTGTACGTCATTGTAAATCAATTGCATTTCACTAGCTTGCTCCTAGGATATTGTGCAAATTAGTTTGAAGATGTACAGTATATTAACTGCCTTTTTAACACCTGTGCAATAAATCAAAACACCTTCTGTTTCATATGTCCCGTGTTGTAAAGTTTTCTTGAAAGCTTGCAACAATCACCATTTGTTCATTGCCACAAAGAGAAACTTTTTTCTGCGTTCCATGTTTTTACAATGTCAGTTCTCCTCTTTCCCACAGCAAAGTTTCCTCATCATGTCAGTGTTTGCAGTCGCTATGCTGGTCCCAGCTGGCTGGATCATGCATCATCTTCCAGAGTATCGTCAAAGACCACGTCCTCCCAAATCATGATGGCCCCTCAGCTTATCTACACTGACCATCCCCAGACCACACGGCTGTATCTAACGTATTAGCCACCATGCTATCAGTCCACCGTCCTTTCAATATTGGAACAGCAACACAACAGCCAGCCCAAAACGCAACACACTAGCCATAAGCGCTTACTTAAATGATGAAAAAAACCATTAACAAAATTCTTCAAATGACAGTATATATCATCTCATTCAGCTGTGCGTAAATATCCTTATAGCATGGTGTCAAATACCTCAGAAATATATGGCCCTTAATGTCGCTGCAGCATCCATTTGCAATGACACGTTTGTAAAACTGTCCACTCACTGCCTTGATCAATAAATGAAAGTAGTGTTGGCATTCAGTCTGTTCATTGCAGTTGTCAGTCAAAGTAACAACACTGTTTTACTTGAATCAGTGTGACGTATGTATATAATGTATGACTTACAGAGGTCAAGTACTGTAGACCCAGATACAGTACTATACAACAGTCATTGCAGTGTTTAGAAAGACAAACCTTCTAATGTATAACTTGAAACATTCATAGTCTTGAACAGTATATTATACCAACATCTTAAAACAAAGGATCTAACAAGATCTGTAAACAAAATTACAGGATGCTTTGCAAGAGAATGTAGAGTGAAACCATAAAGGACATTGGTTCTGTTTATAACGCCATTTAAGAATATCTGCTCTAAAAGAAAGAAACTCTAATCCAAATGACCATAACAACATATCATAGGTGTAACATATTTCAGAAGGGACAAACTGCAGATGAAAGGAGGGAAAGAGTGGCGTTTTTGCAGTTTGGTTGCTGATTCTGAATGAGACAGGGCTGCTCAAGTGAGATTGAATTAAATTAAAAATGCGAAAAGACTGAACCAAAATGAATCAATTCAGGCTTTCTGTTTACATCTTATCGATAGCAGGTTGTTACAGACTTGCAGCAAACAGTAGCCTGATTCTTCAGCTGCAGTAGCTGCTCTCCTCTGTCCATCCATTTTGTATGTTTTCTTTAGGAAGTGTCTGAGAATAACTTCCTGGAACTAAATCACATTTTGCGGCTTTAAAATAAATTGTTTCCAAAGAAGCTTAACCTTTTTATTAGTGGAGGGATAGCTAGTTGAACACAAGGTTCAATGGAAACAAGACTTATGGAAATCCTTTTTTAATTTAAGGACTGAAGCTAGATAGCCACCATCTGGCCAACATTCAGAAGTTCCAGGGGGTCTTGAGGGTGTGGGAAGGGAATATAAAACAAACATTGTGATTCATCAAATTCCAACACAGAATGAATCATGCAGAAGATCATTTCATATAGCATGTTTGAGATGTATTAACATTGACAGTACCGTGGTGCGTTTGATGAGAAACTGCTTCTTTCAAGAACTTGATTTGCTCCATTGATTTGTTCTATGGAAAAGATTAAACATTACAGGACATTTCTGCATATTATACTGAGTATCTTGCTTTCGATGACATTAGGTGCTCTTGTGAATTTTTCAAGTCGGCAGTTCGCAAAGTTTAGAGCCAGCTTTAGTCATTTGGTAGGATGACCCTTCATAGATTTATATGTAAATAGATGGAAAATTGTACTTCCTTGTATTCCCATGACGAGGTACAGAATGTTCTTTCTCCCTAAGATTACAGCATGCGCACAAACAAGACAACGCTATCTCTGAAGAAAGAGGGAAACTAAAACGAGATAAGCGCCATAATTGGTAGGAATAGGTGACGACTGGAATTGCTAAACATAAAACATCAGAGCATGAAAATAAATGTTTCGTCAAAGTAGATTCAGTAAATAAAGTAGATTGTGAGATAATGTGGGGACACGCACCACTGTTCTGTCGGTTCGCCATGAGGCCGGTCATTAGTCAGCACTCTACTGTACGTGACCATAGTCATGCTGCAAGGTCAAGATTCGTGTTTTGGACATGTGAGTGTAGGTCTGAAATTCCCATGGGTCCTCTAAACATGCTGGAACTCCAGTCCATCCCTGCCAATTGAGCGAGCCCTTATTCATCTTCATTGCCGCACTTCGATCGTGTGTTAGAAGGAAGAACTAAGTTGCTTTGTAGAAATTTCCCACACTGTAGGCTTTCTCAGACTGCGGCCTGTTTGTTTGAACAGCCTTTGAGGATTTTGGGGGGGACGCTTTTCGTAGGTGGCATATGTTTGTGTTTCAGCAGGAATGATTGTTGTCATTAGGGGGCCTTGTGGTTTGTTTGATTGTTGCCGTTTCCTCCTGAACTGACCGGGACTGACCAGAAGTCATGGTCTTCGCTGACTGACAGTAGTCTCACAGTAGCAGCTGCTCCTCGTCGCATGCAACGTGTCACCCGTATGTTAATGGGGGCTGGTTGTTGGTTCGTTCGATTTGAATGTGGACACAATCAGAAGGCGAAATGTGGGAAGCGTCTTCCATCATAGGATACCTGGTGTGTTCCTGCTTGTTTGAATGGGATGTCATGGTGCTATGTGTAACCTTTAATGCAATTAGATCATACTCTTCCAACTGATATTGTTGCAAAACCAGTGGAGTGAAACACAAACAGTAGCATGTTTATTCTTGAGGACCACAAACCACAGCAGACTAAATAAGGTTGGGTCAACAACAGATTCAATCTCAAGTGAAAATTTGTGAGAATTTATAGTTTCACAAGTCTCCAATTACATAAGAGGAAATAAATTATGATCTGAACAAGGGCAATTCAGGATAACTAAATTCCGTACTGGTCTAGTTTACCTGTTGCACCCAATAGCATACACTTATATACCAAAAACGAAGGCATTCAAACACATTCAGATATTAGGGTTCTTATTTTTAAGCCAGTCAAGGTCCAGTCAATATATAAATGTATTGGAGTGGTTCAGACCCATTTCATAATCTGAGGTCAATATGGCGGTCACAATAAACCACCTTTATTGCAGAATCAGTCAAAGAATAACATCAGTTGTAGCAATAGCAGTAACGGTAACCATCGCTAACTATCAGGCAAGTTACAGTATTGCAGTAAATACGTGGACAATAGGCAACATTTACTGCTTGCATCTTTTGTAGAGAGGGTTTATCAAGCTTCTGTGCCTTCAAGCACTGTAGATAGCATCATGCTGACACCAGGTGGTTAGATGTTGAAGTAATTTATTAGATCACAGCTACAGACAAGAACTATTACCAAAAATGTAACTTATGTTAGAAGTGTGATGCAATAAATCCAACTAAGATGGCTGCCAAATATATATTGTCGTCATTTGTAATTTTAAAAGTGGCTGCACTACCCCACAGTATTTAATAACCAGAAGCAAAATGTCATCCCAACGTTTATGATGAAATGCTACTCAGCTTTTGTATTGTTGACTAAAATTAGCCACGTCCGAAACATCCCTGGAGCTTAAAATACCCTGTAAAAATAAGCATCTGAAAGTTTTATAAACACAGGTACGAATCTCAGTCTGAAAGGGGTCATTCTAGCATAAAAGCAGGTTATTTTTATCCTTCCTACACTGTCTCTGTCTCCCTTTAGACCATCATCCTTCAGCTTCTTTTGTCCTCTTTTTAAGATCTTTTCAGCCTCCAACATCTTTGAATGGTGTCTAGTTGTCCTTCACTAATTTTATCCACCTCCATCCTTGCATGCATCAGTCCTTCAGTCTTAATAAAGCTTGTACTCAATCTCAAACTGTCTCTTCTCTCTCTCCTCTCTCCGCTGGTCTCTCCTCAGTCCTCTTTCCATGTTGTTCTTTTCCTTTCGCGTGCTCTTTGCCTCCAAACTATTTAACGACAAACTGTTGTTTTTGTGTCGGTTGCCTGTCTGTTCTAGCATTGACTTTTGATCTTCTGTGATGCAAAGTATTACTAAGAAAACATGAGTCCAAACATGTCTTCTTTGACTACATCCAAGCAGTCTAACGGATGACATGAATTCGTCATAGCAATAACAAGATATCCAATAACTGTTTATATTAAACACAAAAATACAGTCACATCCAACTCATACGATTTTTAATGGGCAGATGTTTCCACCAGTGACTTTAGCTGTCTAAATTCATTCACGTCAGAAACATTCTCTCTCTTTGTTCTTACAGGATTTTAGAGTGCCAGGAGACACGTCTGTAAAAGATATTCAGTAAAGATATTCATCAAATCAATAGCTTAATTTTCATCTGACTTTTACCTACACAGGAATAATCTTGCTTGGTACATGGTAGCCAGTAGGATTGTCCCAAAAATGATTAAAAAAATGATATCTACCTGAAATAGACACCATGAACAACTGTACATTTCCAATACGGTTTCCATTGTCTGCGAACAGAGAGACTCACACATGCCACCAGCAGGGTGTATCCTTGCACAAGGGAAACTTAACCAGAATAAGTTGCACAGTCATATCACGGCCAGCATTTGTTTACTTTGACCTTTAAGTGCTTCAAAATGGATCAGACAGAAATTATTAACTGTTGTGAAGATCACCCAGCATAGTTAAAACATCTTAATTAATTGTAACCATAAAGAATTTATGCTCTGGATCCATTTCACCCATAACTCACAAAAATATCAACATTTTTGCAATTACGACCAAGCCATATAAACAACAATTAACATTAAAAAGCTGTATTGAAACGTTTGTAATTGACCTTCAACCTTTTAGACTAAAGTTAATTGTTTGGGGTCAATGTTTTATGTTTTCAGGGCTTTTCTCTTGGTTCTACAGCCCCTGAGTATGGAATCTCAATCTCAACGTGATTCATGTGATCAATTAGAACGACCAGCTGCTCCATGAAGTTTCGGAAACGACTGTACCCATCAGCCAATTCCACAATTCTTCAAAAAGCACGCTCTATTTCCGACTGATTTTTCCAACCCACCCCCTGGGCCCCGAAGCGCCGAGGCGACATCTGCCCGGCCCATTCCAGTTCACCACCACCATGGACCCATCGTTATGCTCATTAACCAGCCTTTTGTCTAAGTGGCATCCCGTAAGGATGCTCCCTACCCAAGGCCACCCGCCCTGCACGCCCCCTTTCTCCCTTTCCATCTCCCTTGCATGTGGTTGTGTGGAGAAACTGGCAGCCACCAAGCAACACCAGAATCTCTGAGGGAGATGGTAAAGTACAGAGATTTCCCCTTTTTGCGATGGCTTCTGAGCTGCAACAGAAGCAGCAGCCATCTTACAAGTTGTGATCGGTCGGTGTGGACACATTTTACGATGGATTGGAAGATAAAAATTCGGTTCCACCGTGTGAACAGCCTTGGCATTAAAAGTAGGTTGGTTATCACAACATGCTTGTTGGATTTTGGAGTTGGTTCAGATGGGCATCCGCACAAGCTGATGGGGAGGACTGCATTTTAAACACTGGTCTGTACACATCTAGCTACTGCAAAGGGACAATTCCTTGTGCTACCATCATGCGGTGTATAAAAGCCAGTTAATCTGTCGGCATAACACAGTGCATCTGTTAAATATTCCCCCAGTAACACCAGAGATCACGTGAGAGGTTCCCTGTGGATGACAGGGTGTCTTGGCAGTAGGTGCTTTCTAAGGGGCTCCTATTGACCCCACGACTACTGTCCCTTGCCTCCCGCACACAATCCACCTATCAGCCGCACCTGACGGAGGGAAGATCCCCGCTGGCGGATTCTCCACCCCCACCTCTCCCGATCACACCCCCTCAACAAGGAGCGTCGTGAAGGGACTAAATCATGGCGATTTCCTTGACACCCAGGACAGCCCCTCTCAAGGCTGAAAGGCTGTTGTTTTTCCTCAGTGTGGTTTTAAATATGGATGCCGACCCCTGTTGGTCTGGTTCTGTGGGGGAGTGGGGCGTGGGGGCGGTGAGAGTGGGATGGGATGGTGTGTGTGTGTGTGTGTGTATGGGGGGTGGCGCAGGGGGCCCCCTGTCAGTTCTGACTGGATTGTGGTAGTGCCGACTGTCAGTCTGTGAGGCCGGGGCCGCTACCCCGATGACTTATTCACTGACCCGAACCGAAGAGAGGCTGCATCTCCCCTGTCAATCAGACGAAGAGGTAAACATGTGAATGTCAGAGTCGATGAACACGCAGTTCAGGAAGAGCAGAGACCAAAGGAATGGAAAGCCTTCACGTGAACACAAATACACACAAAGATACCAGTGCTCACACAAAGAGACAAACATACGTGCACATGTGCACACATTCAAACACTCAAGGGCTCCAACAATAGCACAGTACAATACACTCAAGGATACAGGGGATAAAAATGTTGACATTCCTCAAACGCAAACATCACCAAACACATTTCAGTTTCACTGGTCACAGTGTGACATCAGACAAGCATTACTACTGGATTTCATTAAAAAACAGGAAATAAAAAAACAAACAATTGTCAATCGTGCAAACTGGTTTGGAGCCCCTGATTGGGAACCACTGGGGATGGTTTTGTGCCTCGCTGCCTTGTGATTCCAGGATATTGATAGCCGTGCAAGAGCTTAGGTAACCTCCAGCACAGACCTCTGTCAGAAACACCACCCATCTCAGACTCAGCGGGGTTGTCCAGGAGACGAGACGGGGTCTCCCTGTCCCTGCCTCGGTGGGGTCTTGCCCGGCCCATTTACAGGCTGTCACATCCCCTCTCGTTCTCTCACAGATTCAGCATCCCTGGCAGTGCGACGCATGAGTTTTCGAAACGGCCCAGACCGTCTAATTGCATTACCTTCAAAGGGCACATCTGAGGATGAGGTTGGGGCATGGTTGAGAGCATTGCTCATTTACATTTTCCAGTAGCTCTCGTTCTACACTGTTCTCTTCTTTCATCCCCCCCCCTTCTCCCCAACCCTGATTTACCTAACATGATGTGTTAATGGTTGATTTCACTTGATAAACGCATGTGCCTTTTCAGTATTCTGAAATTTATTTCTGTGACAAAGGTCAGTCAAATAAATTATTTTTCTCAATGTGTTTTCAGATGTTATCTGCTTTGATTTGGGCCAGAAGAGCTGACACATTCAGTGTTGCATTGTTTGGATGTGCAGGACATTTGAGCAGTTCCACATTGCTTTAACCTCACCTGGTCAGTCTCACCCTACCACCTTGCAGCATCTAGAACTCATACATTTGACTGACATCATCAATGTACTTGAACAAAATATCACAATCAGTTCATTATCTGACTAGGTAATCACTGAACTAAGTGAAGTCATCTCAGATACAGTAGTTATGCATACTATGAGGTTTGCACCAACTCAATTATTTCATTCAAACTAACTCCTGGATTATGACGTTATTCTATTGAGAGGAGAGTAATCTCCCTACCATATAAAAGCAAATATGACTTTAATATTACTGACATGGATGCATATGAAATCCTCCTCACAGCGACAGACACACACACAAAAACACACACACCTTCTCGATTGGCATGAAGTTTCACGGCTGTCATCTTAATTGACCTGCGGCAGCCCTGCGATGACAAACCATCTTCCCCTCCAGTGCAGCACTCTGATTGACAGGATGCCGGTATACTTTCATAGAAGGAGCTCTGGCTATCACTGGGCTAGCCATCAGCTCTTGTCATCTTTTAGGAGCACGGCAACAGCTAATAATGATTTGAATATTACCTCCATGGGTCAGGTCCTGTGGCTATATTACTGATAAGATGCTTGATTTGCTGCGCAGCGCAAAAGCCACCCAATATGATTGGAAATATTTCAGCTGTCTTTTATTGACATGTGGTTGTAAGAACGTGAGTATGCATTTTGAGAGGCAGACAGGAGCAAATTTTTGTACAGGAGACAGTAAGATTGGAGATAAATCTAACAAGATTAATTTGTGTCTGGTAGCTTCACGCTGGGTTTTCCCATTTCATTTCTTTCTCTTCACATTCTATAGCACAACTTCGTCATTATCAGGGTGTGCGGAAAGGTTATCTATGCCTGGGCATGCGACAGTGGAAAATGTCTTGCAAGTAATACGATGCTACACTATGTTAAGCAAAAGATTCCGATTTTTTTTACTGCAACTTAAACCATCTTCAATCCTGAACATTGAGTAGCTCAGAAGGTTCAACAGCAACAACAAAATATGAAATAAATGATATTCAATAGTACAATTTTATTTAAAACTAAAAAAGTCAGCATGTTGCAATTTAAATTTGTTAAATGCACAATATATATGTTTAATGTTTTGGTATGTGATGCATACATTGTGCAAGAACCTTTAATTACTCCAATATACATTAATGGCTTGTTCCAGACACACAACATCATGTACAACTCTGATTGTTAGCATATCAACGTTTTCTCTTTATATATTTAATTCTATAAACATGTTCTTTATTCTGTACACATAGTAGACAGTCAAGAAGGCAAATCTTTAACATTGATATTATTTACATTCATGCAATACTATTCAGACTCATTTTTGTACAATATAATACACAGGTATGTTCATGGAGGGAAGGTAACTGTAGTCTAAGCCTTGAAATGGACCTAAGCATAAGGTACAGTTTGCCTACAACAAACTAGTAACAGCAAGTAAAGGGGGGAAATACACACATACTTCCATTCTATTTCATTCTTTGAGATTCTCATAAATATTTTGGATTTAAGTATATCTACAACAAATTTTCCTAAAGATACTGTATCTCCCCGTAGAATCCATCAATCACTACAATGAAAGGCAGTCCCTTGCTACGTTGTGAAGTCATAATGAATCAATATTTTTTTAATCCAACCACAGAGGATATTAACCTCAGACTGCGGAAGTATCACATTTGTATCTGACTTAAGTAATTGACTTGGACTGTTTATCAAGCGCCACAGCACTATAGCCATGGCATTGTACCCACAATAATGCTATTGAGATTAATTTAACAATTGTTGTATGGACCTGCACACATTAACAACCCAATTTATTGTTTAAAGACAAAGTCTTACAACAGTATTTACTTACGAACATGGCCGACTGTATCAGTTGGCCATCACAGTAGTAGATTCACTGAATTAGATGTGTTAGACACCAACATTTCCAACCATCAGAACCTATAGAGACGTACTGAAACAAAAACAAGTCATTGTAATTCCTAACGTTGGGTTTAGGTGAGTTTACACCATAGTGAAGGGGGCTGGATTGCCATCGATGTTATTGGAGTTGGTCCCAATTTGATCAATTCATCAGTTCACACCACTTGGCATCATTTGGTATATTCACTCTTATGACACTAAACAAATCTTTCCTAGGCTAATAAATATAGCATATATGGGAGGAAAACTGCCCAAAACAAACCTCTTGTTGAATCCAATTTACTGTATTATGACGTAACCTGACCCTAATCCTAATAAATACGAATTATTTGGAAAACATCTATTTTTCTACTTATAGTGGGTTTACGATACAAAGCCTTTATTAAGCCTTTATAGGTCAAGCAAAATGAGACAGTAGCCCGCATTACATTACAATATTTGAACTTAGGCAATGTGGCTACTTCTTGGGATATCTTTAAATTCTTATACATGAGACAATAAATTAAATGTGTACAATTCAGTACAACACATTGATTGCCTGCTCAGTCAGGACTCACTGTTGGCCAACGACAAACATCCTGATATCCTCCGTGCATATGATAAAGAAAATAAAAGAAAATACTTCTGTTAAACATTTACGTGAGAGATCCTGGCATGTAATGGGAAAACGATCGGGAATTTGTGTTTCTTTTAATTTACTTGTTTCAATGTACGGTACATTAGACATCAGTTGCGCATCGAAGTTGCTCATTTAGTGTAACCTCTGGGGGGGGGAGAGGTTAATGGTCAAGTAAATGCTGTTTACTGAGCTTTATGGACTGGATGGTATATAGACTAGATTTAAGAAGCACTCATGAACTCTCAGGACTGAAGCGTCATACAGTACAAACACTGGCAACTGAAACATTGACCTGCATTGGAAAGCACAAAACGACAATCTTCGTAGATGCACAGAAGGGCATGCTCATTATCAATATTCATATGGAACACATCTTGGGAATATTTCTCTTCGCCTTTCGAATTGCATAGTCAGAGGGCAAACGAATGTCGGAACTCAGTAAGAGAATGACTTCAAATGATTTTGGAACTTCATTAATCTTATTTGGTTTATAGACTATGGTTATCCGTCCTTCGCCATTTGTCCTCAAAGAAACACACGATCAAAGGGAGTGGATTTACTGTCCTGTCCACACTGGTTGCTGTCCCTTCTCATTGCTCAGAGGGGTCAGGGGTAGGATTGGACATTGAGAAGTGCCGATGAAGACAACATTGAAAAAGTCTTTGCATTCAACAGAAAGTGCATGCGTGTTTTTAATCACCATCAGCATCTTATGTCTTGCTGCTGTCCACTGAGGGGTCTTCAGCATTAGGTATAGCCAGACATATTATCTGTCTTCTGGAAGCTCTCACAGAACCTACCAAAGTCCCACTAGATGAGCCACCTGGTGATGGGTTCCAAGCCCTAGTTGTGTGTCATGGTGTGCTGTGCAGCAAACCTCGGATAAACACAACCTATATCAGTCCCATGCTTTCCATCAACCCATTCTATCAAATTCTCCCATCTACTGGGGTCATCCCCAAAATGGCTGACCCATGACTTGCTAGTGTTGTGCAAGTTCGTACTCGCTCTTCGACCATCATTCGCCCGATAATGTAAACCTCAACATGGGTGGCTTGTCATTTCTAGTGGGTTGAGTTGCTGCGATCATTCCTGGACATGTGGACTTCCTACACCCCTGTGTTGTTGGTGTCCACCGTCTTCAAGGTGCGTGAGCTCATGGCGTACTCCCCTCGGCTTGTACCATTTTCCTCCTTCCTCAGGGGTTTTCTATGACAAAGGTGGAAGAACGAATCAGATGTTAGTAATTACAGGGTAGGACTTTTAAAAAGGCTACTTAAAAATAAAAAAATCGTCTTGCAAATTTGTGTCCTAAAGTAAACATCAAAACTCACTGTCTTACCTCTCCATCAACGACACAGTTTAAAGCTCAAGCATCAAGCACCAAAAGGTACAATCCCATACAACATCAAAGAAAGACAGTGTCTCAGGGATATTTTATCATACTGTAAATACACTCGTAAATTACTGGATCCACACCATGATTTAGTTAGAGTTCTAAATGGAAAATCAGATCGACACTCTCCACTTGAAAGGTTTGCTTCTTCGGAAACAGTACAGATGTAAATCTTCAGTCTAGCAGCTTCCATTTGTAAATACGAATCAGAATTGCCTGGCTTTGAAAGCAGAGAGCTGGCCTGACTGTGTACAGCAAGTGAGAATCCCCAAAGCGGAGGCTGATTCACTGCAGTGGCGTGTCGTCAAAATGAGTTATCCTCCTCTCGAAATGACTTTCTGCCGCCTTTAATGACACAGTGAGTAAGTGTAGCGTTCCTCTTCCTCTAACTCAACGGAACCATCCAGCCTCTTCCCTAATTAGAGATCCAAGATATGTGACCCTTTCAGCCAAATAACTCAATTAAAGGTCCCTGCCAGGATGGCGAGATTCGGCTCGAGCAACGAGGCCGAAAGGGTCTTCAAGGTTTTTGGGATCAGTCTCTTGGTAATGCCACCTAGGACTGTTTTGCAGATGGCGCCGTGTCTGTCAGTATGAAAAGCTAGTCTTCGGTATTGATAAGGTCATGAGACCAACTTTGGTGTTCCCCTTTAAATTCCAGATATGGTCAGGAACGGGGAATGCTGTCTCTCCTTTGTCGTGATAAACACAATTTGGGTCCTTGGGGATGGGTGGAAGAGGCGCTTCCTGTGGGGAGGCCATCTGTTGTGAAAAGCAGTGTGGAGGCGCCTGGGGTGGTGGTGGGGGTGGGGTTTCTACCAAGACACCCCCCTCCTCCCTCGGTTGTGTGATTTACACTGGGCAACATCCTGGCTCTTCTGATTTCCCAAGGGAACGAGAGAAAGTTAGACAGGTGGAGAGAGAGAGATAGGTGGTGATGGGTGGTTATTTAGATTTAGAGAAAAGATGATTAATAGGTAGATAGATAGATAGATAGATAGACCTATAGGCATACAGAGTGAGAGCAGGAGCGAGAGGGGAGGAAGAATAGAGAAGCAGAGAGAGGTCATGCCAAAAATGGCATCCTTCAGCTCCACATCTACCATGTTCAGCTTGCGCGTTTTCTTGAAACAGTGAACTGAGAGTTTCTAGGTCAGGTGCAGGGCCTCTGCATGAAAGCCTGCAGCAGATCGGAATCTACTCTTTTTTAACGAAGGGAGAATTCAAGCAGGACAAAGCATTCTGCTGTGTCTCACCAGTGGCTTGCCTGCATTTTCCTGCCTACTTTTGCTAGGTACACTTGGGTTGCAACAACAGCGGTCGAAGGTGAACATGCACGCCTGGGTAGGATCTGCCTTTGAGATCAACCACAGGGAACAGGGTTAAGTTAGTAGATATGTCGATGAGCGATTGAGTAACTATGTGCTCGTTTCATTGGATGCATCTAAACACCACCACTTTTCATCACTTTTCTTTCGCTCAATTCTGAGAAAAAACATTGGCTGAAAGGCAGGCAGGAAAGCCTTAGTCAGACTACTGGGTACCAAGATCCCAAACCTAAAGTCTTCTCAGACCATCTCACCACTTAAGGGATCAAACCCCCAATCCACAACTTGGATCACTGCAGTGAGTCAAAGCAGGAGCCCGCAGTCTGTCAGTGTCATGTGTCAGAATCTGCGATGACTGTATACAGTCTTTGGCAGGAAGAGATCCTCAAAGTGAACCTGTCAAACAGCAGAGCTGATGGGCTACGTGTTTAGTGTCTCACAGTATCTACAAAACCTTTAAGGGCGAATCAGATTAACCCTTTAAGTGCGAATCAGATTAACCTGTTAAGTTAGAATCAGAATGACTGACAACCTTCAGACCCCATAAAGTGGGACGGTACCCTGGGCGAGTTCCTGAGTTTCAGACACACAGTTATTTAAATAACGCTCAAACGTATTGCCTTTTTAAATACAGATCGAGGTCTGTATAGATAGGGGCTGAGAGCTCCACGTTTTGAAGACGAGTGCCGCTTTCAAAGGAAACCGTATCACATCACAAACATTGCGTCTGAACTAGGGTTGAAGTTGTTTTGGATGGTGATAATCTGCTTTGTTTTCACTTCTGGTTGAGACATATCCATTTTGGCAGCTCAGGGTGAGCTCATCCAGCTCCCCTTTCACTGTCGCTGTGGCTCTATGTTATGATTTCCTTTCTTTGCAGGCACACTGCCAGACGCCCGTCCCCTCGATGGACCCCGGGGGCTTACATAATGCGCCAGGAGGAGAGTCCAGAAACTCTCCTTCAGCAGAGTGGCTGTGTCACTCTCACCATTTTCGCTTGACTCAGCGGACCTAACTCACATGCACGACAGACTGACATACTCACACACACACACACGCTCTCTCTCTCTCTCTCTCTCTCACTCTCGTCTCGCTCTCTCTCTCTCTCACACACACACACACACACGCACACACACAAATACCTATTTCCTTCTTTATCCTCTATTCTTGGGAGACAGCTACACCTGAGTAACCAAGATGCTAGCTGAGGTCTTCTATAGGAACTGGACAGACATCTTTGCCAAGGTCCTTCTTGGGAGACCTTCTCTGAGTAGCTTCCCAAGGAAATGGAAGCAAAATGTTTCCTCGGCCTCAACAAAGATTTCCTCGCAATCGTAAACAAATCAAACCCTAAGTTAACATTCATAAGTGCACTTGTCTGCTTACTGTACATAAACACTTTTAAACTACGCAGAACATGTTACTTTGACCCGTGAATGTGCTCAAATGCATTTTCGCACAGTTTCGTTTTCAAGTGCGTTATCGCACTAGATATAACACTGACTTTATCAACAGAAACAACAGACGAGGCGGCCTGTCCCTGACCTGGGATGCTGCTCGCATCTTGGGAGCATCACGTAGTTTTCTGTGGATATTAGTCAGGCTTGCATGCGGCATCACAACACAATGAAAAGACAAGATAAGGAACAGCGACCTGCTGCTGTTGCGTCCACTCAAGGGGCCATTTATGGGGTTTTCCCAACCAACGCTTCAAAAGCTGTCTTTTTTCTAAAAGGCTATCAGGCAGTGAGCTCATTCCTTCGTTGATTGTGCCACAAGCCATCTCGGAATGCACAGAGTAACCGCACGATTCATACACGGTTGCGCAGCACTCGTTGAGCCCTGTACATCTATCCGATCCATTCACAGTCTGAGTGTCTTGGAGTGAAGGGGCTTAAAATGGCTTCGTCTGGGGACTGGATCGAGCTACGGAGATGCTTCGTCGAGGAGCTGCAGGCCCCAAAATAACACGGCTGAGGCCCTCGCAGGGATTGCACACAGACGCCCCCCTCTTCCCCCCTCCTCCCCCCGGCTCAATGGGCCTAGCTCTGGACCTCCATCAATATTAGATGGCCCTGTAGTATGCACATGACAGGTGGCTCAACCACACTTCAGGTGGATATAAATATTTGAAGTAGAAGAGGAAAAAAAAACAACCTTCTTTTAGTGAGCCCTCTCACTCTGGAAACGACGTGTACTAGGTTTGCAAAGATTGTTATTGTTCAAAAATAGGAATAGAGTACTTCTGTGGCCGTGGGTATTATTCTGATACCTCTACAAATGCTATGTCACCACTGTGTGGGAGAACGAGGTGAGAGATGAGATAAGGGTGGGAGGAGATGATGAACTTCACCATCGAGTTTAGCCTGAATCTGACTGTACAGCAAGACTACTTAAAACCACAGAATGCTAGTTTGTCCACATGGAACCAGACTGCTATTAAGAATCATGGATCTTGTGGACGAGGGTCTTGCTGTTGAACCTTTACTTGGGCATAGCTGTGAGCAGCCTTGGAGACAGTCGACCCACCAACCAACACAAGCCATCTTCCCATTCATTCCCATCCTGTCTGGACACTTCATCCACTCTCTCCATCTTCCTCACGGATGGGTTGAGGAAAAACGGGAGAACAGTCGGAAAATGGATACAGTCGGCTTTCAGCCAAATGGTCATTATGCTGCCAAACTCATCAGAGGTATTTTCAGTAACTGGTTTTCACTCTGGGAGAGCTCACGGCCAAGGGAACTGCTGTGGAGGCAGATTTACCTCAGGGGACTCACGTATTACTGACTCACCAAATCCATATGACAGGCCAATACCGATCATAGAGAAGAGATACACACAGTGGACAGCAAGTAGATAGCACATTGTTGTTCATACATGGCCATGCAACACAAATGGTTTGCATATCAAATAGGGCCACGATGCCAACAAAATGTTATTTTGTGTCATTACAGTCAAACTGTAAACGGAGCAGTTTATGAAACTGAGCATAATATCACATTCTATAATAAGAAGCAGTATCCAAGTTACGTTTACTGAAAAATCTAAGATGAACGTGTTTCACCAAATGAAACACGTTCATCTATATTTCATGTGAAATCCCCCGAAGGTACAGAGGAACGACTGAACCACATTCGGCGGTTCCATTACTGTGTCTGGAAGAAATGCAATCCGGCACGTAGTAAGCATGCAGCAGGTGAACGTGGCAGCGTACGAGAGAGCCATCATTTTCAAGCCCTGCACTCCAGCTTTGTTTTCCTCGCAGTGTTCACCGGGTGTCTCAGGGTGAAGGCACCTGAGTGCTCTTCAAGGGAGACATTATGTGATTCTTTCCAACTCTGCTAGACTGAGCATGCTCATTAGAAAGAAGATTGCTGCCAGATGGGGTTCCCTTCCAGAGTTGGTTGTTCCTGATAGAATGTTCAGGTACGGAAAGAAAAGGAAGCTACGGGGAACACAATGGGTTATTTTAAGAGAGGCTTATGGGTAAGACAGGCCTGTTCATCGTTAAAGAAAAAAAATGAAAAAAATGTCGACTGTAGATCCACAGACTTAATTCTGAGGCGATGGAGTGTGCTCACCGGAAGTCTGAGGAATTTCTCAATAACTTTCCACTTGCAAGGTATGCATACAGTATAAATGAAGGCAAGTGAAGTAAGTCCCGAATTTGCCAACTAAAAATAGTACAAACATCTACTTTCAGTCTGCACAGACCAGCAGAGTGGAGCTATCTTTAGACCGTTAGCAGTGTAAAGGGGAAAAGCCAGCGTTTCATCATAAGAAACTGCAGTGTCCTCTCACACAATGTTTCCATATTTACACATTGGAAAAGCTATTAAAACAATTGAAAATCTATTCACAAAAATCTGTGAAAATGAAACCCTAAAAAACCTCTGTCAAACAAAAGTGGTGAAGTTTTGTACTTTGCAGTCTTCTAAAAGCAAAATTGTTATTACCAACATTTTTAATGCAGAGGTTTTAATGATGTGCTAATAATAATAAATATAATTAACCTTTTAACAGGGTTAGTGTACTCTGTACGAAAGTCAGATTTGTATCTTCCTACATCTTCTATATTGGGCACTTTATTTTCTTACCGATAATACTTCTCACATTCGTTCATCAACTGTCACCAAACAATATAGACATCGAACCACAATAAAGTACAGTACCATGCTGCAGGTGATGTCAATTGTAAAAAAATATATATATATGCACACAAAAATAGTTGTTCAGCTAAACTTGGAATACTTGTTCATAGTACATAAGGAAGTGGCATCATAAGAGTACATGATATAGACTACTGAACTGATTCTTCCCAGCAGCACCCAAACAACTCTAGCCTTGAATCTGTAACAAGGCAGGGAGCTTCCAAAAAAGGGAAAACTTCAGGACACGACCCCATTGCGTGTATGAAATACACCATGAGTGGCTGACAAACTTGTCAAATTAATTCATAAATCATGAATTGGGTTTAGGGCTGCAATGGGGCCATGTCAAACCATTGCCATAAGTGGAATTGCGTTGAAGCTCTCAAGTGGGGCAGGACTGACATACTGCGTTCCTGCCAAGCGATCTTTTCACCCAATTTCCTTCAGGCAATGGAGCAAGACCTATCCTTAGCAAGGCACATTGAGTGTCATCTGCAGTTTTGCTGACACCTAACCTCTCCCAGACAGCTCGAGGTAGGCTATATGCCTCACTTTGAAACATTGATTGAGTTCACAATAAAGCTATGCGATCGCTCCAGTGGTACCTCTTTATATTTTACACAGGAGTACATTCACAATGACATTCATGCAGAACACTTCATTCCCCCCCCAGGATTAGATCACAAGATAACATAAAGTTTGGATTGTTTTAACATAGTCATTTAGATCTAAGGATCAACTCTTGCATGATCCTGTGCTAATATATTGATGTTAAATGTGCGGGTACATGTGTAGATGCTATTCAAGCCTGAATCATCACAGGTCCATCAATAATGTACGAATGAGAACAAGAACATAGTCATCTTAATTCCCAACTCTAAAGTCCCTGTGGTTTGTTTGCAGACCAAACCACATTATCCCTGACAGAACCAGGGATGAACGACCAGCCCACAGACGGGAAGAGGGAAGCCTACCTTTTAATGGCCTTGTAGCAGATAATGACCGTCAGCAGGAGGAAAGCGAATGAGGCACAGCCCACCGTTCCCAACACCACGATCTCCTTCCACCACGGCTTTGCGGGCAGCACCGTGGAGGGGGCCACTGAGGGGAAGAACAGGGTCAAAGGTCAAGGTCACACGGCAAAGAATGCAAATACATAGTAGTGAGGGGTGGAAGTGTCTGGTTTTATGTCCGCTCATTAGCTTCAACTTTTAAGTTAACCACGGACTGCTCAAGTGGGCATTTGCAAGGGTCAATGTAGCTGCATGGAAACAGAGGTCTGACAAAAGCGTGTGACAAAATGAACGTGGGACGGTATCACTTTGAGTTGTGTTTCTGAGAGCAATGCCTTGTCACAGCACCCACATATTCCCCCCCATCACGAACCATTCGTCCACCCATCTGTAGGTGGCGCTCTTCCAGGTCAGTAGGCAGGCCATCAGATCTGCAGGCTTCAATTCTTTCTGTGACACCTTGCATTTGCTTTTTGCCATTTCCTGGGAATTAGCTATAAAGTCGCTGTGCGTTATCGAGCATAGTTTGGAATGGAACCATCAAAGGCCTCGCTTATCCAGAAAGAGATGGCTCATTCGCAGCTTAATCGCCCAGACAGTCATATGGAGAAGCAGCCTGTTCGGCAATCGCAGGAATGGTGCACTGACTGTATGGCAGTGGCTGCTGCCCTAGCTGTGTCATTATGTTCTACAGCTAGAAGGGGGAGTGTGCTAGCTGGTGTTCATACTAAGAGCAAAAACGATTAGGAGTTTCGAGTTGTTTCTATTTCCAACAAAGTAATCGTTTTTTTCTCCAGACTCCTAAGATTAAGTCTAAAAGTATTAATAAGCAAGATGGTTTTCTCCTCTCAGTTACATTACCCACCAACAGCGGAGGGAGGGATCGCTGTATTTACTTTCGCAATGTGTGCTCGCGCTGTCCATGTGTCAAAGACAATATGACATGAAGATATATATCCACTTGTCCTTGTGTGGCTATATAAATGTAGTATTGACTGGAAGGTATCTAAGATAGATACCGCAGAGTGCTGTGGCTGGGTTAATTGTTTCCGGGAACACTCAGGAGCCCTGCTTAGGATAATAACCATTGCTCTGGACAGGGGAACCATTCATCTCCATCTCATCCGTGGCAGACGATAAGATTCCTCGGATAAGCGACAAATGGGGTTGGAGGAAGGGATTTCATAGAGTGAATGTGACTAACATACCTGTTGCTCACTTTGGTCACATTCACATCCACAACGGCCTCCCGCACATACGATACACTGACACAAAGAAATGAAACATAAAAACCCAGAGAAAATGTAAAATAATGTCACATTTAAGTTTAAGAACATTGAGAAATAGGCTACTATTTTGCCCCTGCCAAGTTTCATCTACCAATTACGGCTCTATACTTGTGATATTAGGAAACGTCTTGAGCAGCTGCACAATGCCCAATTCCGTCAGCCTGAAGTGTGACCATATGACTTTGCTCCCAGTAGATGGAAACCATAACACACACACAAGCGCGCATGTGCACTCACACACTCCTCGCACATAGTTCACCGCATGCTAATGCACTCACTAGCACGTAGGCACGACATGTAAACGGCTGCTTGGCTCAGCATGTCCCCAAATGCCTGTTATTTGCTGTGACTTCTAAAGAGTTTTTCCCATCAGACTCTCAGATCAACAGAGATCTATTAGACCACGGAGGAGATTCTACCTCCTGCCCATATCCCACTACTTTCATTCTAAATGATCTCCACTAACTCCCTGTTAAGGCAACAATTTACAATGTCCTGCCCCCTCAAGCCGTGGCCTCCTGCTACCTGTGTTTACGTGGCCTTCCCACCAGCCTGTATGAGCACTCCATCTGCCTTAAGACCTTTTGGACCCCATAACACCAGCCTTGGCACCACCAGAGACAGGCTTCTTTCTTCCATTGAGCCTCATTTGAGGAAGATTTTACCCTTCCAAACCTGAAGAATTTGCATATTTACTAATTTGACCATTTCTAATTCCAGAACATGAAACAATATATGTCTGTCCTTCATACCATTTCAGTGCATTTTTGTCTCGTTTATTCACATAGAGTCTCTGAAAATCATATTTTGATGATTGTTCTTAATATCACATACTGATGTGAGTTCATACGTTACACAGGATGAAAGGTTGAGACGTTGAGGAGACGTTCGATGGTAACACGTGCTCGCTCCTGTCCTCAGGAGACTCCCTCCACCTCGGCTGCCCTGACTTCATCCTCGGTCGCCACCAAAACAATATGGCTGCCTGCGGTGCAATGCTGAACTGTGGGACTACAGAGCCGTCTGGCTCGAGCGGACCCGATAATTGGACTGTCACGCAACTCCAGGGGAAGACGTGACCAAGCGAAACACGCAGAAGAGAACATGAGGGCAGAAAGGGAAATGCTAGCAGCCTCATTGTTAGCAGTCCTTCTAACTGGCAGGAAAAGTCTCATATCGGAGTTGTTTTTTTCTATGCAGATGCATTGAACTCTGTATTCCTATTGATTCATTATTTCCCAACACTTTAACAGATGCATTCTGTTTGATTGAGTATCAATCATGTCAAATTACTAAGTGTCAAATCTGACACTACAGTAATTTTCAAGTCCTGCCATGTTTCGACTACTGGTGCTGCAATGTCAGCACTTGCCAGTCCATGTAACCTTAGTGTAAAGGGTTGCCAGTTGCTATGTGAGCTAATGGGTCATCTGTCTTTGCACGGTGTATTGTAACACAACAGCAACTATTCACACCTGTGCAATAGCAAAAGCAACGTGTCTTAATTCTTGCCAGAGACAGAATGTTTACTGGCTGCTGTTGTGTTATTTTGGAGTGAACAGGACCGATCCTTTTGAGTACGCACCAGGAAGCCATGGTCTAAACATCATTGAGCATTTCCTGTTCACGCTCTTAACATGACCCCTTTAAGCCTGATACAAAACAGCCAAGGAACAGTGTGGCGGAAAAAAACAAAATCAAACCAGACGATACTCCCACGATGGGATTTTCGCACTGTTATTGGCTGGTCTCAAAGTGTGAGAGGAAGCAGAAGGAATGTAGTATTTACCAGTCATTAATGACATACACATAGGCACAGTGATCAGCCACATGAGCTGGGGGCCAAGTGATAACATTAATCCTGGCCAGGGACACAGCCAGGAAACGAAACTGCTCCGCACGCTTTTTGGTGGGTTCCATGACTGAGGAAGTCCTTGCGGACACAAGAAGAACACGCAAGTGACACACCAAACAGCATCTCAAGCCGTAATCGAAGCCACGACCTTCTCCCTCTGAGGGTGACAGCACATGGCACCGTGCTGTCGTACCACCCCCGTGTGGGCAAGTGTGTATAAGTGTACGCCCACCTGTATACAGTATGTGTGTGTGTGGAACTACTGGATGTTGTGTGTGTCTGCATGTGTGTGCGTCCCACTGCATGTATCACAACACACAGTGCAAACACCCTGGTTCTTACAACACACTCAGCCCTCAGAGTCTCAGCTCTGCAATGAACACCGAGCTGAGCTCTGACATGACACAGTGCATCCTCCAGCTCTGACTTAGACAGATGTTCTCTTGTCAAGACAGGAACCAAGTACCTACATACGGTAAAGGCCAACCGCCCCAACTACGACCAGAAAGCCAGGACTATTAGATTAGGCTATTTTTATACCTGGCCCTGGAAGGTTAATGTAGTTAGGGGCCTCTGGATGGCCCCGGCCCAACTGATTGCACAAGCAGAGAGACTGATAACACACAGCAGGACACAGAATGCAACAACAGCACTCAGTCAAGAGGGGTTTCTGTCCACATCGTGTGCAGGGCATCTTGTGTTAAGCGTTGGGATGCTCCTACTTCAGCTATCACTAATGAACCGCAAAGGAAGGTTCCTCGCGAAAGCGTTTCATTTTTGGAGCGGATTTGCTACAATTTTAAGGAGTCGTGCTAATACATTAGCACGGATCATCCATTTTTATTCTAGATGATCTGGATTTGGAGTTGTGACCCTTTATGAACTTGATGTGGCTCCTATTAAATGCTACACGGGGAACACGGCTGTTTACCAAATCAGCACATACAACATAAAGCCAACATTACACAACTATAGAAATGTCCCTTTGCCAACTGAAGTGGGTTGAATGCAGCCTGTTGGATGGAGTCGATCTGCCCTGGAGGGTTGCAGGGTTGGCGGGAGCTGGACTAAATACGCCCCCAGCGGTGGCACTCGCCCATCCCAGGGCTCCTAGCTCATCTCTGGCTCCCTGATGGAGGTGACTGATCATCAAGCTGACAGGGCCTGGGTCCTGGATCTGAGTCACTGCCACAGGACTCTGGGATGATGTTGATGAGGCTATCAAACAAAGGATTCTTGCTTCACATTACAGTAGGACATGGTCTCCCTAGGTTCCAACATAACACTGACTGAATATTCCCTTTCAAGCCTGAATCGGGTCAAACTCCCCCCCCCCTTCTTTTTTAAAAGTTCAGTGAGTTGCATCAAACAGTGATTTATATGGAAATTTTATATGCATGGAATGTGTTCAAGCTCTACGATTCTTCAGTGTTTTTTTACTCTGGAATTGGCAAGCTACTGCACGGAGCAGCGAGCTATAGTTCTCAAGTTCTAGTTTATCGTCAAAGGCACGTGACCATTATTTGCAATGGAACTCTTTCTTTCCCCTTTGTGGATCATGAATGCTAAGACAGCTCGTTGCTGGAAAAGCGAGAAACCTCCGTAGAAACGTGACTGTGGTTCCCACATATGGAGTGAAGGGGGCTCTGGTCTTGTGGGTGGCTCTTCCACGCTCTCTCCAGCATGCAGAAGAGCAAAGGCCAAGACAGCGCTGGCGGCGTTGCAGCCTACCTCCCCCAGCCTCACAAACCGTCTTAGTCATCCCACTGAGGAACAGAGAGAGTGAAACTACAACCAACATTTCAAAGTCGTCCATCAATGGTAGATGAGGATTAAGATCTATTCAACGTGAGACGCCACTTTTTTTTAAGCCTTTTTTCCCATTTAGGCTACAGGCGTGAGGTCTCTCTCTGAAGTCCATGGGCAGCTGTAGCCTACTATAAATGAAGCAAGTGTTAAAATAGAACTGAAATTCAAATTATACGGTGCATGTGCAACTACCTCGTTCATTTACCTGGTGCTTTTATAATGAAGTGTTTTAACAAACCATAAGCAAGGGATATTCCAAATCAAAGCAATGGATAACCTGGTTTTTAACCACGGATGGGATGTAATGTGTATACCCAGATTTTGAATTAGCATTTGCCATCTATCAGTGGATAGAATATGCAGATCTATCCCATGAACTTGCTTGTAGATCATGTTAAAAAAAATTGGGATTCTTGTACAGAAGGCGTTCTGAAGCTTAACCATGACTCCCAGCTCAATGTCATTATATTTGCGAGGAAAATACATGTTTAAATACGTTCCGTACAAATTGTACAAATTGTACAAATTGTACGGCATCTCTTCGTCCTGCTAGATGGCTGTTAGTCGAAATGGTATGGAAAAAAGTAACAGGGAAAAGCATCGCTCAGGTGTGGCTGGGCGTCTGACTGGTGCTGCAGGAAATATATAGACTGTTTGCTCAGTCAAATCCCCGGCTCACCTTTTAAATCCTGCTTTAATTAAAGTGATAGCGCTGGAAAGGGGCCAGGCCAACGCACTGCTTACTAAAGAGATTCTCCCTGCTATGTGGCAGCGGACCATCAGGAAGTTGCCCTCTGGATGCTTATCTAACTTCCTATTTCACCAAAGACTCAGGGTGCAGGTGGATTCACACGTTCTGGATGTATTTCAGGGGTTCTGGTAGTTGGAGTGGGCTGAGTCAGGTAAATCTATTGAAGAAAATGATATGGAGACATGGGGACCTGGATAGCATTGGACCATCTCCTAGTTTGTCCTTCCATTCAGAGCACAGAACTGGCATGTTGACCAGAGTGGAGAGTCAGTTCCAAGTTATTTTGGAGTAACGCTTGAACCAGCATTTCGTGACCTACTATTAACATACGAGGACCGTACATAGATTGAAAGGAGTTTTCAAGTTTTCAAGCTTGATTTCTTCATAAAGTGTAGAGTACATTGCTCAGCATTTGTGCCATCATGGACGAACGCCACACAGTCAAGTCGCAAGTGTTCATCTGTCAGCTTCGGAGGATATCTGTTATTATCTTCTACGAGTGTTTATTCATCCCTGTTTTGTCTTCAACAGCCTCTCTTTTGTTTCCAAATAAGCAGGCTTACAGTAGAGTCGCTCGATACAGACCAACAGTAGGACCCTGCCAAAGGACGGATTTGCCCCAGTTCACGGGCGGCCTGGTGTCTTCACCCTTTTAGGGCGATTGAGAAAAGGGGGAACCTTCATAGGCATCAAGCCAAGAAGAGAGAAGAAGAGTAGGGCCACTGTCAGACTAAGTGAATCATGCGAGTGATGAGTATGACATGTTACGAGAATGGACGAAATGGAACCCGACAGAGAGGGATATGGGTATTAAATAATACAAAATAATAAGTAAAACAAGTGAGAAAGGAATAGTGATGGAAGACTTGGCAAAAAGGAAAGAACATAAGATATCAGGCAGTATTCCCTGATACGGCTTAAATAAAAGGCTTACAGTTTATAGCTTGCCGTCCTCCTACGTACTTTGAATTACATGTAATTACATGTAATTATCAGCAAACAGTTGAAATGAATGGATACTGTTTGTTGGTCATTTAATGAGTCACACATCTTGTAATAATCATCAATCATCAAAGTTTGTTATAAATAATTATGATTTTATCCATTTTTCTTGGCTACTTTCTACCTTACTTGATAGTCGAGGACAGCAGTTGTGTAGTTGTGTACAGCATTTCATCATTGCCGCATTGAGTCATACTTCGTCCTGAGGGACCTCTATTGACGGTCGATAAACCCCCAACTAACAAACATTACTACCCACAAACTGAACTATATGATGCCATAGAGTATATTTCATACTCTTACCATAACTAGTTGATGCATGAATAGAGGTATCTAATACTGCTACTTGATACGTATATGTATAATGTGTATTTGAATCTGTTTGTTACATCAGTTTAGTAAGAATGATCATGTTGTTCACATTTGACAAACACCCTTTTCTCCAGTTGAAATCAAGAGTGGAATACACTCCACTTGTTCCCATCTACACTGTGAAAAACCTATATTAATAACTTATCTAAAAGTTGAACTTCTTATGTTCCTCCACTGGGATCCTTTCAATTTGCTAAAATGATGTAACAGTAATCGTTGGGGAGAGATGATCAATTATACAGTCTTGTTTTAAATGCAAGTAGGATGTTGCATTGTGCATAAGCAACTTAACCCAAAGTGCTAACACTAGCATTGCAGTTGTTCAGTTGTGACATGTTTCTCCTTCTATCCAAAGTGACAGCTGTACACAGAAGGCAATGAGTCGCTGTATCTTAAGAGACACTAACAATATAGCAGATCCTAATGCAAACCAGCAAGGAAGCTGCTGAGCCAGAGTCTGCTGTAGTCCTCAGGTCTTATTATACATTGATGTAACCAGGCACAACAGAGATGACACCTGGCCAGTAGTGGTACAGCTGACAGATAATGGTGCTTGTGTGTGCACGGCACATCCATCCCACATAAGCCAACCACTTTAGGGTCGTGAGCCGTATGTCAACATACAGCATGGATTTGGATCAAGCCACGTGGGTTCCAGTCACTTCATATGAAACTCCTTCACCGCCAACAGCGTCTGAGTTGCACATTGCGTAACGCATCGCCGCAGCGTTTTTTCAGCGCGGCGTTAGCGTGCAACGCTTTCTCCCCTTCGCTAATGTGAGACAATTTTCCACTTTGGACTTTTCTAGTTTCCACTTAGCTGCAGGTATGGGATCGTTGTCCTTTATCCGCACCGCTGAATAATTCAGCATGGAAAAAAAGGATATGAAGGAAGGGGGATATTCATCAATCGGTTACAGTAAAGCAATGAAAACGGATAAGATGACTATCTGCATCCGGCCCTCCACGCAAACAACTCATGCATGTTTAGAATTGATTTTCCATCCTGCCCGCTGGGGACGGCAGCACCTGACTGATTTTGAGAAGAAACAGCTGAGCCGTATTAGAGGTATACGAGACATCTCTTCGCACCCTCAACCCCCAGCCCCAAAGAGGAAAAGTGAGAGAGGGAAAAAAAAGGAAACGGCAGCGTGTTGGCATACAATGTAAATTCTGCTTTTAGCCATCAGTAACTTCAGTGACTTCCTACACGAAAGGGGCACTTAATCGTTCTTGACGTGTTCGGAATTAGCATAAACAGGCGTATGAACACTTGCAAAGCCCAAACAACCCTCCGGACATACAATAAGGCTAGACTTGCACGCACACACACAAACACACACGTGCACGCACGCACACACACCCCTCTGTCACCCTCTCAGTGACAAAACAGAACAGCACACAGCACACAGTCTTGACCCAAAAACACCACAGACTAAACACATTTTGTCACTATCACTTGCGCATGTTTGTACACATAAAATACAGACACACAGTCTCTCCTCCCTAACCTTGATTGGCAGAGTAGAGAGGAAAGATGACAGGCCTTTGGGGGAAGAGGTTGACAAGTAAAGAAGAGCTCTTGTCATATCAAAGCAATGTGCGTCACACCGGTACTTATACACGCATCTCAAGTCTCATCATTCCTCAAACGGAACCAGAGGGAATGGATTTCAAGGTGCTTTAAGGGTTTTAGACTAATTGAAAAGAAGCAAGAGTTGAAGGGTGACCATTTATTTCAAACACTTAATCCCAAGCAATTCTTAATTTGGTCCTGTACAATAAAAGCTCTAAGAGAAGACTAGCTAAATATAGATGGCTCACATGTTGTTCAAAGACCAGACTTTTATTTTGAAAGGCGGGAAAGATGGATGTGTGATCCATGTGCTTTGAGGTAAATCTAACTTTTTTGGATGCAAATACCCAAGTTTATTGAAGGCGTCTAAATATATACTGAGATACAAATGTATCTCCTTTGAAACGGGTACCTGAATATTCCCTCAGTGGATTTTGACATCTCCCTGAATGCATTTCTTTCAATCACTTCATATTCTGCATCAGTCATATTGTTTCCAGTCAACACAACTAATTAAGCACCTATTTTAGCGGATATTCTTTTGCCACCAGGGAATCTATATTGTAGTGACCACTTTCATGGAGATTTACATAAAACACATCAGTCTGTGATAAACACCATAAGGGCTTTCATGTCAGTCTAGGATGCAGTGACCTATAGCGGCGAAACAGATCTAATGCCTTTTTACAGACTGTCTGCATTGAACGGCACATGACAAGTCTGCTGGAGGCTTGAATCCTATTGAATCCAGGATCCTATTTTGGCATCTTTCTGCTATTTTCAGGCTTGTGGCGCTACAACAATAACAGGCCTCCGCGTTCTATGATCCAACTATGCCTACGCCATACAATGGAAGTTGCTGCTTCACTGCTCCCACTTAGATGTGAAAGGGGAGGGGGTAGAGAGGGATGGGGGGGCAAGGGGGTGGGGGGCAGCAAACAAGGGGGGGAACAGTGGTAGATGAGGTGGCCGCCACGCGTAGACGCGCGCTCGTTTATTTGAGTGGAGAACTCTGCTGAGGTTTCCGTGGTCACCCCAGGGGATGCACTCGCTCCTCGGCGGGGAGAGCTAGACCGCGTGCATGACAAAGCACATTCCCTCGGCGCAGGCAGGCCGCACTGTACTGTACTAGAAGTCACATTGGATGTTAAAATGTGCTGCAGCCTGCACCAAACTTCAGTTTTAATCCTCCGTTTTTGGGGGATGGCTGTAGGATTGAATACAGTCAGGGCTAAGTAGCCCTGGTCGCTTACAGTTAAAATCCTTTCTTTTTTAAGCTCTTCCTTTTTTCGAGTGCTTTTCTCATTTAAACCTTTTATCATTATGCCAGCACAGACGCATTCAAAGGTACTCCTTGCCATCGCCAAACTGCTATTTCCAAATGACCAGCTTTTTCATTTTCTCACTTGGCCAAATAATGCCTAGTGGTTGTTTATCAAGAGCTCAGGGGGTTTCTTTGATTTCTTACTGTTTGTGTGTTTTGTCTTCGGCTAGATATTCTATCATGTCTATCATGTATTGTAGAGTCTATCACCTGACCTTATTGTTAACTGTATAACTACAGTCACACTGATAGCATTTTACTATTTCAGTGCTTTCACACTGCATCAATCGGCATTACACTACAGCCCTTTTCCCAACACAAAAGCAATCCATTAACACATAAATGCATAGAAACACATGATCATGGGAATTGGCAGCATTTATGCAGAGTTAGGCATTAAACTGAACAGAACTATAAAGTGAGTTGAACAACAAGTGACTTGGAGTGAGAAGACAGTATGAGTATTGAAGGGATAAAAGAGGCCTTTTCAATGAAGAAACTGCCTGGAGGTCGTCAGTGGCATGTCATATATTTGCGGTATTGCTCAAGGTTTAAACAACCGCTTCGATTGAGCAACTTCAGAAAGCATAAGGGAAAACTCATCTCAATAGCTTTACTAGGCTATATTCCTTGGACGTGTTCTCGGTCTATTGTTCCTTAGGTCAAAAGAGTAAGCTAGAAACATGACCGGCTAGACATAGACATATTTCAAATCCAAACCTCTAGTCATAAACCGAATGGAGCTGTGTGTCAACGCTAACAGCTACGTACTTTATGGCCAGGGTCACAACTCAAACCTAGGGCGGAGGTGGACAGTTTCAGGACCAATTCGCTAATTTGCTCAGCTGTCATCAGCCAATGACAAACGGCTTTAGCTCTGGAAAGGGTTTCTTTTTGATTTCATGATTACTCTTTGTCTCTGGCTCATGCAACCAGGACCCCACATCCCTGGCAAGGACTTCACTCTCAGCAGCCTTCCCAGCCACGTCATCAAACGCAAGTATCATAGCACGTGTGGATCAACGCACAGCTTCAGAACTCATGTGCACAGTCAGGTTTGTCGCATGCGAAATATCCCCGCTGGAGAAGATATTTGCATAACCGCCTGTGGCTGGAGTGATCCAAACGTAGGCCTATAAGGCATCCTGCGGTGCGGTTCCTTATCCATTTTTCCTGGGATGAGGAAATGCTAATTTAGGGCGTAAGTGATGAGAGAGGATGCTCGCTGCTACAGCTCACTACATGTTCTCTGTGAATATTCTGGAATTTACCAAGAAGTGAACAGAGTAAGGCAGAAGCAGGTGAGATATAAAATAATATACAACCAAACTTTCATACTTAATTAACTAAATTAAGTAAATTAATTCCAGTTCATGCCAGCACCAGTCATTAGTCAAGGTCATCATCCAATTATGTTTTGAGATTGGGGATTGCGATGTACTGTCCGTTAACGCACTTGCCACACAACATCCTGAGAAATATCTCAAAACACTGTAAGAATGTAGTCCAGAACTTTCTAATCCACCTCCACCAGCCTTGTATCTACAGAGATGGATGGAAGACCCTGAATCGAGCAGGGCTGAGACAAGTCAAAAGATGACTTTTGGAGTGTTGTTATCCCACACCAGATTCTATATATTCACGAAGTCTTCGCATAGACAGTTTAAGACAGGGTCAATTTGAGTCAGACTAGACACCTCAAGAAATCAGCTACGTGAGTCAGAATCCGGAAGCAACAGCAAATAACTCACAGCTACTAAACCATCTGGGAAGTTAACTAACCAAAATCACAAACCTGCATGTCTGCCAAGATTATCACATCATTATACATAGAATAGAATAAAATACAATTTTAAAGTATTACAAAGTCAAATAAGAAATCATTGTAATGTTACGAAATAGCTGCTGTATATGTATGGCTCAAGTCATAATTGTGACATAGGACGTTCTAGGTAATTGAATAATGTGAAGAGTTACCTTTGTATGTCATTAAAAGGGCGTAAGAGACACATTATGGGGCAGGGTTATAAGGGATTACTGGACGTTGCTAAGGGGCAGTTGAAGATTGGGTTACTGCAGCAAGATCAACGTTAACATCCACTACAGCATATCCCTGCCAGATGTCCCCCATACCAGGTTTCACTTGTGTAATAACTTGCACTGCCAACCTGTCACGAAGTGTAAGTATCCAGCTGTTCCTACATACCTTCAGTGTTGTGACTGCAGGTAATAGGCATGGATGTTTAGTAACGTTGACAGTGTGACAAGTAATGTAAAGTGTTACAGAAAAAAAACTACCAAGCCAAAGTGAAACGTATATTGGATATGAATCGTGTTAAAACATGTCACAGCCTACTTGCTGGGTCATTTGCAATGTGTCGACGATATAAAACGACGCGTTTGCAACGCGTCACACTGTGGAGACTTTCAAGGAGGTGATGACATCTACTCACCAGTGATGACCAGCAGTCTGGGAGGAGGGGGAGGCGGGGGCGGCGGCGGCAGGGGAGGGTAGGGTCTACACTGGCACGCCAGCTGGCAGCTCTCGCCCACCCGCTCCGTGACGGCCCGCGTGCATGACTTCTGGAGCTCTCCCTGAGTGAACTGCAGAGGGCAGAGACAGGTGGGACGGAGCAGGGAGGAGAGGTGGAAGGAGAGGGGCAGAGAGCGGGAGGTGGTGGAGGGAGGGGGAGGAGGGAGGAGAGGGACGGGGGGTTGGAGTGGAGAGGGGAGGAGGCGTTAGAGGCAATCAGGGAAGACCACTGCGACCTACCCCCAACCCCCCCCCCCAACTGGCACTGGTTCCAGAAGTGGATTAAAGGACAAACATGCTCTGGGCTTCGTTTGGGTTGAGCTTGGATGACACCGAACGTATGCAACACCAGCGCTGCGGAGGTGACCTCTGCACGTACCACCTCAAATACAAACGGTTCGAGACTGATTGTGACTGGTACAAACTCAAGCCCATCGTACGGTGACGGCACTTATTTGGGCTTGTTCTCTACAGGGGAGAACATGGATGGGAGGAGTTCTGACTAGCCAGAGGCGTTTCATTAGGATCCGGCGAGGGCGCAGTGGGAGATCTGGCGCTCCGCTGCAGCTGTGTGTCCCTGTTCCAAGCCCAGATGAGACCCCCCCCTCCTCCTGCTACGCTGCACCTGAACCCAGACCTTCATGCATTCTGTGGTTGCTCGGTCATGCGGACACACGGAGTCCGTCCTACCCCGTGCCCCCGCGTGCGCGCTCGTAACGTGCACGGCGTAAACTCACTTCGTAAAAGTGAATAAAACGTGTCGCACACATGAAACGTACAGGAACTCGAGTCTCATTCGCCAACACAGACACGTGGGTACACGTACATAAACCCCACAGACACACACGCAAACACACACTCTGGAAACACACTCACACACAGACTCCGCGTCTCTTTCCACACGAATGGTGGAGAGGAGTTTCCCACCCACTTCCGAGGAGGGTTGGAGAGAGAGAAAAAAAGAGAGGGAGAGAGAGAGAGAGAGAGCAGGACACCCAGCTGGTGTGAGAGGGATGCCCACCCACATCACAGTCCCCTCAGGATGAACTCTGACCCTGCCTCCCCCATGGGTGAGCTTGGTGGGCAACCTTGTGGAACAAAGAGCTTGGGGCCTCTAGATGGAGTTGTGGTGGGTAGAACTAGCTAGCTGGGACACCACAAGCTGCAGCTCCCCTGCCCACGCCTGCAAAGTCCTAGCACTCTCACACAACATGAGCACACTCCACTATTCCAAATCAGACCACGATCACCATTCAAGCCTTCCCCCGCATCACGATAGTCATGACTGCCCAGGAGGTCTGCATTTGTGCATGTCTCCTTTGCTCGCTTGCAAAGCCAGTAAAGTTCCTACAGCCAGTTTTGCTCCCAAAAATGATCTCCATGCACCCAAACCAAGCTATTGTAAACATTCCAAAGTCTAAGTTTAGATTCCTTTAATATGCAAATAACTTTGGAAAATACAGTGCGAACCCTTCATTATACTGAACTGGATGACTCTATGGTAACAAGGTTTGTGTGTGTGTGTGTGTGCGCGCGCGTGTATGTGTGCGTGCGTGTGTGCGTGTAGGGAAGGGGTGTGTGTAAAGGGGGTTCTGTCTCTCTGTCACTGACAGGCATGCACTTAGGCTTCAAGGCTAGACACGCGCATAGGCAATATGAATTTTATACTAAGACAGATAAGTTGGCATAACCATAAATTATTCACACGAATTAGGTCAAGACACTCAAATCTATAGGTAGATGGTTGCCACATCCATCATAACTTGTCACTGGGATGACTATGACCACGAATGTGAAAATAATCTGTATATTTATAACGCTTTCAGACTTTGATCTGGCGCATAACAAATCATTAGGAAGAACAATGGTTACATAATCGTCAACCCACCTGAAATAAAAGTAAAAAGGATGTTAGAAAGCAGTGTCCCAACATAAAAGGCGAAAACCCCAAAGTAAGCGGCAATATCCCTCGGACCAGCATTACTCCTTGTTCTTGTCACAGCCCTCGTGTCACGGAAACAAGTGTGGAACGCACGATAGTCGTTTGTCTAAATAAAAAACTTAATCCAATCTTCCAGGTTTGACCGCAAAGTCTTTGTCGGGCGTTTCCGAAAAGGAAATGTGGTACATTGTTGTCCAGTTTTCAAAATTGGTAGTAGTGGTATGAGAGACCTCAAAACAACGTTCCCTCGGAATACGTACGCCCTGGTACATTATAATACTTTAAAGTTGAGACCACATCCGTTCAAGTCCAAAGTTCTTCGGTTTTAGTGGTTTGTCTGATTTAGGTGAGTGCCGCTTATTTAGAGGCATCCCTTGGCTGGCATCAGTGACTGCGCGACAAAAGTTGGAGGTCCTGGAACCATTACCGCACGCCACGGATCTGAAATCTACATTTCCGTGAACATTTCGTGACAGTATGGGTTAACGTTGCCCCTCAGTTTAATGGCTTAGTTTTTGGAGGATGCAGACATTTTTAGAAGTCAGTGTTTTGACACTGCCTTCTCGTCATACACATGGATGAAAACGCGTGAGGATGTCCCGTGCGTAAATGCGTTGTTGAAAAAAATCTGTCATTCTGTTAAAAAACGAATTGCCATTAATTGTTCACACGCTGACCCAAGGCCAAGTGCGTAATAACATGTCCGAGAAGGAACTGTAGACGATCGAGCCGTCGTGGCGCGGGTATCACTGTCCAGTTTGCCTGATATGATGAACATCTGCAAATTGCTTGGGTTGGTCTACCACCACCACCACCACCACCACCACCACACACTGAGCTACCTCAGTGAAGAATACTTCAGGGTTTGTGAGAGAGGCTTGGAGGCTGCCTCTCGCTATGTGCCTGTGCGCACGCTGACGAATGATGTGTGTGTGTATGTGTGTGTGTTATAGAAAGGGAGAGGGAGAGGGAGAGAAAGAGTTTTTTGCGCTCGTGTGTTTTTGTGTGTGGGAATGATGGAGGTTATTTGTACAGGGTTTCTTGCTGTTACATCGGACAGCATGTACATCGGCATTCGCAATGTCCGTTCGAATGTGTGGAGTATAAGTTACTCTTTCAGTTTTTACTCACACAAATTGAAATGTTTTTGGACAGTCTGTCTGATAATATATGTGTAATCACCTGGAAATCTGAATGTATGAATGTGATATGTACATCATTGACCATTAGTTGGGTAACAGTTGATTTGTCTTCTAGTCTTGATTCATCCAATCTTATCATAATTGTTCATTGTGCAATTCACATGGTGGTTTTGCAGTTGATGAGCACACAGACACAGCAACCTCTTCAGGGACTGCTCTTTTGAACATATTCTGCTGGAGTTTTTGCTGGAACGCATAGCCTGAATCCTAAACCAATGCCAAAAGATAGGAGTGTTTTGTTACTACATAGAACATGCAAAAACAACACCATGTGTTTTATCACTTTTTAATGGCCGCATACAGAACATTACTTTGGGTCATATTTGTCTTAGGAAAACAAGTCTGATGAATCGAGTATTAACCTCAAACTGTACTGTGCTTTTTCTTTCAGGACATCTCCAACTGGTTTGTTTATGGAAAATACAAGTACACATGATGTATGGTGAGATCAAAAGACAGGATAAAAAATGACACTGTTATACATTCAAAATGAATTTGCTCACGATTGCCATTTCAAGTGGCCGGTCAGTGGTTTGTGGGTGGGCTGGTTTGTACAGCTCCCAGTGTTGGATTAATCGTCTGTCAGCAGACAACGTAGCGACAATAGTCCCTTGGGCTATGTGGCTTTTCATGAATCAAAGGTGTCTCCGTTTCCCGCCACCCTGCCAGATGCCCCCCTCACATGGCATGATAATCAGCCGCCACGACATAAGCAGAGAAGGAACCCAGCCCTAAATGTAGCTACCAAGCCATCATGTCTGTCAAAACACGTATACAAACTCCATCCGTGTCCAAGACAAGCCTTCCTGTTCTTTTCCAACGGCTTAAAACATGGAACATCCCCGATCTGTCAGACCAGCCCTAGCTGATATGACGCTGGACTTTTGAAGCTGCAACAGAAGTATAGAAAAAGCAGCCAGAATATGAAAGTTTATATAATTGGTCTGCAAGTTATTAATGATACAAGCGCCACACTCGATCCTTTTCGCAGATGGAAGATTCATGAATGTTGAGAGGTGGAGAGATCCATGGCTGAAAGTAACCCCCTCCTCTGCTCAGCATTTGGCTGCCAAGGCACAGCCACACGGTGCAGACAGCTGAAGTTTCACTGTGTCAGCCTAAAACCTGTTCCCCCTTTTAGTTTAATTAGACAGTGGAACCCTCCGATGTGATTATCCCAGATGAGTTTGCTCCATTAGATAGCACTGACCATAAATCTCAGCCAGAAGAAATTGAACTTTAATTTATTGACTTTGATCTTCACAGGCCAAGAGGGGTATACTATCCACACCCTAGTTTAGGACTGCAGTTTATCACAAACAAACGGACTGTTTGGAGGATTTGTTAAGGATGTTATCTCTGAGAAATTGACTTACACCGACATGAACAGGACTGATTTCTTTGCACACAGGACACATACATGCTGTTAGTCCATCCTTTCTAATAAGTGTTTTTTTAATCATGTTTGGAATGCCAAACCACTATGACCCAAGTTCTTTGGTGAAAAGGTTCAGACTAATCAAGTAAAGCCTTAACATGTTGGGGGAATCATTATAATGATCTGCGTTCAAACCTAAATTGAGACTTGATTTGAACAACAGGATTTTGAGTTAAAATACGTTCTCTGAGAATGTAACTGATGTAGACAGTTACACCACACCAGCACGCATGCAAGCACTGCAGACAGTTCAAACCAATTGAGTTCCATTACACTCATTAAAGTTGAAATGGCACCTGATTCTTCTCCATCATGAATCACTATCCCCCAAATGAATCAGTCAGAGGAACTTGCAGTCATGCGATATGTGAGTTGCAGATGCCACAGGTTGAGAATAGTCGAATTACCATCACTGCAAAGTCTTTCAAAACATTCCTCAGGTCAGTAGCCTTTCTTATAGCTTCATTCATTATCCCTATGAACGCTCACTTGGAGCCTTCAAGGCTCTACAAAGTGTAGCTAACCTTCTGACTAGCTCATCTTCATCAAGGCAAATGAGGTGTTGATATTAGCTATATGCAAAGGCCGAGTCAATGCCATTTCATTAGGGAGTCGAGGGCGGGGGGGGGGGGGGGAGACTCCAGGGGAATTCAAAGCTGGCAGAGCGGAGGAAAGAGATGGATAGAAGACAGGCAACTTGGCACAGATTGTGATCCAGTCTGCTCGACGCAGGGAACCTTAAACAAACTGGGTTGCAGCTTAGAGTCTGTCTGTTGATCTGTCAATTTGGAACTTTGTCTGTCCCTTCTGTGATGATGCTTCCCCAATTTAAAGCATACTGTAATCATTTCACAGTCCTACATGCATTAAGGTCTAGTCGAACGATTGGTCTCTTGATGGAGTCGAGGCCATTAGGTGGAGGCTTAATCAAGATAAGCATCTCTTTCCCTCTCCCTTCCCTCCCTTATCTAGCTTGTCCGTGTCAAAGCTTTGTCTCTCGTTCTGTCTAGTGAACTATGACACCAGTTTTTTTTCCTGCCAAAATTGATTGCAGCCATAGCAGGTGACCAAGGCGCTTCTGATGATTGGATAAACTTTGAACTCACAAGGTGCAAATGGTCATAGTTACTCCACTGTTCCAGTGATAAAGCTGTCATCCACAGCTTTTAAACTGTCTTTTATGGGAGAGAAACAGGAATGAAATCATCGCTGTAACTCCCTTTGATAAATACTTGAAACCATAAGTGCCAATGACGTCTACCGAGAGCAGTTCAGCTTTTAAAGATGAAATCCAATTGCGTGGGGAATAAGAATATATTGATTGGTGATAAAATAGAGCCAGTGGCATCATTCTGGAAAAGATTCTGGGTACCAAAACCAGGTCAACAGATGGATTTGTTGACCGCTGTGTGCCCTTATAGCTATGCATAAAAACGGTGTGAAGGCCCCCCCACCCCATTTAAAAAACAGTATTGATTTACCATTGGTTTGGTGAATAAGACTCTTCGTCTTCCATCCCAACAGCGGCTGCCATCTTCGTCACTGTACCACTGCAGTCTCCTTAGACTATGTATGACTCCCATCATTTTCTGAGCACCTCCCTTCACACGAATCTTACACTAACCTGCGATCAGCCAGAAAATTCAACAAAACTAGTGTGCCGCAGTTCACTAACTCAGCGTCTTTCATCACCACTAAACTAGGAAATGAATGCCCGCCACATCAAATATAAACCTTTGCAGTCTCCACGGTGATCAGGAAAGTTTGTTTAATCGATGCTCCCAGCCGTGACCACCTTAGCAGAGTTTTAACTGACTTCCAACAGCGAGTGTTTAGTGAGGATGTCTGAGTGTGGGGTGCTCTCCCCATAAATGGCAATCTGATCCATTCTCTGCTTGATGTGCTGCTTTAGGAAAGAAGGCCATTTTAGGTCCTGCTGAACCATATGATCAAAAATAATGCAGCTCAAAGCTCTTCCCACTGTGTCAGATAACTGTGTTCTCCAAACCAGACGTTTCAGCATACTTTGCTAATTTTCGATGATGGTTTTTTGGGGGGGGGGGGGGGGGGGGGAAAGCAATAATGGTAGAAACCATCGAGATTGTTCTGAAGTACAATACGGTGAAAGAAATTATATTTTGTTATCACCTGCCTGTGTGAATTGAATTGACTAGCCATGCAAGACTGCCAAGTGTTTTCTTGTCCTCCTTTTCTAAAAAGAAATGAAACGTAATTAAAAACCTGCTTGGGAATCATTTGGAAGATTAGAGGAGCAACCTCATTAGGCATGGCTTTTATCTTCCTCATCTGGGAAAGGATAGGGAGTTTTCAGTGGTGGCCAAACGAGAGAAACTTGGGGACTTTACCTTGAAATTGTATTAACTTAGGGTGTAGACATTGGAGTTTTGAATGGTTCCTTGTATAATTGTTTCATGTTTCTGTTTGACAAACTCTGTCAGATTACACACGCTTTTGACAGGGCTCTCTCTCTGAGAAATGTGGTTTTGCCTAGAGAGGAGGAGACAGTAGAGACAAGCGTTTACTTCTTGCTAGACACTTGGGTTTTTGCCTTTGGGATCGATACAGCGATGAGACTCAGGCCCTAAATTTCAGAGTTGTTGCTCTGCTGACTTCCCTCAACTGGCCCACTTGAGGGGAAAAAAAAGCAGAACAGAAGCCTGTCACAACACCATCCATCAGCAGTGTGAACCCTGTCCTCAGGACTCTGTCTCTCCCACAGCCCCCAGAGAGTTTGCACAAGGTTGGGCTCCCTGCCTCCTCTGAGATAAGGTATGGGTCTCTGTCGGCCAAGACAGACCGTTATATCAGACTAATGGAGTGTGCAGCTCAGCTTACAGCTGCATCTTGGGATCCATCACCAGAAGTGATAGTGGTCAACAGTTGTGTGTCTCATTTAGGTTACTTTAACCATGTTTAGGAGCCAGGAGGGTGGAAGACTTGTAGACTCTGCTGCTTCATTTGTTGGTGAATAGTTGATTAACCTGTTCTATTGATTTCACATTTAAAATTTGAAGACACCGGATGACAAAAAAAGCAGATGAATTGTCTCAGTCAACGTAACAATCTTAATGTGTAATTTACTGCATTTAATTATATATCCCCATGACCTCATTTCCTGAGAGAATTGAGCAGGAGATGAAGGTAATATCCCACTATCTCAAACGCTGAATTTATTACTTAGCCCAGATATAAAAAAGGTAAATCTACTGATGTGGGCTTTTCTTTTTAATCAGATCCGAGCCCCGTTCCTCTCTGCGCTGCTGTTTAAAGCAAATGGATGCATGGGGCTGGAACATCAAAGCACCCCATACAAACAAAATGAGGGGGATGGGACGTGAGATGGAGCAGCTAGGGGCTATGGGATGGCAGGAGAGATAGTATCTGCTGACTGGACTGCTCCTTTGGGGAGGATAACAACTGGAAGAGGCCGGGAACAGGGTCTAGTCATGGCCACGGTGGAGCCTTTGGGCAACTTGCATGCAAGCGCTACGAGTTTAAGGAGAACAGTTGAATGAGGAACTTCCTGTGTTCCCCCCCCCTCCCCTCCGATACCTTCCTTTTCCTCAATCCGGTTCTTAAGGTTCACTGGTGGATCGTGGTGGGGGCGGCTTGTTTACACGGAAAGAAGAATGACCGATTGTACTCTGCTGCCGGTCCAGCTATACTCAGGTGTTCATTGTCATCCACTGTTTGTCTGTACTTGGTAAAGCCTCTCTGTACAGCCATTATGCTGTCCTATTCAACCATAAGAACCGGGCTTTAGACTAGGCTTTATATCTTCAAGGTTATGTTTGAGTGACATCTTAGAAAATGGCCGCCAAGTGCTGCCGCCAGAGCTCTCCATGGCTTTGCTGTGCAGTAGAGGGATGGATAATGGCCCTTTACTGACAGTAGGATGAGTGGGCTTTCAGAATGACTATTTGGGAAGATATGAGCTATCAACATGCCAGTTTCCAGGAGCCACTCGACAAGACTCATCTCCTATTCTGTGTTTGATGGTTTCTCCACTCAAATGTTCCTCTGTGTAATTCCTTGTGCTTATTTCACCAAAAAGCCAATTACCTGGTATTAAATAACTGCACAATAACAAAGTCCAAGTCTATTTCCCTCGGCGCATATGCAAGTCTAAAAGGCTCTCGAGGCTTGCCTAACTGTTGACCTGACATGCCAATTACGATGCTATTTTTCTCACACTGGAAAAACATACTTGACTGGAATAGCACACTCGACTTGCCACTGTTGACATTGAAGGCCGATAAATAAAGCGTGGAAAGTTTACATTGAGCAAGTCGCAGGCTTGCGAGTGATCGTATATTGTCGTAACTTGACGTAACGAAGTGGACTTGAATGAAAGGAATCAGCGGGTCGGCCTGAGAAAGCGCAGAGGGGGAAGGGGGGGGGGGTTGCCGTGGCTTCCAGAAGGAGGGAGCGGTGGGAAAGAAACGCAAACATGTGGATGTCAGGAAGCCTTTTTAAAGATGCGTTGGAAGACACTCGGACTGGGATCCTTCACCTTGTCAGGAACAATGACAACGTTTGAACCCAGTTTGAAACCAGTCCCTTTTTATTGGGAGCTCCGAGTTTCCCCTAGTTGTTGTCCTCCATCCCTTTGTCAAACTGATCTTTCATGTATTATCCATTTAATATGTGCATGATTTGTTCTGCTCGACGCTCTGTGTTTTCCTTTGGGACTCAAGCCAGGCGTCCTCAGCTTAGAGGACGATTGCTGTTGCCATGTACAAGTAAACTGTGTATCGCTTTACTGAGGCCAGGCACTACTGGAGTGATATTCTTCCAGGTCAAAGGACACCAGGACTTCTCCACGGCTTCGTTCTCGGCAGCTTTGCCCCAGGCCAGTATTGTTCTTCCAGGTCAACTTGCTCTGCTATTCTTTTTCTAGGTCACTTTCACTTTGAGATGTTGCAAACGCTGCAACTGGTCAAGGCTGCTGTACGATTCTGTGGATTGCTCCAAATGATGAGACTTAGATAACTGTTCGTAATATGTGGAGCCACAGTTGATGGTACAGAGAGAATGTACAAAGGGCTACATGGAGTAGTGCAACATGGAGAAGAGCATCGATTTGCAGCATTGTGGATTTGTCTCATCCAAGCTTATAAGAAGAACATTGTCAGCCCCTTTTAGCACTATCAGGGAAATAATGGCGGTCACCCTACTCTATGCACTGTGGTGCCTTCATACCAGTCACCGTAAATACTTTACTTCAATACATGATTTCTGTCATCTTAACCTGTGTTAATCGTCTGTTACACCCTACAGTACTAAAATGATATACGAATATGGCAGTTACTGTTAAATATGATATTTGATTTGATTTTACATGAGGTAATCTGAATATGGTGGAGCCTAGAAAAAAACGTAGCCACTTTGTTATTCTCATTATAAGTTGCCACAACCCACTACAGAACTGTAGAAACACATTCTGAGGATGTATTTTGTCCAGTATTTAGAGAGCTATAGGGTTTGAAAATGATTTGCTGAGTCATCTGGCAAGATGACTTGAAGTTTTCCTTGAAGCTGATTATCCTCTTGAATTGAATACTCAGGTTTTTTGCAATCGTTGAGATTGAATGGAGACACTTTCTTTTGGAGGTCACTTAATGCACAATCAGCATTGTGTGTAATACAAGAGAAACAGCATGTGTGTGTGTGTGTGTGTGTGTGTGTGTGTGTGTGTGTGTGTGTGTGTGTGTGTGTGTGTGTGTGTGAAAAGGTCAAAGAGGAGAAAAAGCAGGCAGACACACACTACCAAAATGTCAGAGTGATCTGACCGTAAATAATACGCACCCTGAAGTACAGCCAGAGTGATGTAAGACACATGCTATGAGAACATGTTTTTCATGCCTACATACAGGTATTGTACAATGAAAAGCTTGACAAAGAAGTTCACCTGATGCACAGTTAACATAGAAAATATGCCTATTAGCCACATAGATCAAACATGTATTCATTTACAGGTACTGTAGTTGTTTTCAAATGAAAATGAAAAGTTGTGTCCTCTGTATACTTGAGTTGAATGGGAAAATCTTATCTTCTGGAGGTTAGTAAAAACATAATAAGAATATGATTAAATATAAACGGCCAATCTCTGTCTACCTGTTGGAGAATAAATAGTTGGATGCTATAATACTCACCTGTCCAAAAACATTTCACCATCAGTTGAAGACAAAATATTGATACTGACCAAACAGTTGTAATACTTTCTGTTCGTGTGGATGAGGAACTGTCCAATCCAGTTTCATCCAAAAGGACGTTCTTTCATCAGAGGATGGGGGGACCGGATAGATTAGTCACTGGAGCTTAGCCTTTGTTCTTTTGTTCATATGAATAACCTCCAAATGAACACCTCTCTTTGGTGAAGGACAAAGACAAACAGAGCAGGGTGGCCCTGGAAGTGGGACACCTTTTGTAGTCGGGCAGTTGCAAATCCGATTTATTATTAGTGAGAGGGAGAACCTTCTGGTAACACAAAAACCTTTAGTTTCAATGATAAATTATTCTTGTGTGGTTTGATTATGATTCCATAATGCACATCAGGAATCGGAGGTGGGGGGGAGGGTCGAGTGTGTTATTGTGAATACATATAGAGTTTAGAAGGATCGAATGGGAAGGATGTCAATAAAGGGCACTCAAGAAAATAAGAGTCCAGAGTCATTGTGAGTTCTGTATCTTGTGCCGAAGTATCGGAAGAAAACTGAGTGTTTACCTTGCTAAAAAGCCATTCCCCTCCATGCATTCTACTGTCAAGGACAGATGTGGAATACTTTGCCATTTGATTATCTCTGCCGGCTGTCAGTCTAATCATTTCACCAGTCTAATCTCATTCTGGAGTCGAGGTTTAAGAATTATGGACCAATGGCGTCTCTGAGCATGATGCATTGCTTCCTTCAAGCACCACCCATGATTGATGGAAAACCTTCTCCCGTCAAAATCCTTCATGCTGTCACTCATCCCTGCCAAAAAATGGTGGCGGTAAATATTACTGGAAGCAAATTGTTTAAAACACTCTAAAATTAATGTGTAAATGAAAGGTACAATTTCACATTTCTATCTACATTGCCTGTTATTTAACTGTACACAGCTATTTAATTTTCACGAAATCAAATCAAATAAAGTTTTGCACAGTGACACCTACACAACATGTCCAACGATGAGTAATTCTGTGGTATTTTTTCATGTCTTTGTAATTTTATTATTTTTTTAAATCATGCAAACATTGTGGAACGTGTTTGTGGTCTTTGGTCATATTCCCCATGTCACTGTCCAGTAGGATTTCAATGGCAGTGTTTCTGTCATTGTTCAAACTATGGGAGGATAATCAACTATCAGCTTTTGAGCTAAGTTTGTTAAAAGTGAAGGAAAAACGTTATCTTATGATTGTTATTTGGTAGATGGACGTGGAACAACACCACAAAACAAACATACAATCCAACTTAGACTGACAATGGAACTAAATGAAGACAACTGGCATCTGCTGAGTGAAAACAGACCAGACTCAAATTTGTTTGGTGAGGTAGGAACCAGGGGAAGAAAGGAAAAGACAAAGACAAGTGCACACTAAAGACACATTGAGGCCAATAGGGAGGACTGAAGACAGGGGACCACCCTAAAAGACCATGGTACAGGGATGGCCAGGACAGGTACTCTTTACTCACAAATATTGATTGATTTCACCTCAAGACACAATGCAAATTGCAACTTTGAGTTCATTCTATAGGTGGCTGCATACGTCCTCACATGAAAGATGGGTGGAACAGCACTGTGTCCTCCCACACGGCATTTATTGGTGCCAGGCGACCGGGAGGCTCAGTCAAAGACAATGACAAGTCACAGCCTTCCCTCTGTCACTTAGTCTTCATTAGGGTATCTGTTGCGGCTTGATCAATTAATCACGAGGACATAACACAAACGTTCACATGCATTTACTGCAGACGACCATTCAAGATTTCGCTGGTGGTTTCTGAAACTGCAGAAGCTGATTTTTTCCCTCCTCTTTTCCTTATCTACAAGCTTTTAAACAAAGTCTTAAAGAATCCGCCAAGTCATGGCAAGTAATTGCTAATGCTGTGCCAAAAGACCCTGATGCAGGTCTTGAGGAAAGAGTCAGCTTAGTAGAGTCCTAATTGTTTCAAGGCCGATAACTTCCTTAAGTGAACAACTAAGACTCCTGCTGGATATCTTTGCCTAAGTAAGATGTCAGGAAATAGTTGAGCAAATGAGGGGAGGACTCTAATTTCCCTTGAAATGATGCAGCATAAAAAAGCATAGCACTAGCGCTGGAGCTAGCACTGGAACATTGCTCCTGGTAAACTGAGAAGTTGTGAGGAGCCACACTGTTGAGAGTCTTGAGGAGGTTTGCTTCATGTTTCACAAGAATATAAGGCTCATTTAGTGGACTACTGTCATTGTTTGGTCATAGTCTAATCATTGATTATGGCAAACTTGTAATTAATCAAGTTAACTTTCATTTATTTGACTTATTCTGGTTGTCTTTTTCAGTTGAGGGTTTTGTCTTGAGACTTGGTATGGATGTGGTTGGGCTTTTTTGCTAGTTTTAATAGATGTTAACACTGATCTTATTGCTCAACCTTCAACTGCATCTACAACATAATTTTACCCCTTACATCCCTCCACCTATACAATTTAATCAGAAATTCCAATGTACTTACAATGTTTTCAGCTGTATTACTATGCAGTCACATGGTAGAATGTAACCTTATTGCTGAAGTACACATGCATTTGAACAAAATCTAGTTTGTGTTAATACTCTGCGCCTGTTTATTCTCAAAAATGTCAGTGTCTCTGCAGCTCAATCAGCAATGTCGAGGGCTACTGTAGCCCTCAACATCCAGTTTAAAGCATTGTTTGTTTAAATGTCAACATGGCCATAAATGACTCAAATGTCTTCTGTCTGAGGACTGTCACGTTGGATATGCAAACAAGACAAAAGGCAAAGCCCCATCACAAAACCTCAAAGGAGGAAAGGCCAGAGCAGAAGCGTGGGTTGCAATGTGATGCAAATAGCACCAGACAAGAAGAGGCTGTAACAAGATGAGGATTCCGGATTCTGTTCAATAGATAGCCTGGCCGAAATGTCTCCTTCCCTCTATGTCCAGACGAATGGTGAGACGAATGGCCTCCGCGATCTAAATGAAATCTTACAAGTAGGTTTTATCAAGCCTAATGAAATCAAGCTCCAGTGTAATGGCGGCGTATGCTTCCTAACAGTTCCCCCGCTGGAGAGGCGAGGAGTCCTCTGAGGACGTCTTCTCGTTTTGTTTACCCAGCGTCTGTCCCTCTTATTGGGTTACGGGCTACCAGTTAGCCAATCCCGGTAAGTTATTAGGAGACATTGTTAGACAGGTAGAGGGCAACTCCGAACACACGATGAGTGAATGCTAATAAAATGAGGGAAATCCGTAAAACGGGATGTGTATTGCCAAGCAATTATCAAAAGGCTTTTCCTATTGTTCGAATCTGGAGAGTAGAATGAATGTGCATCCCTTCATGTTGAATACCTCGGAATGGCTGGAAATGTATGTAGTCGCCCAGTTGAGAGAGTGTGATTGAATGTCTGTTGCCAGACTGCTTTTTTTTGATGGTCATTTTTATTTGCCCACCCTACCACTTTTCACCACAACAAACAACAACATTCTCCTGCATTTCCATTGCAACGCTAGCTCAGACATAATGGATGTTCTCCCCTGACCTCTCAAAAGCTGTCCAATTTAACAAATGGCCGACCGGGAGAGCAGCAGCCTGCAGTGAGAGTGTGAGATGATGCTCGCTTGTGAAGTGCCAGAAGGAGTCCCCCTTGTCTGGCTAATTAAACACAAACTAGCTTCTGTTTGTTCCAGTGCCCTCATCTGGGTTGAGTTCCAGAAAGTCACTAAGAAGCTAGTGCTGTATGTGCATGTAGACCTTGTTTGATACGTGCACTGTACCTAACAATCACTTTCCGAGCGAATCCTTGACCGCTTTTGCTGATTTGTCAAGCAGTGGAGAGTGTATTCTAAAATACGCTGTCCTGGATTCCAATTGGTTAACAATGCTTATATCTGATATAATCCCACTGCAGACACTCAAATGTACCATACTGAAGAGTGGAAAAGCATAACAGCTGCAGTGAATAATTCTCATCCAAGGCAAGTTTGTCTTTGTTTCCTACGGAGCTTTGTTACCACCTAGTGGTATTGTACGATTCTGGCTGACTGATGGCTATGGACAGTACATAAGTCTGCATGTGTGGGGTATGTATCCAGTCTTCCAGCAAGTGCAACTTAACACCTCCATATTTTTAGGCATCCACAGGGGCGGGGAAACTTAATAATTGGCAAAGCCAGCACATCCTAGCACTGTACAGCCCTGGGTTCGTGTGACCTTCGGAATGACCCGGCCCAGAGAGACAGGTGCACGGACTTGAAATGACAGAAGGTCTGAGGTCACAGGAAGTGTTGCATTCAAAACACATGGTTAGGGTTGTAGAAATGGACTGGAGAAGGGACTACAGAGATTTAGAGGGATGTAGGCATCTGTTTGTTTGTCTTTGAGTGGATGTAGATATGCAGGGTATGTCATCCAGGTGCTTACTCAAAATCCCCACTCATGTAATGTCCTGCCAAAGATTACATCATGGCATAATCACATGCAGAAAAAAGAAAGCTTCATGTTAAAGATTCTTCTATAGATTCAAACTTGTTCAGAATGATTTGAAATAGCTCAGGCTTTTATGCTGAGAGTAGTAGTTCTATATGGACTGGGCTTATTTCTTCAAACAAACATATTTTACTTATGACTAATATGAATTTCACATTGATCTCAACATTTCTGTTTGGACCATAAAAATGGATTTGTAGTAATGACTGTAGTAATTCTCTCTCTCCAGAGGTTCACAGATAAAAGTTTCCAATGTGGAAGTCATCATACCAGGCCACTCAAAAAAACATGCAATAATTTACAATGGAGAACGATCCATGAATCAATCCAACATATGTAATAACGACCAATCCTGAATCCTTGACAGTCCGGTATTCTACGTTCCTCCGATTCCTCAGAGTCGAAACCCCAGTGTGACCCCCCCAGAGCTACTCATGATGGGTCAGAAAGCTGATCAGTCGAGGGGGAAGGGGCAAGGCGGCTATGCTCTTCAGTCGTTTTATTCCCACGTGCTGTCGAATCTTCAGCCTGCACAGGTGCCTCAAACTACGTGGAGGCACTAAAAACCACAAAGAGACCATTTTATGGAAGTTGAGAAACCCCCCAAAAAATGTCGCCATAATCTATTTGGAAGGTTTGATCAGAATACTCAGCACCAAATGAAACGCCATATGTATTTTCTTAAGAAATCTTTTGATATACTGTACTGTCAGTAATACTTATCATGCGGTCTAAAAATGTCATCCAGTACAATAATTAGGTTCCCAATCTGGATTTACTGACCTGACTTGTCTTTTATGTGCAGCCAGTGTTCATAGCTGTCCAGATGTTCAGTGAGTCTGGAGCACAGCTGGACGTTCCCCACATAGTCTAGCAGCACGTCTATGATTGGTCCTGCCCAGCAGCAGATTGAGGAACTGGAGATGATGTCACAGAACTGAGAGGACAGAGAGCGGCGGGTCAGTAGCAAACCAGATCCAGGTTGACAGATGGCTCCTAGACATTTATACATGCATGGACACGTAACAAACGCGTAGACCGCTTTTAAATGTGTTCAGCTCAGTTTCCGTAAATGTACTACTGATCAGAAGTGACATCAGAAGAAAACTGAGTGAGAGGTTTTAGCATTTAGCTATCAAGTCATCATAGGCCTTCGGTACATTCGTCTGTTTGTAGCCATGCACCAAAAAATACTTTGAAGTACTTTCCTTGTTCTACCCCTTTAAAGCCAGCAATGGACCAACCTGTATGCCTCGCTCCTCATGGCTTAGACCGAGGTCATCCTTATGATCAGTATTTATTGGTGGATGTGGTTTGGTTCCATGGTCACATTTGAAACAGGAAATCGCATCACAGCCATTATCCATCAGGTACTTGAGCAAGGACAGGTACTTAATGCAGAACATGATGGTTGCTGGGAAGGAGGTGGGCTGGCCTGGGAGGTTGGCATTGACGTCCGCCCCGTGCTCCACCAGCAAACGCGCCATCTGGGTGCAACCTTGCCGCACGGCGACCAACAGAGGGCTGAAGGTGTCCAGGTCAGGGTCCGCCGCGGCCTCCAGCAACATAGCAGCTGCCTCGACGTTGCCGTTGGCGACCGCAAAGTAGAGCGCCGTAACGCGCCGATCCGGGTGCATCATGGAGCGCTCCTCGGAGAGTCTGGCATTGACGTCGAAGCCTGCTGCGATCAGGAGCTCCAGGACGTCGTCGTTGTTGTGTTCGGCGGCCAGGTGAAGGGGACTGATGCCGCTGAGACGGACTTTAGACTTGCAGGTGAAAGGAACAAGCATAAAAACAATCCTGGACAGGGTAAAAAAAATGCGAGATCAGTTCCATAAATTTAGCCGTGGGATGAAGTCACACCATGATATTCAAATCTGGAGGATTTTACTTTCATCCTTACTTATGGTATCCACGCTGAGCAGCAATGTGAATAGGCATGAGGTCGGTTTTGGTCGGTTGGTTTGCGTCTGCTCCCTGAGAAAGCAGGAGCTCCACAATGTCATCATGGCCATTCTTACACGCCTCATAGAGGGCCGTGGCCCCATCATGCGCACAGCAGTTGATATCGGCGCCTGTGTTGACATTATGGTACCGCGATGTTTAAATCATTTATCAGATGCTGTCATCCTTAGCAACATACAAGGGGGGGAATCAAGCCTCTGTTTTGATTCGCAATCAAATGCTCTACCCCCAAACTACAACCATCCCTGTTGACAATGTTACATCATAGACACAGACCTATAGCACCCCTTTCAGCTGAAGTCAACAAGCCTCTATGCTACTGATTACCATTGTTCATGAGGAAAGTCAAAGCTTCGACGTGTCCACTTTGAGCCGTCACGAAGAGTGGAGTGATGCCGTAGATGTTGGCGGGACTTAACTCCGCTCCAGCCTTCACCAGCATCTCACAGATCTTCACGTTGTTCCGACTCACAGCCTCGTGGAGAGCTGTCCAGCCCTGGATGCACTGCTTGTTCACCCTGGCCCCAAAATCCAGTAGCAAGGCCACAATCTCACAGTTTTCTCCTTCGCAAGCTTACATGGAGATGGAATAGAGGGAGGGATTGTATTACTCCTAATAGGTGTTGTTTTCATTGGCTAGTCATCTTCATTCCTCAATTAAAAATGTATGGTGTTCAATCCCAGTTTTACCTTTGTAGAGAGGGGTTTCCTTGTCCTTATCAGCAATGTCGGGATTAGCTCCCATCTCCAGAAGGGATCGGACACAGATCACATGCTCAACCACCACCGCCAGGAAGAGAGGCGTCTGTTGCTTCAGTGTGCATCTATCAATGACCTCCGGATTGGCTGAATTGTGCAATCAAATCCTAGTGTGAGTGCACGTCAGATCATCAAGCATGACATATTACACTTGCTGTCACATGATATTTCCCATGATATTACATGTTATAGTTGAAATCGAGTGAAGACAACAAACACAAGGCCCGCATTGGTCCTCTTTCAAAAGCAAGTTTGCATTAGAGAAGGAAGAGTGCTCACCCTTCAGTAAGATATCGAGGCAGTCCTTAGTGCCGTGCACTGCGGCTTCATGCAGCGGTAACCATCCCAGCTTATTCCTCCCTGTCAGGGGAGCGCCTCTCCTCACCATCTCCCTCAGACTGCCCACAGCATTGCTTTTAATGGCTTTGACCACTGGGTCAAGAAACCTAGGGGAAGAAGAGCATTTATTTTGGACATGTTGGATAGTGGAATTACTACTGTTGTGCGGATTTGACCACAATCCTATCCCTGGAACATTGATAGTAAGTTAAAAGCAAATGAACATCTTTGGTGAAAGTCATCATAGGCGTTTGTGGAGGGTGAGGGCTTTGCAGAATACACCTGTTGAAGATAATGTTTTGAAATGCGTCTGCTCAAACATGCTTGAGAGAAAGCTCCCATGGGCCATGCTTACTCTTCAGCTTCAGTGGTGACGTACAGCGTCCCGTCGTACCTCCTCCACGCCACACAGCGCTCTCCTCGGCTGCCGAGGAAGCTGTAGCTTCTGGTGGCCTCCGACGTGGGAACGTTGCAGAGAGGATCGAGCTTCATGATGTCCTGGAACAAAATCGAAACAGTTGATTGGATTACACTCTCTCCAGTCGTTTATGTTTCATCATCCGAACCGACCTTGATGTTACCCATGATCGTACACCGCCACACGCCGAGTATACCCGTGACTCACTCCCCTCTAATCATGGACATGAGCACTGTACATCTACTCACCTACAAGTCAATACAAATCAATTTGGCCCATCTTTTACACGCATTTCAGCCCTTTTTAAACTAAAAGCCACAAACAGGAGCAAATCACTTGCACACCTTAAAGGACACCCTCAGACACCTCAACAGACCTTGCATTCACATTCAAACGAATCTGTTCGACAGTAGCTGGGTGCTAAACCAATTTGCAGCACACATGCCGTTGCACCCCTACACAGGCACCTCTGCCAACATGAACTAAAATACATCGCCAAACTAAGCTCACATAATTGAACCGCTAACAATCTATTACAGTGAGACCTGTTTTTCATACCCAACGGTCAGCCAGGGGCCTAACCCTCTATAGCCGGTGGAGGGCCTCTTGAACGGAGAGAAAAACACACGCGCATCACAATCTGCACCAGAGATACTGGAGATGCTTGACTTTTCAACCCTCTGAAGATAAAATTAGGGTCTAGCTGGGCCACACGGAAACAAAAGCACCGCGACACTATGCCGTGACCTCCAAGACTTACCAGCCTCCTCTCTGGTGTCTTAGAAGGATCTTTCTAGACTGCCTTTATCCACCACTGCAGTGGTTCCGCTTTTGCAAAGATGCAAAATGTTTCCACTCAGAGCTTGTGTGTTTTTCCCTACACTTGCAGGTTGTCTCTGCCCTTTCAGAACAGCGCTTGAAGTTCGAAACTTAAAGTAGACATGCTAATCCCTGGCGCACCTTAAGAATGTTGTTGTGAGGAAACATATACTCTGACCACTGGAGGAGTTCAGGCAGTTAACACTTTACATGAGTCCTGTTCAGCGGGTGTGAATTCCAAAACTCCTACTTCAGGTAATGATGGTTACACTTAAAGAGCGTCTAAAACAGGATTTAATGCCCATTCTTCAGATGATGAAACAGGTGCAAGGGAAGAAACTGCATGGTCTTACTATTCAGACATAAAAGAATGTTCTTTTTTAGCTTTCTTTCATTTAAGGAGTGTCTTTGCTTCCACTGAATAAGCCCATTCTAATGTCAAGCCTTCAGTGTGTGTGTGCCGAAAGGTTCCAATCAGCAATACACCTACATAAACTGAAACATCATTATTTTAGTCTTTTGATGTTGAGGCATACACTGTTAACATATATATACAATAGCACTTAGTCTGTTTGAAACAGTTCCATCTTTCCCGGAAGCATTATCATGCATCTCCCTTGGGCGTTATCTAAAATTGTTCTTTTAGGATCTGAGGCACAAAGGATATAAAGCGATACAACAAACAAAGCAATCAAAATAGTGTTAGTCTCCGAATGAGCGAAACACCAAAAGACAAAAGGAAGCCAGCATGTCTCACCCAAACTTATCAGACGGTTGAAATGAGCAGTTGGATGCGGTTTTCTCCCGGGAGGAGAGAGAGAGGAAAAGGCATGCGATCATACAGTTCTTAAGGCTCTGTGTCGTCTGCTGTCTGGCTGGACCACAGCTCTGGAACAAGACTCTCCCAAGGCTGACGCTGTACTCCAGGAGGGATCATATATGACAGGTGCACATGCAAGACGATCCGTCTAGTGTTTTCACCTGTCAATCATCACAGGAAAGCCCAGTGGATTTGTTTGAGAAAAGCGCAACAACTTTTAAGAGCAACTTTTTTAGCCAGCTGCAGGGTGTTGAAATGGTATGAGAGTATGACCAAGCTACCCTGTAGCACATAGCATTAGAGTCATAGAGACGGTACTATATATATAAGGTGTTGATGAGATATTCAACAATAGCGAAAGGACAAAGCTGAAAGGTAACAACAGTACAGTATGTGCATTCATTGATAACTAGATTAAAATGCCAGACGGACTGTCCAATATAAGTGATGAGGCCTTAGCTTTAGTGTGACTGTACCTTTAACTGTACCTTTAACCTAGCCCAAGTCCTCTTCTCTCTCCTACGAAAACCTCTTGTCTTCTTTGGGGGCTCATCTATAAAGTTTCATTTACATTCAGAACTGCAAGGAAAACTGTTTAGTCATTTATCCTAGGGCAATTTTCCATGTGCTTTTTTTTTACAAGATTTATGAAAAAAGGCACAGATCCGATTTTTTTGATGATCAGCAAGATAGAGAGTCTCTTCTTAGAATGGAATTATAATACAACTGAATATGATGCGTTCAAATCAATTGGATGTTTAGTATTTTGGCTCCCTCAACAGGATTTTCTCAGAAATGCAAACTCATCCATACTTTTCAAACATGTCCTCCAGGAGCAGACACAAACAATGACTAGAATGTTGTTGATAATGATTTGAATGAAATAACCAAGTCTGCATCCACTCAATGCTTTTATTTTGTTTTATAACCAAACATGATATGATAATTACCGGTTCAACACACATTGTGGTCAGTCAGTGGATTTTAAAGTAAAATACTGCATATAAGGTTGTCCAAAAATGTGGACATTAAAGGTGGTGTATTTTGTACACACTAACTGAAAACATTACATCTTTAATCTCCCATGACATCTTCTCACTTCACACATAACACTTATGCCTGACCTCAGTATAAAGTGCACAGTAGAAGGTGTTTAGCTTACTCAAACTGTACCGATTCTGTAAACCTGTATTTAAAAGACCTACCAGAGCATTCTGAATTGTTCACAAATTCTTATAAGAACAGTCCAGCACCCAGACTGTAAACTTTGAACATTTCAAAAATAGATTTTCTGTACATATTTAGTTGATCAAACAGAACTGCAATGCTGGGCTTTCAACATCCTTACTTAGACAGACTTACAAACAGTGGGACGCCTTCAATAGTGTTGCAGAGCGATTTTTCATAGTAAGTTAACCACTCAAATATTTGTACGAGGCCTTGAGAAGTATTCAGGCTCCAAAGTTATGAAACCATATACTTGTATATTTACAGTCTTCAGTATTGGGGCTACTCACAAATAACTCACAAATACAACCCTGTCACTGCCTACTTTGTCACTTTAGCACCACTGTTTCAAGATCTGTAAAAGCACATGGGTCCAACAAACAACCATAATCACATCTTCAATACCACTACTTGTGCACACATTTCCTTCACAAATTCTCTTAAATATTCATCCTGGTCCAGTACAAACTCACACAAACCATTGATATTCCTGTCTAAGACCTACTGTCTGCTTTGAACAACTACAGTGCAAAGTCTTGCATGCGCTCCTCATGGGTCAGATACTTTAGTAGACTTCCAGGCAGAGGAAGTGTATGGATGAGTTTCAATCTGTTTACACCAAGTTGCTGACGGATGTAGACCCTGCAGAGTTGCATTAATGGACGAGGAGGCACTGGAAGGAAACAACAAGAATGGCACAATGTCAACCTTGTGTCAATGCAGGATCAATACCTATCTGCTTATACATCTGCGCATGCGACAAGCATGACGCAGTTTTCCTTCCCTGGTTGGTTTTAGGAGACTCACCTGATTTCTCTTTGATGACTTGCCAGTCTGGATAGCTATCGAGGTGCTCCAGAAGTCTCGAACAAAGCTTGACGTGTCCCACATAATCCAGGAGCACGTCGATAATGGGTCCGGCCCACCGACATACCGCCGGAGTGGAGATCATCTCACAGAACTGCAATAAACACCCAATGGCAATAGATGAAGCTGGTCATGAAAAACATGACCTGTGTCATTTTTATGTGTGTGTTTATGTAAAGACTGAAGAGGAGTTCATGGGTCCCTTACTTTGTGGGATCCTAAAGTAAATATATTAGTGTTAAAATAATATCAAATCAAATCCATCAAATCTAATATAACAGTGCAAAGCAATAAATGTGGCCCTCACCTGAACACAGGTTATTGGGACGGAAGTGTCTGTCCCGTAGCGCAACTCATCTCTCTCAGAGCGCGAGGTTTTGATCGGTGGGTGTGGATTGGTGCCATAGATGCAGTTGAAACAGGAGACCGCGTCGCAGCCGTTGTCCATTAGGTACTTGAGCAAGGACAGGTACTTCATGCAGAACATGATGGCTGCTGGGAAGGACGTAGGGTGGGTGGGGATGTAGGCATTGACATTGGCTCCGTATTCCACCAACAAGGTGACGGTCTTGATGCAGCCCTGCCTGACGGCCACCAGCAGAGGGTTGAATGTGTCAATGTTGGGGTTCGCCCCGGCTTCCAGCAGCATGGTGGTAGCGTCGATGTTGTTGTTGATGACGGAGAAGTAGAGCACCGAAGTGCGTCGGTCCTCGTACATCTTGGAGCGATCGAGCGACAATTGGGCGTTAACGTCGAAGCCGGCTTCGATCAGAGCTTCCAGGACTTCGTCCCTGTTGCGTTCGGCGGCCAGATGAAGGGGACTGATGCCTGTGCGGCGAACTCTGGCTTTGCTGGTTGGAGGGATCAGCATGGATACTATGCTGAAATAATAGTGAGATACAATTAGTGAAATAAGAGGCAGTGATTTGAGGGGCAGGGGAGTTGGAAAACTTGGTATAGTACGAAATAATAATGATCATTGCCTGGAAGTCTATTTCCATACATAAATGACAGTAAGTTGTGTATGCCTACTGGTAGTACTAGTAGTACTAAATCATACAAGAGTGTATTTTTACCAACCTTTTGAAACATGGAAGACATTAATGTGATTGTATAGATAGATTGTATGTACAGATATGTTCAGATATTTGCCGTTGCAGTGCCATTTTATGTAAACACATGGGAGGTAATGGGTTGAACCTTGAATGTTAAATCAACTGATTGAAAGTAAACAAATAAATCACTCACATTAAGAATAATACAACTTTAACTTTAACAAAGCCATGACGAATGCCTGTTATGGAGTTACAGTGTTGTTATGGTACAGCCAAACCATGCGTTTCAGAAGCAATGGTTTTATGAAATCACTTTTTTTTTGTAGTTTATTTTTTTGTTTGTCACAGTCACCTTTGGCCAAAGGCACTTACTTAAAGGACTTGTCATAATTGAGGCATTCAAAGGTCAGGATACTTTTTCTGTAAATAATGCAAGATGATCATACACACCTGCTTAAAAGGAAATCTAACCTCAATCATGTTTATAGGTGGACGCATCAAGTTGAAAGACTAATTACAGCAAATCTGACACCATAGGAAAAGTACTAATACAAAGAAATTAAGTCAAACAAACACTTTGTTTCAAAATTGTATTTGACCATGTGTTGCACTTATGTTCAACCCAACTCAACCAATCCAGCTCAATCTGAAACATGAAGAGTTTAAGAGGTTGGCGTGTATGTGCAGGAAAGATTTAAGGCAAAACCCCCCAATAAGGCAGCTGTAGATGAAACAACAATTACGTTCCTCGGTATTTCACAACCAAATAGGCCCATAACATTTTGACAAATGCAAAAACTCTCAATTAAAAGGTACTGGTTTCCCACAATCCTCTAGAACATGAGCCAGATAAACTCACCCATCAGTCCCCCGCTGGGCAGCGATGTGAAGAGGCAGCAGTCCTGTCTTTCCAGGTTTGTTGGCATCGGCGCCCCGAGAAAGAAGGAGCTCCACCACTTCCTCGTGGCCGTTCTTTGCTGCCTCGTACAGAGCTGTAGCCCCGTCGCCAGCTTCGCTGTTTACATCCGCACCTACACACACAGCGCAGTGCTGTAGCATCTCACCTCAGTGTCATCATCTGGCATGATGCAGAATACTAACTGACACGCATCCTTTCTGGGGCATGGCCTACGTCTGAAACGGAATATCTCAATGCTTTTCGGTGGGAGGAAATACAACAAAACCCTTACTTAAACGGTCAGAGACAGGATATTTGTAAGCGTGCATGTTGAGAAGCTTTGGTGTAAATGATTTTACAAAATAAATGTTCACACAGTAATTAAACCTCACACGTGCAGAGATAATCGAAGGTGTTATCAACAGGCAGAAGGCATAATGTCATGTACCATGTTTTAGGAGAAAGCCCAGTGTTTCAACTCTTCCACTCTGGGCAGCAGTGAAGACAGGAGAGATTCCGTATATGTTGGCTGCACTTAACTTTGCTCCAGCCTTCACCAGCATCTCACAGATCTCCACACTCCGGTGACCCACGGCTTCGTGGAGGGCTGTCCAGCCCTGGATGCACTGCTTGTTCACCCCGGCACCATGGTTCAAAAGCATGGCCACAATCGCAGCATTCTCCCTCTCGCAAGCTGCGGAACAGTGACAAAGTCCATGTCCGAAGATCAATAAAGAGTCAAGCATGATGTTTCTACAGTGTTGGTATTAGTCCATCCGTTCAGTGTGTTTACTGTACTACAGGACACGTTCAATAATGACCTATGTATAATAGGCATTTACCTGTAGTAAGTACATATTTAATATTCAGTGCTATTGTATGCACGCCTTCCCCTGGGCAGTTTTGTTTTTGAAAATGTCCTGATCCAATATCGACTACTTTCAAGTGATGATGTCTTTAGCATTACTTCACATCGGTTTCTGCTTGAAACAAGGCTACGTTCCACTGTCAGCAAGATAGACCCTTGGCTTTAGGCTTTGCAAATTCAGTGTGGAGTGCAGTGGGACATCCACCTTTGTACAACGCTGTCTCCCGGTCATTGTTCAACACCTCTGTGTCGGCACCTTTCTCAAGTAGCGCCTCCACACAGTTCGCATGATCTCTACCAACAGCCAAGATGAGGGCGGTCTGATCTTTCAGGGTGCGTTTGTTAATCATACCAGGTTGTGCTAGTGGAGCGATGCCATGTGTAGGAAAGAAAGAAACATTACAAAGAATACCTTAGAAGCCATTCAAACCATTGACCACCACTTAAAGCCAGCACACCCACACAACGTAGTGCTGGGAGGGTTCTTTTCAATAAACAAACACATTTAATCATGTGCAGCATCAGGGGGTTTCAAAAATGGCATTGCTGCAGGAGGTAGACCTAAACTCATGTCCTTAGTTATGCACACTTACCGACCAGAAGAATCCTGAGGCATTGGGTTTGACCAAAATATGCAGCCTCATGTAATGGTAGCCAGCCAAACTTGTTAGCCACCAGCAGACTGTTGCCAGGTCGTTTGACCATTTCTCGAACAGCAGCCACATCTCCATCGTATATTGCTTTGACAATAGGCTGCAATTCTCTAATAGGAAAACATATTTAGCATCCATTTGCCTCTTGACCTAGGATTCTGTAGATTACATACAGCAATCTGAAGGCAGTTCAGATTGTCATGCATTGAGGGGATGAGGTTCAGTCAAACAAATGGTTGTTACTGATTATTATGACATGTGTATGTTTCATCGTTAGAATGTACTGCAGCGGAACATGCCTATCCCTGCTAAGTTTGCAACATGGATAGAGGGTAAAAACAACACAATTTCATAAACATGACGTTTCTGCATATTTACCCTTTCAAACTGCACATTGATATTAAGATATGGCTGTCTGCTAATGAAGCGCTTGTAGGAGCAGAACTCACTCCTCTGGTTCCGGGGCCACCAGAAGGGTCCCATCATATCGGCGATATCCAACCATGCGCTTCCCATTTCCCGTGATGAAGTGACTCACGTTGTCGCCTAAAGGCTTCCTGCTACAGGAGAAGTTAGATTTATTCATTCATATTCTGGGATTTGAATTTAAGATAATTCATTTCAACCAGTTAACTGCCAATTAATTCCTCCTGTAACCTAATGGCCCTGCTGATAGGCATACAATGCAATGTATTCGCAACACCAATGTGCAACGCCAATCTTACAATCCTATTTACGTCATGGTTTCCAGTCTTCTATTGTGTCTTACTTTAGGCTTATCCTGAAAATATGATGTTGAATAACATACTAGATGATGATATTATCCAGAAAACACGAAGCTAAACTAAAGCTAAAGCATTGGGAGTTTGCACATTTGTTTCCCTCCTGTGGTGGTTTGTGAACTTCCAAGAAAGTTTTTTGGAGGCGGCCCCGAAATGCTTGCTGGCCAGGGGCGAGTGCCACCGAGACAACTTGGAACAGGTGGTCATCATGTGGCTTGCTGACACAGTCTAGCCAGCCCTTTGAGATAAGTGTCATGTGTCAGCAACTGATACTTGAAGCTTGACACTAGAAAGCCAGCAGTTAGCGAGGTAAACACACAAGCTGAGCCGTTGAAAACGCTGGACAGGTGCATGTAGTGACCTCATTATTGATTGCAGGAGCCATTCTCATGCATGCGTCTGTAAACAATGTTGGACATAAGAATGACATATGGGTTGTTAACTTAGGGATCAAACTGCATTTTTTGGGGGATGCAGATGTGTCGTCTCGATCGTGGCGCTTTCTCACGAGAACGCGTGAAATGCGCTGCAGAATTTAAACGTACCCCCGGCAACCTCTCTCACAATGCTGTGATTTCTTTAGATCTTGTTTGGCAACCATTAACAGTCTACTGCAAGTTAGCTAGTGCACTGCAAAACTTGTGTTAAACTCAAAATGACTGTGTGACCTATGGTGGAAATTGGTCGGTGTACCAGAGTTCGATTTTTTGTTATTCATGGGAAGCGACACGTACGAATTAAGTACAGTGGTAGGGGGGTTATGACTGCAAAGTTGAGGGGCCACAGGTGGATTGGGCTGCCTTGCAGGTGGAGGAGGACGCAGCTGTCTTGCAGGTGGATTGGCCCTGTTCTGGACCGCGGGCGCTGTGTTCAACTCAAGGGTTGAGCCTGCAGTGTGGGCATCGCTCAGGCTGCGTTCGATAGCCAGTTGCATCAGCTCATCGTCTGAGAGGTTGCTGTAGAGACTGTAGTCATCAAAGCCGAGGGAGGGACCCGCCGCGCCAGGCAGAGACACGCTGGCTGCCGCCATGTTGGATCTGAAGGGATAAAGATGACAGGGACGCCTGTGTGTCAGGAAATACGCAGCGCACCAGAACCTCAACACGTGTCCACTCTAGAATTGCTGAATGTTAAAAGTCAGTCTGTTCTGCTGTGGGATACACCGGCCATTTACAAAGACTGAAAGGGGACTGTACTGTACTGAACTGAACTGTAAATATAAATGTGATGTAGATATCAATGCATGTGATTATTTTAGCATTATTTATGTTTGCATGATTACAAATTGTGCAATCATTCATGACTATTTTGAACAATCTTGCTTTGATTGTTAATGCACTCCCTGTTTTGACCACAGGGGACAGAAGTGACAGTGCACTAAACTCAGTGCGACTGTTCAGGCACAAGTCTATTTGCGCTTGCCAACTTTTGGAAATGTTGGACTTGGCAATCATGTTAAAGAACTTCTTTGGCATAATGTTAGACTGGTGGGGTGCCATGGGTTTGAACATTGCTGTTGGTTGTGGTGGGTCAAGCTGCCAATAGTATTGAAAGGCCCAGACTGGTTGCAGTACTTAGTAGTAATGTACACCTTATTCTATGATGCCACAAAATATTAAACAAGCACTGCAAATGAATCACTATGTAGGTGGTTAAAATGCCACTACTTTTTTGCTTAAAAAAACAAAAAACATACTGCCTTGTATAAGGCTGCAGACTTCCTGTCTCTGGGAGTTCTATTCACTGTTGGCACATCGATTCCTTCCTCCATATTCATTACAGTAATCCGTTTTTAATGATTAAAGTATAAGCACACTGTACCCTAGACAGAAGTTACCTCAAATTTCCCCTGGGGTCTTATTTCAGGGTAACATATCATTTACGAAACTGAAAACATGTTTTGGAAGCCACGAGGTAAGGGCTGCGTAGTCTGACCCGTTGGAGAGTCTACAGGGTTCAAGCCCGTCTTAGCCATTACCCTCTACTTGCAATGCACAGCACGTATAAATAGATTCCTGCAAACCCAACACCCATGGGTCACAGAGCAAAGGGCTGTCGTTGTCTTTAACAGTTTACTCACAGACTTAAATTCTGTCCAAACCGAGGAAGGAACCTACAAAAGTAGGATCCAAGTCACAAGGTTATTCTTCACTGAAGTTGCGAGTATATTCCATTGTGGATTATGAACACTAAATATAAATGAACAAAAGGGACTAGAATTCAAATATGGCCATAAAGCTGGTTTGGGCAATGTTTTGATATCTTAAATGAGTCAACTTGCATTCGTACTAAGTTATATATTTACCACAAGGGCATATTTTGTGCACCTCTACAATAACAATCTGTAGAATAACCCTGAAGAATACTGAAGAATAACCCTGCTTGAAAAGAAACTGTTTCTGCATGCTGCATGTATGGCAAAATCCCTCACATACACAAGGAAATCAGAATGAGCTTGTTTCTTACCTTTCCTAATCCTTCCCTATTGTTATCCAAAGACACAGCTTTGAGTCTTGCCCCTTGAGGTTAATCCCTCCTATGTGTGACTTCTCCTCCAAAAGTACTTCGTCAGCAGAGGTTTGCGTTTCTGTGCCCGCTTGCCCTCAGTGCCACTGTTTCTGCTATATTTTGGGAGGCTGCACATGATACACCCAGGGTCGTGATCCAAGATTTCTCCGCCTTCCCCTCCACCTCTGCCTTTAGTCCATCTTGTTCTTGGGGGGAGATCGGAGTTCACATTTCACTAACCCATGCATTGGAAATGACAAACGACATGAAGTCATGGTAGGTTCTTGCAAAGACTTACATGATGTTACTGCTTGGTGTATTCCCGCCTGAGCTAATTCTTCCTCACAGCGTGATATGTTTTTTTCTCCACTAGAGGTCTTTAATGTCAGCTCTTGTTTTCATAAAATGGGTGGCACGACACTGGTTGCGGGTTGTGCTTTATGTCAGTGTTCTTGTGTCGAGTTACAGCAATCCGTTACCAACCAGCTGGGGAGCACAGTGAGAATGCCTGCTCAGTATTTTTAGACAATCAAATGCTTGGAAGAAGGGTCAAGTTTACAGACAAGGTTACACTCTTCCTTTGTTTTGGCAGAACAATCTGCACGTGTTACGTTCCTTCCAAGCTGGTTCCATTGTCTTTTTGGTTCGTGAGGCTGCTGATAACTCACTGGTTGGATTCTAGAATTCTCCAAAAACCTGAGTAATCGCCATTGGTGAGACTTTGGCTGACAGCTCAGGGTGAGTTTGAACGTTCACACTTTGAGTTAGTTGTGGTGCACTGCTTGTTCAGTTAGGAGATAGTGTGAAGTAGACACAGACAGGTTGGTCAACGATTTCATGGTTCATCTGTCTAACAAAAACATATTTTTATGTTGCTGTGTTCATGAATGCAACTAAATGTAAGTAATCTAATTGGTCATTTTAAGCAGTCTTCTATTCAAGGGAAAGAGCAGGTGGGACTCATGGTGTAATTCACTGATTAATTCATGGAGTAATTCATGGTAAAAGAATAACTGGTGATTTAATGAACTTCTCACAGAACACCAAAACAAACACAGCAAACAGACTTCGAATTCAGGGAACATTCTAGCGATCCAAACCCCCCCAAACAGAATCCTAAAAAACGAGTTGCAAAAACGTGGGTGAACACACAGACAGGGGTCTGAAGCAAGAGCACAACACTGCAGATAAACCCTGGAGAAATGCTGTCCAGGGAACTGAGCAGAGGACAACGTCTCTGGTATTTACAGGGCAGAGGACAGGTGCAGCCAGTCATATGTGGTTCTCAGTCTGGGTTTGAACACCTTTGTTTTACTGCAATAGCATGTCCAGTACAGTCACAGACACCCAACCACCAAATTGCATTCATTTGCTGGATAGTACTGTATTTTGTTCTCTTGTCACATGGCTTCTTTTGATTGATGGTCCCCTAAAGTCTTACTCTCTAGACTGAAGCATCAGGTTCTTCAAAAACATTTTGAAGGGCTTTTGAAAAAACTGGCTTAGAAGGGAATTCAATCATTTGTAACAGGGATTTTTTTTTTTTGCTGACATGGACGGATTTATTCAATCTTGGCACATCAACTTTTGCATAGAAGGAAACTTGGCATTTGTAACCTTATATAACACATTATTTCTAGGCCTAGGGAAACTCTTGTGTTACGTTTTACATTTACATTACAAACCTGAAATCTGTTTTCCTGGTGAAAAGAAAAATATTTACAACATGCAGAAACTGTTCATATCCTGTAAAGTGTGTGTTTCGATAATGATTCTGTTAGTTGTGTGGTCTAATACAATCAGTAGAAAAGTATAAGATGACAAATCTGTTGGTATTCCACAAATTGTCATTGTAAGATTTTGAGCATGTTCCTGGACCATTAGACATTAAGACATCATCTTATGTATTTGTCTACAGTATATTCCACCAATTATCTAGTGTACCTTTAACTATTCAGCATACAACTTTATTGAGCCTGTAAAAACAAACAGCCTCAACAATGTATTTGCTCAGTCTTACACAATCACTTATAGAAACACAATAGAAACTCATAAACAGTACTTATCAAATGAAAGTAGCTATCAACATAGCCGTGCACAGACTCTTGTTTGCTTGTGTCTATTGATTTGGATTTGATGTGCTATATAAACCACATCATCATTCATAGTAAGTCATGTCATAATTAAGGAACTTGATAAGACTTCCTGGAAGAGGCAATGAGTTGATGTGCTTCAGTCTTTTGGTTCCCATTAACTGTCGAATCATCATCCTGGATAGGTGCATCAACGAACGGGGTGGCGCTGGAAGAACGTTAAGACATTGTTAGACTTGAGTGATTCATGACAGGTATCACATTCACAGGAGAGCTAAATAGATCAGATATTTTGACACCACTTAATTTGATTAAGCAACCTGCACATCTTATCATAACATGTAATAGATTTTTTACTCAGCAGATGCCTTTCTCCATGTGGGAGATTTTGAAATGTGACCTTTTGATCGGTAATTAAATGCCTAACCGCTGAGCCAAACTTTACCCTAATATTAATTGGATGCAAAAATACATGAATATGTGCATGACTCAGATACAAGTTTGTACAACCAGCTATTAAAAGTTAGTAGCAATGCCTTGCTTCTATCACTTACTTGCTTTGTCCTTCACATCAGACCAGTCCCCGCAACTATCGAGGCGCTCCTGTAGTCGGGAGCACAGTTGGACATGACCCACATAATCCAGGAGGATAGACACGATTTCTTTCATCCATGGGTGCACAGATGGCTCGGAGATGGCATCGCAGAACTGCCAATCAAGGATGCCAATCAAATCAAACTGAAAAGCATTTGACCCTTTGATCGACAACTAGCACCTTTAGTACATTGTCATGAATCAACCTACCTGGAAATAACGTTTAGGGAACACGTTAGCGCTGTGGCTGTCGTAGATGCTCTGCGTTACTTCAACTGGCGGGTGTGGCCTACTGCCGTGCATGCAGTCGAAGCAGGATACGGCATCACAGCCATTGTTCAACAAATACTTCAGTACGGACAGGTACTTCATGCAGAACACCAACACGGACGGGAAGGTGCAGTATTGAGTGGGGTTGTGTGCGTTAACGTCAGCGCCGTGCTTCACCAGTAATTGGACCATTTGTATGGGACCCTGTCGAACCGCGACAAAAAGGGGGTTGACCGTGTCCAGGTTTGGGTTGGCTCCCGCCTCCAGAAGCATGGTGGCAGCCTCCATGTTGCAGTTGTAGACTGAGAAAAAGAGGGCAGTCGTGCGCCTGTCCTGATACATCTTGGACTGATCCACCGACAACTGAAAGTTCACATCAAAGTCAGCCTCGATCAGCATCTCCAGCATGTCGTCATGGTTGCACTCAGCTGCGATGTGCAGGGGGCTGATGCCACATTTCTTAACTTTGGCCATGGCAGTGGCAGAGATCAGCATTTGCATGATGCTAAAGGAAGGATACATACATTTTATGTAAAGACAGTCACTTCCCAGTCAAAACAGTCTAGATTAACCACCACATGCAATGACTGACGCCCACAACTGAAGGAAACGCCTCTGTGGCTACCCACCTCTCATGTCCGTTCCGGGTAGCGATGTGAATGGGCAAAAGGCCCGACTTGGTTTCTTTATTTGCATCAGCGAACAGATTCAGAAGCAGCCTCACAGTTTCTTCATAACCATTCTTCGAAGCTTCGTAAAGAGGCGTGGCCCCATCTTTTGCCTGGCAGTTCTTGTCAGCACCTTGCATAGGAACACATATTGTACACAACAATGCAGATACACTGTACAGTGTGCTTTTTTACATCAAAGGTCTTTTATATTTTCATTTGTAAAGATCAGAAACAAGATCGGTTGGGAGATCAGATGGGAACACTAGATACTTTGTAAACCTTGGTCAGATTCCAGTGTTACTGCAAATAGCATTTGTAGTCAAACTGGTCAACAGATATTTATTTGGTTCCAAAATCCTGTACATTAATAATTATAATGACAATTATAATGAGGTCATGCACATATGTGTGAAGATGTGTAGCACTTACCTTTTTTAATCAGAAAGGTTATCAGGTCTTTTCGTCCATTCTGGGCTGCGGTGAAGAAAGGTTTGATCCCGTTCACATCAGACCCATTAATGTTGGCACCGGCGATCAGCAGCTTCTCACATATCTGTTGATGGCCCAACCTGGCCGCCTCATGAAGAGGTGTGTGTTCATAATGAGTAGTCTTGTTGACCATGGCCCCAAAACGGAGAAGGAGGTCCACAATCTTCTCACTTGATTTTGAGCACGCTGACAATAGGTCGTCGACATTAAACAGTTAAACATGTTGTTAAGGATTTGGAATAAGTAAGGTCAAAAAAGGTCAAACCCCACAAATATGGTAGCTGTACTTTAGGGAAAAAGGACAGCACCTCATTGGAAGTTTATGAAATCACCTAAGTCGTTACAGTCAGTGAAAAAGCATGTAAAATACCTCTGTAGAGGGGAGTCTCGCGCTCTTTGTCGGGGATGTTTGGGTCGGCTCCTCGCATCAGAAGGCATTTAACGCAGCCCAAGTGAGAACCACAACAGGCCAGGTAGAGAGGGGTCTGTCCACTTCGACTGCGCCGGTTCACCATCTCCGGATTGACTGCAGAAACCACGAGTGAAGGGTTCTCTGAGATTGTGGGACAAATTCTTCACCGACACAATGATTCACGTCAATGACATCACTCATCTCTTGTATTTGTAACTTTTCATTCTAATTTTCTTTTTCTTTTTAGTGGAATGTCCAATAAGTGTATTGTATTTAGCCTGTATTTAGTTATTCACAATAACATTGGATTGGAAGATAGATTTTCCTGACTACAGGGTGTGTGTTCAAAATATCGCTCTTCTTTCAACTTTACCATCTAAACAGAGATTGAGGCAGTCCTCTTGACCATAATAGGCAGCCTCGTGAACTGCTATCCAACCATCAGAGTATGGTTGGACGAAAACACTGGGGTTGCTTATTGCAAGATCTTTCAGGGTCTTTATTTTTCCACGCTTGATCAGTAACAGGAGTGGACTTTGGTCTCTACAGGTTGGGGAAAGATGAAGGAAAATAACATTTCAGGTGATGGACAGAACCTATTAACCCTAACCCAATGTTTTTTTTCTCCTCCAAAATGCGCTGCTAGCTGAGCTCATTTCATTGTTTGTCTTAATGTACATTTGATAGGAGTGGTGACCAAGATGTCAGTGCTCCCTGTGTGAATTCTGTAGAATGATGAGTCATGCACTACACAACTGCCCCCTGTGCTTACAACAAGATGCACTAAAACACATTTTTCTGTCAAGATAGGTGAGGGATCATGCTGACAAACTTACAGAGGAAGTGATGGACTGGGGTTCGCAGATGATGGAATCAACATCGCATTGATTTCTGGCTCATAATTAGGCGGTGGGCTGTCTGAATCAAAGTAGTAACTGTGTTTTGTTTCACTGTTAAGTCGAACACGGTGGTTTGGCTGATTCTGGATGGCAGGTTGCCTCTGGACAGCACTGGTCGAGATGTGGTTTTCAGAGAGGCTACGTTCAATAGCCAGCTGCATCAGCTCATCGTCAGACAGGTGGTTGTAGAGACTGTAGTCACTGAGGTTTGCACTGAGGCCTGCCGGGTCCAGTATGTGCATTCTGGCAACAGCCATGATTGATCTGGATTTAGCAAAATACATGTTTCACAGCTTAACACCACTTGCATGTGAAAGGCAGGATTAAAGCAAGAAATGTACACCTTTTATTGACTGAACTTCAATAAAATACATAGTTACAGGGTTCACATGTTTTAGAAAGACATTTCAACAGGCTTTTGTTACTATGATCATTTCTTTCATTTAGATCCAAGCACACATTTTGACTGGACTTATAAATTTCCAAGGGGAAAGTACATATTTATACATCTGTACAAGATGGGCACATACTATGTAAAGTATATGAATCCAGTATATTAATCCTCTAATTGACAGTGCCCAATCGTCTACATTGTTTTATATGAATTTCCTCAACAATAGTACATTTCATGTTTACTTAAACAAAAGTGTTGTAATTTTGTGTTTAAAAACATTAAAACTATTATACAGTAAAGACATTTTTAGTATTTTGATGGAGCAAAAGTTTTCATTTTTGTTGTTTAAAACCTCAAAGTCCAACATCTGCAAATTGATGAACAAGGAATAGAATATGTATTATATACTCACAATGTCTCTTCATATGCAGAAAAACAACCTTGAGTAGTGAGTAGAATACAACCCTTGTAGAGGTGTGAGGTAATGACAGATTTGAGGCGTCCGTGACAGTGCGTGCTCTTTCTGTTGAGTGAAGGAAAGCAGCAGTTCCACTGAATATGTCATCTTCCACAGGGGTTTGATTTCACCTACCTAGTTTTTCTTGTGTGACACTTGGTTAAAGGAACATCCTTCATCGTGCATGAGAGAGAAGATACAGATCCTTCCCATTTCCGAGTAAGAGAAAAAAAAGATCTCTTGAACCATGGTAGTAGCAATGGGAATTTCCTGTCATCTAACGCTTCTTGTGTCGATGGTTTTACAGCAATGTCAGAATCAGAATCGGTTTTATTCGCCATGCAAGATATACAGCACAGAATTTACTGTATGTGAATGTAACGATACTACGGGAAGGTCAGCTGTTCATTTGAAAAACCGAAAAGGCAACCTCTTTTTATTTGATGCAATTGTCATGTTAGGTTTTATTCGAAGAGTAGCAAAACTGAAATTGCACAACAATAAAAACTTTGCACCTTCTGAAAGAAGAAAATGTGCACTCCCTTTACACCGTCAGAGACCAATGTGCACGACTAAACTTCCGCAAGTTCTGCAGGTGTACAACTAAATGTACAACTTTTGAAGCACCATGTACTAAAGCATTGAATTCAATAACACAAACATTACATAGTAATCATGTGTCATTTAAAGCTCACATTCCTTTTCTCTGAATTTGAAAACATGTTTGTATCTGTTGCAATGTATATACTGACCCCGATGTACTAAGTGATGCTAGTCCTTTGGTGGACCCCTTGAGCATTCTAGTGCTGGTAGGAATGTAGATTATTCCTATCTAGTGAGCAGGGAGCTAAACCTGTCAAACAAGCCGCAGTTATTGAATATGAACTGGCCATAACTCACAACAAAACACCAAAGGTGGCTCTAAAATATCCGATAAAATTTCGCAGCTTTGTACACTTTCCCACCATTTGTACGGTGCTGTTTCATTCTTACCTTGAGGGGGCGCTCATTATCTCAGATTGCTTATCTCAAATTTCCGAAATTTCCTCTACTTATTTATGGGATGAAGTGTGTATTGGTGTCATAATTAGACTTTCAACTATATATTTGAGCCATCTGTTACTGTCGAACATGCAGCAATTACACAGTAAACCAGTTGTTGACACAAAGTGTTCAAAAAACATTTTCGCGTTCGTGGTGCAGCAGGTATTTCATCAGTCGTCCAGGGAGAGGAAGAGTGGAGAGGTCCTTCAGCCTATGCACTCCCACCTGCTCGTAGATCTGCAGCCGACACAGCTGCATCAGTGGACGTGGAGGAGCTGGCACACACAAACAGGACCACGACTTAAGTTACGACCAATTATGCCATATTTGACATGCATCGTGAAGCGATTCTCTAACGATTTACATAATTTGCATGGGCTGTGTCGTATCTCTAGCTCATTCACAAACTGGTTTGAATATGTCGATTTGTAATGCGTTTAAGGGCGAGATTTTTGTGTCATTGACATGTCATAGTAAAATTAGCGAGCTATTTCCGTCAAATATGGTCAAGCACCAACATAAATCACCTGAAATATGGTCAGAAGAGTAAATATACTGACAATTTCAGATAATTACTTTTCAAAAATAGAGGTGGATGTATACCCTTGGGGAACTGTGTATACAGTGTTTGGTTTTCAAAGTGGTACTTCTGAATGAACACACACTCAAGCCACACTCACTGGCTTTATCTTTTATGTGCTGCCAGTGTCCATAGCTGTCAAGATGTTCCGTGAGTCTGGAGCACAGCTGGACGTTCCCCACATAGTCTAGCAGCACGTCTATGATTGGTCCTGCCCAGCGGCAGATTGAGGGACTGGAGATGATGTCACAGAACTGTGAAGAAAGTTTGTAAGCTTTGCATCATTTTGTTCTGATGAGCACTGGTTTACTCTGATCTCACACCACATCATATGCAGTTCCTGTTTTAAATCAGGATTATTCTGGGATTATTATGAAGTAAATGGTGTTTGGCACCTAGGTGAATTGACGTTTGTGAAGATGATTAAAGTGTTCAGTGGGGTACAACATGATGTCTGAACTTAATGACAAGTCCTACTTTACCTCTAGACAGGAGCCCATGTTTACTTGAGGCCAATACTTTGCTTCACAATTTCCTGACACAAGCTCTGTGATGGCGGGATGTGGCCCACTGCCATGCTCACACTCAAAACAGGAAGTGGCATCACAGCCGTTGTCCAATAGATACTGCAGCAGGGACAGATGACCATTGCATATCATGACTGTGACAGGGAACACGGTGGGAAAGTTGGGCAACCGGACGTTGACGTTTGCCCCGTTCTCCACCAATAGGGTGACTATCTCAATGCATCCTTGCCTCACTGCCACCAGTAAAGGACTAAAGGTGTCAAGGTCGGGGTCGGCGCCAGCCCCCAGGAGCATAGTGGCTGCTTTAACGTTGTTGTTGGCAACGGCAAAGTAGAGCGCCGTCGAGCGCCGGTCTTCGTACAAGCAAGAGCGTTCAGCAGACAGCAGGGAGTTAACGTTGAAGCCGGCCTCAATCAGGAGCTCCAAAACGTCGTCCTTGTTGTGTTCAGCGGCTAGGTGAAGAGGACTGATCCCACTGAGACAAACTAGTTTCCTGCTGGTGACTGGAATCAGCATGGACACGATGCTGGATGACATGAAAAACCGAACAAAATAATATTCCTGCTGCGAAGCTGCGGTCACATCGTACAATCATCTATATATATTTTCTCTTTTTTTATGTTTCTTCACGGTGCCTCTCACTCAACAGTGGTCTATTCATTATGGTGAGCACACTAGACGATTATATAAGGACTAGAGGTGACTAGATCACCTCTTATATTCGACATACTTGCAGTGGCCTTCTTGAGCAGCTATATGAAGAGGCAGCAGTCCCTCCCTGCCAGATTGGTTGGGGTCTGCATTCTGAGCAAGCAGGAGCTGAACGATTTTCTCATGGCTGCTCCTACATGCTTCGTAAAGGGCTGTGGACCCATCACTTACCGCTGTGTTAATATCAGCACCTACAGCAAGGGACCATGCACAATAGGATCAAAAGGTGAAGCCATTTTTTTACAAAGAACAAATGTGATATATTTTACATGTCTGCTTACTTCTGCCTTTCTTGGCCTTGATAAGGTTCACATCAGGCATGCACATTTATGTCACTCGTGTTGTGACTTCCCACACTCACTCCAAATCTTTGTCAAGCCTACCACTCTTGATGAGAAATTGAAGGGCGTCCAACTGGCCGCCCTGAGCGGCTAGGAAGAGGGGAGTGATCCCGTTGTTGTTGGCCGGGCTGATTCCTGCCCCGGCCGCCACCAGCATCTCGCACACCTCCACGTTATTGCAGCACACAGTTTGATGCAGGGCTGTCCAGCCATAGATACATGTGCTGTTCACCTCAGCCCCATACCTCAGGAGCAACCTCACCATTTCCACGTTACCTCGCTCGCAGGCTTGGGGCAAAGGACAGTAGAGATGGGTTTAGCAAAAAAATGGGATTGTGTAGCATTAGCAATTTGGCATTTATCTTTATAAATAAGCGGATACAAGCAGCTGGTCTAGTTATTTAGAAACTGAGATAAGACTTTTTGACTTTATAGACTTTTGAGGCAACTTTTGACTTTTGAAAACCTTCCCATGAAACCCTGTGTAGTTGCTTCTTCAGATAAGACCATTCACCTGTGGAAAGTGGTGTCTCTTTCTCTTTGTTCGGAGAGTTTGGATCTGCTCCGTTCTCCAGGAGACACTGAACACAGTCTACTTTGTTCCTGGCAACAGCCAATAGGAGAGGAGTCTCACCTCTCAACGTTTGGTAGTTGATTTTCACTTCACGGGTGTCTTTAAAAGGCAAAACCAGAAACCGTGACAAAGTGAAAAGGAATTATGAATTGTAGAATAACTCTCGTAATAGTTCCATTTGAATGCTTGAAAGGTGTTTTATGTTGAAGTAAGCGGGATAGCGGTGCTAAAGTGTTGCATGGTTTATCAAGTCTCTTCACAGCAAATGTTGGGCTATATTAGCTATTGGCGGCAACAGAGGGGTGCAGATTTTGGGGGAAATCATTCTCCTCAAGTAAGTTTACCTGCCAGTAGAATATTCAGGCACTCTGCATGGCCGGAGTAGGCAGCTTCATGAAGTATGGTCCAACCTTCATTGTCTGGTTTTGTCATACATCTCTTAGGAGTCTGTAAAATTGCTTTTAAAGTGGTTGCATCACCATTCAAGACAGCTGCCAACAATGGATCCTCATTTCTAAATGGAAAAGTAGAAAAACGTTTTAACACAAAGTGAAATGGTGACAGGACAGCAAGTATGGATAGTTTTGTGGTAGGTGGATACAGTGAGGGATACCTACATCACCAGATCCTCTGAGAATAGCATGAGGCCATTCAAGCTTTGCCAGTGGATAGCCCGCTTCCCATTGTTATCCCTGCGCAGGGCAACACTGACAGATGCAGAAACACACTTGCTCTTACAAGACAACACTTTATTGCAGGTCATAGTGACATGTCAGGTCTGATTTGTCAGATTCATGCAACCTTCTAACAGAAATATATTTTCTGTTACAGAAGGTGGGGAATGGAAGCGTAGTCAATGCATTCTCAGTTAAACACCAGTGATTCAGAGAGTGGAGAACAGCCATGCAGAAAGTGTAAAGCTCGTAAAGCTAATCTGTTTCGCTTGGTGTTGCCAAGCTCAAGTCCTTGTCCCCTGTCCTTAACCCCAGGCTGTACCATGAACCATGGGACTGCACAGAAAGGTTGTAGAAATACAATACCTTGCTAATGCAACCAAATGGGTTGTAAATGTTCCTGCAATAAAATTGGACTGAATCCGTCAGCACTACTGCTATCAAAAATGGGAAAAAGTGCCACGGGATCACATAAAAAATATATGACCTGTAATTTGGACAACAGAAGAATTTTGTTTTCGCCTTCGTTGGCATGTGCTATTCAGAGAACAGGCCACTGTACCATTGCCCAGAAGAAGGCTGTGTACTTTCAAATAATTTGACTGCGCACAAACAGCTGTCACAGGAGTCCAATGGCCTCATATGATTAAACTAAAACCGACAGGGTGTCTGTTGTCAGTAAGTACACACTGTTTCCATGCCAGTCGAATGGCAAAGTAGGGTCAGTGACTTCTGATGGCAGCAACAGAAAGTCACCTTTCAAACCTTTATACCTAAATAAAAATAATCTGCTACCCATCTCCGCCTTATTAACCTTTGGTTTTATAATTTTTTTTGCATGGATGGAAGAAAACATAATTTCCTGGTGTTGTACTGTCATGTCATGGTGGAGGTACTGTGTTCATCTGTCTCTTTCTTATGCAGCTGTACCTGTGTGAGTAAGGCGGGTTCAATGTTGACGAGTTGGCATGAGGGTCCGCATTGTTGAGCGTGGCATGAATAAAGTGGTGTGCAGGGAAACCTTGCCAGGTTGTAAGACCAGCGGATGTGGAGGCTCCCAGAATCCCAGCTCTCTGGACCTCGGCCAAACTCTCCTCTACGGCCAACTGTGTCACGTCCTCAACGGACATATTACTGTAAGAGATGTGATCATCTTATGCCAGAATACTGTTCACTGTTCACCAGCCATGATGGCCGTGTGAGCCACAACCTGCAAATGTGCATTCAGTTGTATTTAACTGATGAGAGGGTAAATGAAAAAAGAACTGATTTGATGTTAGTTTGACTGCTAATTAAAACATGTGAAGAGGGCTTTTGGGAAGGTTTAAATGAATTTAATTGAATAGTTTGTATTTAAATGAGTTGTATGCATTGCAAGAATGTAATGGTAAAAGTCTACTTGTCCAAGAATAATACGCCTTACAGTTTTTTTGTTCTCTTATGACCATCGAATTATACACAGATACAGTACGTAACCTTAACTTAATGTCAGGGGTAAAAATACACCAGTACACATATTAGCCATCTGCCATCAATGACCCTGAAATTATCACACAGTAACGACATATACAAGTAAACTACAGTTGACAAATCCATCTCAAATGAAGACGTTTTGAAGTAAGGAAAATGACCTACCTATGAACTTATTCAGATCCCAAATTAGTTTTAGAATTGCAATTGTCAATACTGATCTCTGTCTGTCTGACCGGCTCCTCTGATGATTAGCTCTCAAAGCAAAACACCGGAGTGTTTGTTGCACATTTCTGGAGGGATCTTAGTGGCTCAAGAAATGATGACCACAGTTGCTACTCCTTTAACTTGAGATGGAAGTCAATTCATGAGGAGGGGTGAGGACAGACGGTCTTCTTTTGAAGTCTGCAAGTAAGGGCTGTGCAGTGTTCATACCTTTTTTATATAATGTATTTGTTCCAAATAAAAAGATGTTGAAGTTGACCTGGAAAACCTCAAAGGGAAAGTGTTCTGTTTTGGCATTGGGTTTGGAAATACATGCATCTTTAAACTTGTCAGAATTAAACCGTTTTTAAGATGCATTTTGTAACATTCATTTGGTCAAATGAAAATGAGTTCACTTGTAGAAAAAATGTAAAAACGTTTAATTGCTTTTTCAGTTTGTGTATCAGCATCCTGTTACCCAGCAGTCAGCAGGTGGTAGTGTTGTCAACAGAAGACAAAAGAGTTCAGAACACGAGATTTTAGGCACTCATTTTACTCTTGAATGAGGGAGCATTGTCTTCCAAGTTATTCGTTTGGACAGTATGAAAATGATGACTAAAACTTCACGTAAACTAGGGAAGACCACAGGTGGATTTGTGTTTACAATGGATGCGTAATCTAACAGTGTTATTGATGCTGCAAAGCTGGCACAGATATTGTGAAAAAACGGACTCAGCGGGGGTCTTTTGTATTTTGCCATTATAGCTCTAACAGTTACGTCGTTAAATAGTTCATGGCTTCTAGAATAATTTTAAAGATTAGTTGCTAAGATTTGATAGGTAGCATAGTAAGGCGTTTTATCATCATAATAATTAACTTAAGTAACTGCATGACTCTACAGTAGAAGCAAGTTGAAGAGTAGGCTTTTACAGATCTCATCCGTCTAACAGCGTGAGCAGCCCCATATTGTGCGGGTGAAATGCCTTTTCTGTAGTTTTTTTGTCACATTATTAAATTTGTTGAACCCAACACTTAACGATTAAACTTTTATTATCGGTGACGAAAAAAGGTGCATTACGTCCGTTCTCAGAGCTTTCAGTAAGGCACTGCTGTAGCATGTGGTAGCCATGGAAACCTGTTTAGTTGCTGCAGTGCGTTTGCGTGGTGAATGTGCGTGTGCGTGGATTGTGTTGAAAATACAGGTTGGAGAGATTTTCAAGACAGGTTTCTCTAGCAAATTAACGTATACCTTGTCGGTATTATTTTTTTAGTGGAATAGTGATATTGCTTTTATATAGTTAATGGTGTTATCTTGTAGCATGCCAAAAAATACATAATGTGCACTCATTTCAACTCTAAGCTAGCTTTAGCAAGCTAACTTGAAGCTTGCTAGCTGCTAGCTAACGTTAGCTGTCGCTTGTTAGCTGTCAAGCAAGGCTTGCCGATTCAGTTGCACTTGCTTGAATTTCGACTCTAATTTGGCTACTGCTACCAATAATCACAGTCATCTTAAAGGCAATTTTTCATCTGCTTATTTTTGAGAGACAGTGCCATTGCAAATGAAATACTTTAATGAAAAGGAAAGGTTGGCAACAAACAGGTCACAGGAATTATGAAGTTTTTTAAAAGGATGTTCTTCAAGATCACCCGAAGCTAGTGGAAGTTGGATATACCATCGCACTAAACATATTGGCCACAGGGCTATCAACTTGGAAAGGATGTCATGCACTTAAGTGCATCTTAACCATCAGACGACTGTAGGCGACCTTGTATATTCATGTTAATTTGCTGAGGGATAGCTGTAAATGACTAATATATTTTTTATTTAACCAAAAAGCCCTCGAACAAGGAAGATGGGGCGCGTTTTTGGATGTGCTTGGAACTGTTCGGGATCTCATCATTGCGACCCATCTTCTAATTGCAAGGCATTGTAACATATCAAAGAAGCTTGTCTCGTGGGTGGACCAGCTTTTCCCAAATCAAAGAATTCATCTCACTCATTCACAGTTTGGAGCCATGGCCGTAACAGGGCTCTAACACTTTTGACCGCATTTCCAGTAAGGAGACTAAAAAACAGATGTTCGTCAGCAAAATGACTTTAAACCAGTCGAGTCTGTTTGGCCAGGTAGAGGATCTACAAGACTTGACATTCATCGAAAGACCGATTCGCAGGAGTCTAAAGGTATTTAAAATAAAATAAAGTTGATATTTATTATATCTTCGCGATATTCTTCAAGATATTCGGTCAAGTTCATACAATCCGACTTTTTCTACCTCGAGTTTCTAATCCTGATTATGGATATTCTATAGCATTTAGTGTGTAAGACGAATGATAGACATTCCTTTAAATCCTCATCAGGTGAGTCAAAATCATGTCGCCTTTTAGGCTATTGGTTTATAGTTCATGACAGTGTTAGTCCAATGTATTATATGGCATTCGAACGCCTTTATTTGCATTGTACATTCAATTCCATGGAAATTTAGTGTTTAGTGCTTCTCATCTCCATTACAAATGCGTCTCGCATTTGTACTTTCAAGACGCATTTGAGAAGTCATCATCATCACGGCTGTGCTCATTTTTCTGATTTCCCTCACTATAGTCAAAGGCTACTACTTGCGTGAAATCATTAGTGGCATGAACTGAGAGCCAGACTGTACGAACGGGGGTTACCCACACTTTTTGCTTTATTGCGTGACGCAGTTTCAGTCAGCTGTCCGCATCACTGGTTCGCCCACTCTCTTCCGCGCTCTCCCTCTCCTCCACTGCGGAGAGTCATTTGCAGAACGGTTGAGGATTTCCTCATACCCAAGAACGTTCATTTGGGCTCTTAAGCAAGTGGTTCCGAAATGAATCCAGTCCTGCCAAATCCACAGCTGTGTAGTTACTGTCCTCACTGAACAATGAAATGAATTCGATTCATAATAGGTCCTGTAGCGTTAACTGTTCTACTTTCTACCATGCCCTTCCTCTCTCTCTTGAAAGGATTCCAATAGTGCCAGCTTGTTCTCCCCCCCTCTGTGGCACTGGAGTCGGTAATCTATGCCGCTTTGCGTGTGCATGGCATGAACGGTAACAGAGGGGGCGGGAGTTTTCTGTGCCGGTTTTTTTCTTTCTGTGTCGAGGAGGATCCAGAGCGAGGCATCTCGGATAATGAGAGAAGCCTTCACGTAAGCGACTACGCACACCCACACTCCCCCGGTTCCCACGTAACACTCCCACGCAAGCAGCGAGGGGGGAATAAATGAAGTCAGTCTATTGTGATTCACTGCAACTCTCGCCACTTATTCGGCAGCTGAGTCATTCATTGCGACCCCTTCTGATTCCTGCCCTGGTCCCTGCTCACCTTCTATCTACCCAGCGCACCTGTGTCTCTGATGGAAGCCTCATGTTTGGGTGGTGATGACATGCTCAGTCAACAGAGTATCGTTAGTTGTGGCCTCAAAGAAGGATACTAGTGTGTTTTTGTGCACCTATTTGTCTGTGAAAGTGTGCATATATATGTGTGTGTGTGTGTGTGTCAACAGCACAGCGTCTTCACAAGTGCTTGCCAAGCGTTTTTTATTATAACCTAAAACCCACCAAGAATGTTTTTTGTCTCACTACTTTCAGACAGCAGAAGAGATTGACAAGTTGACCGTGGATGAAGATTTGAATGACATTGAGAGGGCGGTCTTTCTTTTAAGGTAGGAGACAGAGTGAATATCCGCTAAAGGGGAACTGGCCTGAAAAACAAGCTGCCACGAAAGGGAAATGACATAAATGGTCTGTCTGGACATCTAGACTGCATATGGTTCCAAGGGATTCACCCACCAAGTAGTTCAGTTACAGTCTACATTGGATACAGGGGGATTTTAAACAAAGCATGTTGAAGATAAGTGTTCAAGGCTGCCTATGAATATTGCATGAACCTTGCATGGGGACTGACTATATTACCTTTACCTGACCTAGAATCTTTATTTACATTCGCTTTTTAGTGACTTAAGGTTACACAATGACCCAATAGTCATTCAAGAAACACTCGTTACAAGAAAATATGTTTGCAATAGATTCTTTCCTGATAAGACTGCAGCCAAGTAACCAAGCAACCACCACCACCACCACCTGTCTGTCTGTCTGTCTGTCTGTCTGTCTGTCTGTCTGTCTGTCTGTCTGTCTGTCTGTCTCAGGAATCATGTTTGATAGAATATACACCATGATTTTGACACAATTGTTGGCATATTTTTTATTCTAACTTAAAGAAAATGAGTGCATTTCAAAACCCCAAAGTTATTACTGATGGTAAGCTGACATTGTCACGTTGGAAATATGAAGTAACCTCAAAAGGGGTAAAAAAAAAAAGTGAACAAGTCAGACTTAAATTCCGACTACGTTTTATCATTCTGTGGGTTAGTACTAGGCCTTCTATTTTGATGCCCAGGATTCTGGCCTCAGTCACTGGACTGTTTCTGGTCTAAAGTGTAGGGTCTGCCAAGTGCGTAGCTGCGACCTTTCTGATCAAACCCTGCCTGGGCGTCAGCAACAACACGTCCCACAGGGGAGAGGTGAACGCATACTTAACTCCTCCTAGATCGGACCAGGTCCGCTGTGGCTTTTTCCTTCCATCGTTCGGAAAAGACGGTTAACTTCAGCACTTTGCTAAACGCCGTTTCCCCGGTCGCGTTCGAATGTCATGAATATTGCATTTTGGAACTTGGAGGCTTTGATTAGTCCCACGCGTATCCTCTACTGGTGTCGGCCACAAGTGTCCGTCTTGGGATCGTGCGACGAGGCCCCCGCGCTCTGTCCTTGTCTAGACACGTCAATCAAAGAACAAGATCCCCTCTGGTGCGCCCTGCCACCAGGATCTAATGGAGCTTTTGGTGGTTATCAAAATTGCATGGGCTGGCTCCGATGTCAAGGGACGTAAGGCTTGTTGAGGTTTCATACATTTTTCGGAGAATTATGGAAACACCATTCGGGGACCCTTTAATTAATGGTCACAGTGCAAAGTTACAAGGAGGTAGCATGTGATACTTTGATCCATTTGAGGTATTAGATGACCTATGGGTGTATTAGAGCACTGAAGGTTAATATGTTAACTGGTGTCTTTTTTAAGTGGAATCCTTTGGGAACGAATGTTAACAGAAGTTTGGTCTTCGTTCTTGTTCACGATCGCTACTGGAGAACAGTCTCGCATCCTAACTACAGGTTGTGTTGTGACCCTCTGCTTGCCACTGAAGCTTTAACCTACTACTTAGGTGTAATCGCTTGGATAGGACTCCAACTCATTGGAAGGTGTTTCAAAACACCCTAAATCTTCCTTCCTGCGTTTATTAGTTTGCAACAGTAAATCACCATCAATCTTAGCAAACAAGACAGTCTAGTCTTGTTCGCGGCATAATAACTCAATATGTTTACCCATGAGGATAATAAAGTAATAAACCCAGCAAGTATGCAAAACCTTATCGAAGTCGTTGTGAGGGCACAAACATTTCCTATGCCTCCTAAACAGCGAAGGTAGTTGAATGCACAAGCACACAAACTAAACCGGACATTCCTTCATTGTCGATAAGAAATACTGCAGCGTATATAGACTCGGCCAGAATGCAGGTGGTGTTTTTTAATTCAATGACGTGGAAAACAATCACGATGGAGTCCCTTCCGTCCCCTCTCTTTAACCCAGAATGCAGAGAGTTGCACCATATCTGGGCTCATTTAGATTCAGAATGGCTCTGCACCTCCTGTCCCAGGGGCTGCAAACTAGTTCTTGAGAGCAATTTCATTTGCTGCTGTTGACTTTTACACACACTGGCGATGAAGCAAGATGCCGGTACAGCTGGAAACCACAGGCTGAAGGCCACGCTTCTTATGGACAAGGGATGTCATGGAACTCTCACAGACCAGGAGGCTGAATAACTAGTCACACAAGTACGTCTTCCAAACAACACTTTAAACACCAAGAAGTCAGCCTGCGTGGATGCTATTTATATAAAACATGAAAGGTGAAGTGCAGTGTAGTATTGTCTAAATGATCTTACAGTACCGGATGGCCTAATTGCTGTGACCTGCCAACAAGCATTAGAAGAAACAGCATCCGAATGAGTCTGCTCTTGACATGCTAACTGCGCATAGTGCACATGCCTCCGTGCTGTAGGTCTTGCGCACCGGTTGATTAAAGCCGGGGCCCCTGTTTTTTCTTTTCGACACAAATAAGAGGGACAGCCGTGGCCATGCCTCCCTGCCTGGCTCTCAGAGCTGCAGCAGAGATGTCAGAGAGCCCACACAGTCACCCAAGCCCTCAGGGAGGACCTCCTGATGGAGGCAGCAGGAGCGAAGGCAGAGCTGCCTTGGTAATGTGGAACAGACGGCCTGGAGGAAAGGGAGCTGGAGCGGGTCAATGGTCAAACTCGGTACAGGCAAGCGCCACTCAAACAGGCTTTCACACCGTCTCCCTTTTCCTCAGCAGCTAAGAACTGGGCAAGTCACCGAAGCTTGAAAGGCATCAAGATGATTAGTGTCGGCGTCTCGCTGAATCGAGAGATAATTGGAACGCCGCTTGGTGTCTTCGTCTGTACAGTTGGTAAAGGTGCCCACTTCTCTCCTTGTTGGAGCCCGGCCTAAAACACTTATCTTTGGAATGGCTAAATGTGACGAATAGCAGACTATTTTGTGATACAGGCTTGGTAAAAAGTGTTGGTGTAAGGTCCAAATGACCTTCAGCATCCGCCAAGCATGCAATACTTGATTTCCTCACATCTGTCTTTCATTGCAGCCACCCTGGTTTATTTTCAGTCGTGCTTATTGAAGCCTATTTTTGCCCTGTTTGCTGAGATCTTATTGGCCAGGGAACTATAGCTCCCCCGTTGCTAGCTGTCTTTGGCAAGTTTACAATAGCAGGAATGCAATTGACTCCGCTGGGGTGAAACAGGTCAGTCCATTTTGGCCCAGGCTTACCTCTGCAGAGGGAGCAAACTCCCCTCAGTCTCTCCTTTCTCCTGTTTGTCTATCATCCCCCACAACCTGTGGATTAGGCTGAGCAATGCCAAGGCATGAAAGGAAGAGTCAGGCTTTTTGTTACTGCCCAGGCTTTTAACAAGAATGGAGTTGGCTGGTTTTATCCTCCCCGGCTCTCGCCAGCAAGCCTGACATGCGTGCCTGACGTCAAGGACAGCTCAGCGAACGTCCACAAGCGCCTTTCAGCTTTGTTTTTCACACAGATGACGCTACTCGGTGCACGCTCGTTTGTTTGTAGGCCCACACGCGTACACGTGCTCTTCGCAGCTCGTGGCGCGCACACAGACAGACTTCCGCAACAGCGCACGTCCAGCGTCCATCCTTTTTGTCACGTTCTACAGACGCTTCGTAAAATGAGACATCTCGTTAGCGTTAGCCTGCGAGGCAACGAGACAACAGCAAGTCGTGTCTAGCCAAGCCTAGTAACAGATGCAACGTGTCAGTCTCCTGACACCTCGAGCTGACTCCTTCAGCTGCCGTCACCCTGCCTCGTCAGCGCTCAAGACAAACTCGCACTCGCCCCTTCAGACTTTCTTCAAACAGCCATTTGAATTTCAATTTCCTTTCAGCCCAGCTGGACTTGCACCATTATCTAATGGGCAGGGAATTACAGGGGCTGGACGCCTCCTTCCAGCGCTCCTCTTAGACAGTTTGGCAGTTTAAACGCAATTTTACGTAAACCATCCATTCTTCTGAGTTTAATGAGGAATTTATCACAGAACATTCAGGAATGATGAGGCGTCAAATAGATGCAAAGTATTGGCTGAGAAGATCTCAGCTAGATTCTTGTAGTTAAGAGTTATGACATATGAAAGTGACACAGGTTATCATGGAGAAGTATGAGATACGTTTTAGTCATAGGATAGGTGTATTTACAAGGTTGAGTATCCTTACAGAATGTGTATGAGATTAGTTTCCTTAGTGTAACGTCCTACACTTTATTACTGTTATTTTCATAACATTATTGGGCTAGGCCTTAGCATTCTCACTCTTTCCAAAGCCACCAAAGTTACAGGCTCCAGCAATGTGCTGGATTTGACATTTTATACTCGAAACTGTGTCTGATTTGTTAGCATAGTGACTATGCTAAACCACCTCACCACTTTCTTCAGGGTAAGGAATGCGTATTCCCACTAGCTGGTTTCCTCCTCCATTGCTTGTTTACACTGCCACAATAACCTGTAGGGATTCCAAAACCAACGCTGTCAGTAGAAGACAGCACAGTGACAAAGCAAAGGACCAAGTAAGGTTCTGTGGCTGCCGCGGTTCTGGGTGGAATGTTGTGGAGTTCCTGGTGCTGCAGACGAGGGAGGCGGGGGTCAGGCTGTGTTGCCCACTCATTATGACTTAAGCTCAGAAGGACTTTTCTGCTTAGATAAGGGTTGTGTGGATGTGTACTTGTGTGTGGACGTGCGTGTGTGTGTGTGTGGGGGTGAGGGAGGGAGGGATGGTGAGAGACAGGGATCGTAGGAGGATATAAGGTTGGGAGGACCTGCCAAAGGAAAATTAATTGCTCTGAGGATTCTGCTGAAGTCTTATTACCGGCCTCTTCCTCAGGCCGCCTCCTAAAGCTACAGCTGCTTTTCCTCCAGGAGTGTACGCTGCGTTTGCTCCTCTGTCAACGGCTCTCTATCCATCACTCTCCCAAGCCAATCACTTCTGCTGATAGTTCTGCCAGTCACCAGACCTTGAAAAGGTGCCACCCGTGACCATCTTCAAAATCTAGTGGCCAAGCGCCCTTAATAGTTTGCTAAACACAACTTTGTTTACCTCACCATTTTTCCCCAAAGTCTCATTCCGGGTCTCACCGAAGGGTGAGAAGGGAAAGGTTCCTTGACAACGGTGACCATCGCAAGCCCTCTACCCTGCTGTTTAGGGTGCGTAACCCGAGCGTGGTGCCGTTCATGCGGCGGTCAAGCCTAATTACAAATGCGCCAGCGTGTGTCTTTACTTTCTGAAGGGCCTCTTGCTGTCGGTGTGGCTTTCTTTGGCCTCCGAGCACACAGAAGGAGATTTTAACAACCCAGTTGGCTCAATAGGAGCCAGCTCTTATTACGCTCGCCATTCAACACCTGCCCTTTAATTGATTAAGTCACTCTCACCGACCCCTTTTACCACCCCCCTCCCACTCCCATCCCTGCGTCAACCGCTCCCAGATACCATCTGGACCTACTCTCTTAACATCCACGTTTCATAACAAACCTCGAAACTGTCGAAGTAGCCAAGGGCCCGGAACAAAGCAGCCCTGTTTCTTAAAAAGGTTTGCCAGCCGTGACCACATTGGCCTCTCTTCATCAAGGAGCTGGGCCTCAACCAAAGGCTGCTTCTTCTAGTTATTAACTAACACTCTGCCAACAAACGCAACGGGGGGAGGAAACCTACCCCGAAAGAGAAATGAATACCTGTTTACAGTCCATTATTTAGAGCAACAACCCTGAGGAGGGCGACAGGGCCTAGAAAGGAACTCTCATGAAGGAGGGAAAGATGTTAGGCTCCCCAGGGGGTGAGACAGCCAGGATTGTTTTTCTATATTTGTTAGCTTCGTGCTACTTCTTTTTCGAAGTTTGAAGAGAAAGTTGCTCCTGGAGACGTTTCTTCATCGCACGCTTCCACCAAAACAGGAAACTGGCCAATCTACCTTGGGAGCTGAGATAGCTGGCAGACGTGATAATTGTCTCTGCGGGAATCTTTCTGGTACAAAACAAGCACCCGGGGTACGACAGCCCTTTGGTGTATGAGCGTGTGTGTTTGTTCACAGGTAAAAAAAAGATGCACTTTCCCAAGTGTCTTAACTGTAGGAGATTGCCTGCATACAAGCTTTGTTTCTCATGCGCTCTGTCATTGTAGCGGGAGCAAAGGCTTAGTTCCAAAAGTCTAAGTAGCTGAGCTCTTAGGCTTCTCCATGGCCTCCAGTGGGAATGTGGATTCCTCTGCATGTCACGCAGCCCTACAGCTGCCAACAGACTGCTCACGCTGGCCCGGGTTATCAAGGCTACATGGAGAGGTGCTGTCCGTGGTCCTGAACCTTGCGATTGACACTTCGCTGAGTCTTCCTGGCAGTAATTGGGATTTGAACGAATTGAATTGAATGTTCTTAGTTTGTGTTTTGTGCGTGAGAAAGCAGTGTTAATGTTTGAGACGGGTTGAATTCGTGGCTGGGTGAGGCTATTAAGTAATTCAATGGAGATGTATGCTTGTTCATAAAAAGAGGACTGATTAAAACCATAATGAACCAGAGCGCTTTACCCACTTAAGAGTCTAATAATGAACTTCATTCTGAAGCGCTGACTATTGTTTCACCAGAATCTTGAATGACTAAGCTAACTGTGGATGTCTGTAGCAAACAGATCGCAGCCCGAAACTAATCTGCTAACCTTCCTTCTCAGGCGTCCCTGCTAAGCGTCTCACTCCCCCCCCCCCTCCGCCCCCACACCCCCCAGCTGGAAAATGATCATCCAGCCTGTCCCCAGATAAATCCCCTGCTATCAGAGTGCTTGGATCAGCGTAAGAACCCTGGATGGAGTCTAATAATGAACTTCATTCTGAAGCGCTGACTATTGTTTCACCAGAATCTTGAATGACTAAGCTAACTGTGGATGTCTGTAGCAAACAGATCGCAGCCCGAAACTAATCTGGCTAACCTTCCTTCTCGAGGCGTCCCCTGCTAAGCGGTCTCACTCCCCCCCCCCCCTCCGCCCGCCACCCCCAGCTGGAAGAACGATCATCCAGCCTGTCCCCCAGATAAATCCCCTGCTATCAGATGTGCTGGATCAGGGTAGAGAACCTCCTGGATGGTAGCTCTCCAGGAACGGTGTAGTTCAGCCCTGCCCTGAAACCATCCAGTGCTGAATGGCCTAAACGGCTCCTAAATGACAGTCCATGGTGGGGGGGGGGGGGGGGTAGAGGAGCACAACATGATAATGACAAAATAACGAGATAGATGAGGGGTTTATTTTTTTTAAAGATTAATTCCAACAGCTAAAAAAAATCCCCAGGGTGGGATTAGGCTGGGATAATTCACTTGTCTGGCTTACAAATGAGCCGTTTCCTCTCCCGCTCTCTGCCTGGGTACAAGGTGCACCAGCACATTACGAGCAGAAGGCAATCAAGGCTCGGCCGAGGAAAGGAGCCGCTCCTCTGACAACCAGTCCTCCCGGGGACAGCTGAAGGTTCTAGAACAAGACGTAGGATGGGGTCCTGCGGTGGGGGGACGTTGAACGACTTGTACGCACTGTGCACAAACAAGCCGACCAAAGAATTGTTCCTGAGATGTTAGGAAAACACGATGGATGAGGAAGTATTGATAATGTACTATGTATTCTTTAGGCAATCCTACCCTAGATGTTTTTGGTGTTTGTTTAGCCTTTCTGTCACTATGAATATATATGTATTGGTGAATTATGGAGACATTGCCAGGGAGCAACATTGCCAAATAGAAGTCACAACACACGCACACAGTACAGTCTCTTTTGTTCTGCGACCTGGTTCTGTTTCCCCAGCTCCGGTCAGGATGTCCAGAGAGCCAGTGTTATAATCAACCTGCCAAACCTGGTTCGCCAGAACCCAGCAGAGACCTTTCGTCGGGTGGTGCCAAAAGTCCGGGTAGGCCCAGACCTCATGCTTGTTCAAAATGACACTATACAGGCACCGAATTTTTGTAATAACTCACAACAAACAGCAGTCCAAAGCATTTTAGGTCACCCAATAGACCGTTTGTGTTAGCGTTCAGTATAACATAAATAACATAACATCATACCTATGAAATACGCTCAACTTTTCCTAAGTAGCATGCTGACGTGCTGTTATGTGAACTGTCACCTACATGTTTATACGAGGCTCGGCACAAACTGGCAACAAACTCCCACGAAGAACCAATAAAGACTTTCTCCCACTCCCACCATCTCGCCCTCCCTCCCTCTGAAACAGGAAGTGCTGCACGTGGCCGGGGTGGACATGCAGCTGGCGGCGGCCGGCTCCTTCCTGACCGTGCTGCAGGACGACATCGTGCTGATCCAGACGCACACGCACTCCATCCTGCAGATAGTTCTGCTCAACCTCGACCACAGAGATGCAGGTCAGCACGGGCCTGCTCTCCCAGTAACCATGTGGGGTCCAAACTGGCAAGGAGGAGATGTTAGCTCGCTTGCTTAGCTTTTTCGTTTCAGATTCTCACTGCGCCAGCTTGCAGGGAGTCCCAAAAAAAAACAACCCGCGTCTGTGTGCAAGCGAGGGCGTGAATGCTGCAGTTCGCATTGGCAGCGGAGCTCTGCAGTTGTGACTTGCCTGTCGTTAGCTGGCAGTGCAGCGCGTTGGCAGTGTACCATGCTCTCTGGCACGGGGCGATCTCTACATTTAAGACCCTGCCTGGCAACAATCGGTGGCATCGGTTCTGTGTGTTTTAATTCGTCCTCATTCTGTTTTTTCCCTGCCAACAGTAGTGAGCAATGCGTGGCTAGAGACGTTGCTGTCAGCAATCGACGCTTTACCAAAGGAGACCATCAGGCAGGAGGTAACATCAAACTGAAAATTCTCTGAGAGTTGAACCAATGTGCTTTCACTACAAGTAGAAAACCTGTCATTTACTAGAGGCCCACCCATTCGTAGACGGACGTGGCCTGCCTGGCCACGTTTACTCTTTAGTAGCACACGTTGCAGAAGGTACATGCCGTCAAAAATATCTGAGCGTCCTGTTCCCACTGTCCGATCCCTCAGATTCTGAGTCCGCTGGTGTCCAAAGCACAGCTCTCCCAGTCCCTCCAGGCCCGCTTGGCCAGCTGTCGTATCCTGGGGAAGGTGGCCTGCAAATTCGAGTCTCCCATGTGAGTCTGGTCCCCCAAGAGCGTCTTCCTCCCACTCGGCCCACGCAGAAGCCTCTGATGCTAAATGAGCTTTGCACAGTGCCTGGGTTTACCGAGAGAGAAACCAGAGGAGGGGGAGGTGGGGGGGAAGAGGGGGGTGATATTTCATTTTCTTGTTCCCTTTGATATGCTCAAGAGTGAAGAAAGACCTTCTGCCGCTTGTGAGGTCGCTGTGCCAGGACGTGGAGTACGAGGTGCGCTCCTGCATGTGTCGCCAGCTGGAGAACATCGCCAGGGGAATCGGGTAAACAACAACAAGCAGGGAGACGAGGGGTACCCTTCATCTAGGAGCGCAGGAGAAACCTGGTGGAAAACCACTGCATCATGAGATGAACGGCTATAGTTGCCAGACTCACAGATGGCGTTCTTAATGCCTGCGTTGAGTCTAATATAGCTTTGCGCCTAATAATTTTCTACAATAATTCCATAGCTGAGAGCCCATAACTGACGTACAGTTATTGTACACTGTACATTATTATTTTGTATTATGACTACTACTACAAAAAAATATTATTATTATTATTACAGTTCGAAGTCATATATACACACTCCCGTCCACACAGTTTCCTTCTTTATTACATAACCCCTCCACCCATACACCTAAGACAACACCTAGACAAGACCAAAACATCAAGGAGTGAAGGAAACTCCAGAATCCGAGTGTTAGTATCCGAAGCGGTCAGGATGTCTGCATAGCAGCGTTCCAGGAGAAGAGTGTGGCTCCGCAGAGTCTGGTAATCCCTCAGCTTCTGGCCGCCTCTCCCCCGTGGACTCCAAGTCTGAACCACTCCAGGTCTGATAGACTACCGTCCCTGGGAAGCCCAGGCCCCTGCTAAGCCATTTGTCAAGTTCCGCCCCGCTTGCCATGCAGCTCAAAGGCCCTCGACGCTTAGACAATCAGAGAGCCGGCCGGGGAAGAGAATTGCTTACCATGGAGTTGATGCTTAAAGACACAGGAGATAATGGATACATATTGACTAGATACTCACAAAACTGCACACGGCTGTGTTTATCCGCAGGCTTGGGTATACTTGAAGGATGCATCCATGCCAGTCAATAAATACTTGGTCTCGTTTTACTCCCCCCGATGAGAATAATCTCAGAAGTGAACGAAAGTGGCTGATATGAATACACTGTGTTGATGTCTCTCTGTGATGCACCAATGAGATTTTCTCGGTTCGTTACCCAGGTTGGACCACACCAAGGCTGCAGTGCTACCAGAGCTGGTTGAACTAGCTCGCGACGAGGGGAGCACAGTGCGCCTGGCTGCCTTCGACACCATCATCAACCTGCTGGAGATGTTTGACAGTGGTGAGGAAGTCACTTAGACCTCTCTAGAAACACACTCGCGTACGTCTAACAGAATACCCGTAGTTAACAAACAAACATCATCCTACACAACCTTATAAACCTCCAACCCGTCTTATGAACTTAAAACAATTTATTTACAAGCTACAGTATGTCAAATTCATTTAGAGGCTTAAATGAACCTCAGAAAAAAACACTTGCAATTCAACTGTCGGTCTTCAACAACCTTGTCGAAATGGAAATCACCCCTGCCGGAAGCACGGAGGCCAGGATGGATGTATATCAGGCTGCGTGACTTTCCCCCAGCCCCCGTGCCTCCGCGTGCGGTGCGGCTCGCTGCATCCCTCGCACAGCCCACGGAGCCGTCTGCGTGGCCGCCATGACGCTCGCAGCCCACGCTGCTTTTCTTCTTACTACACGGCGCCCACCGCCAGCCCACACCGCTCGCCGACAGGCCCAGCCGGTTCTCATTCAGGCGCCAAGGTGGATGGAGCACATTTTTAGGCTACTCCCACCATGCAACAGCATGACTGTTTGTCGGCGGTTGTTCGGTGTGCTATTAGCGTCCTGTAAGAGGTACGGAACGGTCATTACGTTAACCCCGCGTTGGGTCGAGGAAATAGACAGGGAAATTTTATGTCACAAAGAGAGAGAAACAGCGGGTTGTGATAGGCTGGTGTTTCTAAAGAGATCTCTCTTACTGATTAAGGATATGTCCAGCTATGAAACGCCTGATGGAGCCTGGAACATCAAGGCCTGGAATCGTCTGTGGGGAAACGCCAACTTTTTTGGGGGGGGTTTTCTGGGGGGGGGGGTTGAGTTGGGATTTGTCCTCCGTGACACTTTCAAGACGCCCCCGCGCACTCCCCCGCAGAAGTACTTTGATATGCAAATACCACACTTGTGGTGATAGTTTTGCCGCTTCCTCTGACTTCGCTGTCTGTTGGAGCAGCCCACAGTCTGGCGTCTGTAACGAGGCCTGTGCACACGTGCCAGGAATCCAAGGACACAAGCTGAATGCTCTTCCAAGAGTCGTCTCTTTTTCCATCTTCTTAGGATGGCTGCGCCTCGCCGGTTCAAAAAGACAGACGAGGTGATGCTTCTCTCCCCCCCAGTTTTTTGTGCTCTCCTTTTTCAAGAAAACTGGATTGAACGTGTATTCAAGTCCAAACACGATACTTACCCTCAAGAAAAGTGCCTCAGCGTAGAAAGGCTTGTATGTTGCATGCCTTTCTAGATTCTAGAGTGTTTGGCTAACTCTCTCTCCTCTCGCCTGTCCTCCCCTTTTCAGACGACAGAACCAGGGTTATATTCCCGCTGGTGAAGACCTTCTGTGAGAAGTGCTTCAAAGCTGACGAGGCGGTCCTGGCTTCTCTGTCGTTCCAGTACGGCAAGCTTTGTCACGGACTTTCCGGTAGGTTCTGTGTTTGCAAAGGCGTACCAAGCCGTTGGCTGGTACCAGCCACTGCACCGACAGCTCATGGTTACGTTTCCGAAATTCAACGAACAACTTAAGTCGTCATGCAAAACTACGTATGCATGTTTGCTGTACATGCTTCTATCTATTCGTACAAAAACAACTGCTTTCCCAAGAAATGGGATCTGCTGTCGCAATAGAGACACAACTGTATGCATACATGATTGTCTACAACTTCCAAATTCCAAGGATTAAATTCTAGTAGATAGCAGAGTTGACTAGATAGTAGTTCAAGACGTATCTGAAAGGGGAGTGGTGACGTCTCTCGGTGGTTTGGCCGCAGCCTCTTTCACAGACGAGCAGCACCTGTGGTTCCTGGAGTTCTACAAGAAGCTGTGTGTTCTGGGGCTGCAGCACGAGAACGGCCACTCGGAGAACCAGGCCTACCCTCTGGAGCTGGAGAGCAAGTACGCGCTGGTGCGCCGCAACTGCGCCTACAACTTCCCCGTGAGTGACCCCCCCCCCCCTCTCTCTCACCGCCACTTACCCTGCTCACACGCACGCAAACACTTGACAGAGAGAGAAGATTATTGTTATTCCCACCAATGCGATTGAGGATGAGGCTTGGCAGACCTGCCACCTACGGTACGTGGGATTCGAAACGTGTAGTCATGGATTTTTTTGTTTTTTTGTTGTCATTGTCCTTTTTGTCAGGTTGAGCTTTTATATAGTGATAGTTTCTTCCAGCTGTTACTGTTTTATTTGTGCGTGTTTTTCTTTTACTCTCTTCCAAAGAGTTGTAGTATTTTACACACATTCAGGTTTACATACCAAACTCCTTTAGATTCCTGACGCTCATTATAGCAACTTAAGAATACCTCCCGCAAGGCTGCAAAGATCACATAGAAAGAACATTGTGTGTCGAAATTGTGTGCTAACCATCTAGTGGAACAGTTCTTCTGAGACACACACAAACCATACTGTCTCGACTGACCCCGTAAGCCTGGTGTCGCACACGAGATCAGCCCTGCCACAGTGCTGTCTAAAACTCATCTGGGCTGTTTCTGGCCAGTTATGAATAGGCCCCAGCCTGCCTACCTGTTGTTGAAGCACAACACATGTCCAACAAACAGCAGGAAAGGTACTGAAGCGAGGACAGTTGTTTTGCTCGGCTCGTGTTGCTGCGTTGGGTTGCAGCTGACAGTTCTTATCTATTCTCTTGAAGTGGGGAAAAAAACCCTTTGTCGGCAGTTATTACGAGCAGCGTCAACTTCTGTGTGCGTGTGCGTGTTTGTGCGAGTGTGTGCGCTTCTGTGTGCGTGAGCGTGCGTGAGCGTATGTGTGTGTGTGCGTGAACGTGTGTGTACGTGAACGTGTGTGTGCATGTGTGTGTGTGCGTGCGTGTGTGTGTGTGTGTGTATTTTTAGCCCTCGCTCCCTGACCACGGTAGTGGTATCTTTGTCTGGCTCTGTCAGCAGTAGGGAGTTAAAAGGTTGTCCTATGGTCACACTGTCGGTCATACACACACTCACACACACACACACATTCACCGTAAACACTCCCGCCAACACCCACATGGTTCCATGTAATGAGGTCAGGAGTATAATAGAGAGCCTCACTCAGGGGAGGCGTGGGGGGAACAAAGGCCCTGCGCTCGCTGCCTCGGAGGTCCTGTCCACAGGTCTTTTGTTCCAGCAGCCCTGGGTCTCTTCCCCCTGGACCAGTGAGGCATGCACAGATCCCTCACCACCTTAATAATGGATCACCCACTTAGCTAGCAACCACGCCTGGATGTCAGCGCCACCGCGGCCAGTCCAAACTGGGGGACAAACCGGACTTTTTCTCTGTAGCAACTAAAAATGGGGGGGGGGGGGGAGAAGACTGTTTGGGAGAAGATTAGAATGAGGTTGGGTGTTTGTAAGCAGTTGCTGATGCTCGTCCCTTTGTGCGAGCTCTTGCGATGTACGCAACCATCATTTGTTTGCTGCTTCCAAAAACGGTTCAGCAACCAGCGCACTCTCTCCCTTCCCTCCCTCCCTCCCTCCCGCCCTCCCTCCCCCCCCTCCCTCCCCCTCCTCCCTCTCTCTCTCCCTCTCTCTCTCTCCCACTCTCTCTCTCTCTCCCCCCCCCAAGGTTTTCATTTGTCAAAATGTGTTTGCGACACAGCCAGCGCGTCAGTGTTCTAAGTGGTAATTGATAGCCATTTTGTGTCACTTCAGCATTTCGGCGCCTCTAGTTTGGCAGATATCTAAAATGACTATAAAAGTCCCCCTACACAGTTAAGTAAAGTAGTTCCTCTTCCTTCTCTGAGTCCTGCAGACAAGCCTTGCAATAATGACAGCAATTTCCTCACATAATTAAACCAAGAAAAGGCAGACTTTGATGAATGAGAAGTTGTCCGAGCCTGAACGATCCGAATTGAAACGCTAGAACATCAAAAGTCAAGCGCTCGAGCACGTTCCGACCGTAGCCGGACATGGTCTCACGTGTGTCCGTGACCTCACTTCCTCCCCTAGGCCATGGTGTTGTTCGCCGACCCCAACCACTTCCTGACGGAGCTCTACCCCACCTTCTCCAGCCTGTGTCACGACCCTGAGATCAGCGTACGGCGCACCGTGGCGGAGGGCTTCCATGAGGTGAGACCGGAACATTCCAGATGCCAAGCCGTAGACATTTCGTGGGCTGAACTCCATTAGACAGCTGGGTGTCAGGTATAAGTCACAGTTCATGGTCCTCGCTGGCTGTGGGAGCTGGCCAGGCAGCTGGCTCATGTTCCCTTCCAAACTCTCCTGCTTCGCTGCTGTCATCCAACTGATTCCTTGTAAATCTTTGATTATTAGATAGTAAAATGACATTTTCCCTTAATTGTTTGCATGTGCATTCAATTCTGCCCACTTTGTATGGTGCCATTTTCTTGCTTGTGCTTTGCTTCTAACCCAACTCTCCCCGTTCCAGATTGTCAAACTGTTGGGGCCCAATGTGCATTTAACAACAAGACGGCTGTCGCTCACCCTTGTTGCTGCAGTGATGGACTCATAGAGGTGAGCCCTTCAAAGTGAAAGCTTCGCAAAGAGCTCACCACAGACAACAGACATACAGACGACACGACAGACAGACAGACAGGCAGGCAGCAGGCAGTCAGCAGGCAGCCAGCAGGCAGCAGCAGGCAGCATGCAGCAGGCAGCAGGCGAACCCAGCTGCGTTCTAGTCGCATGCAGGCTGACAGTTAGACAGGACAGTCGAAGTATAACAGGGACAGCACATTGACGGATAGTGATAGTGTATGTAGGTACAGTGACAGTGTATGCAGGTACAGTGACAGTGTATGCAGGCACAGTGACAGTGTATGCAGGCACAATGACAGTGCATGCAGGTACAGTGATAGTATATTCAGGCACAGTGACAGTGTAGGGTAACTTGCTCTTCTCCAGCCCCCAGCTGCCATAACTTGGAGCAGGACATTCCTAACTGCTCTGGGGAAGCCCAGGATAGTGGTGGTAGGGTTACTCTTGGTGGGGGTGAGGGAGTGGAGAGGCACAAGGAGGGGAGGGCTGTCTATCTGTATGTGTGTGGGTGCGTGCTCGGCTTCTTCAGAGCACCACAGTGTCAGTACCACAAAGATGCAAGCATTCTTTCAGTTCCTAAACATCGATTATACTAAAAGTTGAAAGTCCTCCAGAATCCTTCCGGTGGAGAAAGTGCGCTGGAGGTTGAACACCAGCTGCAGTCTGTGTAGCTAGCTCGTGCCCGTGTTGTTTAGACCCCCAGGTAGAAGCTGTGGTAGCCGGTCAGAACCTGACTGGCTCCAGGGAGCCTCCTTGGGCTTTATGTGAGCGTGTTCTGGCTACTTGAACTACGAACACGAAGAAACCTGCAGCTCCCCTGACCAGGGCCGGAGGGGAACTCTCCACATCACTCGCTCTCTCCGTCTCCCCTGGGAGGCACCGTGTTATACACATCTAAGGGAGGGGTGGAGGGAGGAGGAGAGGGAGTAGGGGGGGGGGTTAGGAACAAACACGGCAGGCGGCTCCTCCTCCGCTCCTGCAGAGCAGCTGGGGTGGGAAGGCTGCTGTCTGATACCTGCTGCAGCAGCCCGTCCCAGAGTTGCACGCCAGTCTGTTGCTTTGGTCTGGCAGAATGTTTGAGTTCAGTAGGACCGTAGCCTCACCATCGCCTCACGCTACAGAGATAGGACCGTTCCTGTTTCAGTACTGCAGAGGTAGCTGTTGCAGTCTGATGCGTAGCACTGCAAAGATGGACGTCTTGTGTACTTCAAAGTACTTTAACGTCCAGACCCCATACTTTATAGATGCTCTTAGTCAATTTGGCAACAGAAAAGAATAATAGAGGTTGTATTCCAGCTGCAGTTCCTGTACGCAGCTCCCCTGCATAGATCAGAACCCTTCTACAGGTTATGCTAATCAGGCATAGCCTGCGGTCTCCAGACAGATGTTAAAATCCCTGCTACCTTGCAGACCTGCTGAGTTTTCCCCCATCCTCCCCTTGTAGTTACTGGATTGATTCATGCGATCGATTCCCCCAAGAGGTCCACCAGAGAGCGCGTCAATACTCAGCAATAGTTTGTTTTTCCTCCAGTACACTGAGGACGAAAAAGGAACCGGGGCACCAAAATCCTTGTCACCGTTAAATACCTTAGTTCAGCCAGTTATCAGATCGCTGATAAGTCGTATTCTGTCACTATTGCAGTCCAGCATTAAGCGCTTGGTGGTGTGTTGTGCAGGTGTTGGACGCTTTTCTGACCCATATCCAAGAGACCCTGGAGCTGGCGACGTCCCGAGGAGAGGGCGCAGGACTGGAGAACAAGGTCAGGGCTGTCCACCCCACCGTGTAGGCTGTGCTGGTTGTGTAGATGGGGCAACTTCTCCCTCTACTGGTGGGGTGGGGGCAGTGCACCTGCAGATCCATGGCATCGCATGTTGGGGGTTTTTCCGAAGGGGGGAATTTGGGTCGTGTGCCTTGTTTGGTGCATCGAATCAGAGACACGTCGTGTATCTTTGGGGCTGTTTTTGCTTGAGCTATGCTTTGCTCTTTTTTGTTTCATTTTTTTCCCGTCAGTGTTTTATCGTCGTCGATTCTTTGAAAACTTTGTGTCATTCCCCCCTGGCATCTGTGTCTGTTATCTTCTGCTGTATCTCTTTGTGGCCACTATCTCTTCTTCCCCTCGCTTGACATCTTTTCTAACTGTTCTCTGCTTGTCCCTGTCCCCCCTCCCTCTCTATCTCCCCTGGATCTGATATTTATTTTACTATTTACTTCTCTCTACTTCCTTTGATGCAATCTCCGTGTGTTCTCCTCTTTCCTCTTTCACTGCTCTCCCCTTTATATAAACATCTTCCTCCTCCCTGTCCCCACCCCCTCCTCCTCCTCCCCCCCTTCGTCTTCTCTCTCCATCCTACTAACAACATGCACCACTTCTCCTCTTCTCTCCTCCATCCTACTAACAACATGCACCACTCCTTCTCCTCTTCTCTCCTCCATCTTGGGATTCCTTCTCTCTCCTGTCTACTACCAACCCCTCACTCCCTCCTTCTCCCCATGTTCCCCTACCACCTCCCCTTTCCCCTCACTCCCTCCTTCTCCCCATGTTCCCCTACCACCTCCCCTTCTCCTCACTCCCTCCTTCTCCTCGTGTTCCCCCACCACCTCCCCTTTCCCCTCACTCCCTCCTTCTCCTCGTGTTCCCCTACCACCTCCCCTTCTCCTCACTCCCTCCTTCCCTCTACGGGGGCCTTTCAGCAGGTCAACGTTCCGGACCTGGTGGCGGCGCTGGCGGCCGCCGAGCAGAAGGCGGCGTCGTCCCTGCGTTGGCGCGTCCATGAGAAGCTGCTGCAGCGCTACGCCTGCCTGCCCCGTGTCGTATCTGGAGACCAGATCTACTTTCGCTTCCTGCAGAGGATGTTTGCCATCGTTACCACCACCGTGAGGGCGGAGACACGAACACACATACTCAGTCACATACTCACACACATATTCACACACATACTCCCACACACGTGTGGCCTTAATGTGAACTTCAAACTAACCTGTGCTCCCATCCTCACATATCTACCTCTCAACCAAAACACCATCTGCACCAAAGACATCGTTTGGAGACAAATAAAGCTTGAGTTACGAGTTCGTTGCGAAGGTACATTAGTAATAACGGCTATCTCCTCTCCCACCGCGCTTCCAGAATGTTCTCCCAGTCCAGAAAGAGGCAGCGAGAACACTCTGCATGTTCCTGCGCTACAACCGCAAGCAGGAGCAGAGACAAGAGATCATCAGCAAAGTGCTGCAAGGTGACTATTCTCTCTCTCTCTCTCTCTCTCTCTCTCTCTCCTCTCTCCTCTCTCCTCTCTCCTCTTTCCTCTCTCTCCCTCCTCTCTCTCTCACTCCCTCCTCCTCTCTCTCACTCCCTCCTAATCTCTCTCACTCCGTCCTCTCTCTCGCTCCCTCTGGAACATACACTTAGGCAGAGAGAGAAACCGAAAGATAAAAGTACCCTTCATTCACTTCCAGCACGCTCTATGTCAAAGCAACTTGACGAATAAATATCATTGATCAGGTACATTCTACATTCTCAGGTACATTACATTCTTCAGATACATATTAAATATTCTGGAAACATTCAAAAACGAAACAAATATCCTTAATCTATCTTGACCAAACCTTACCTGCCACTCTCCCAGAGCCTTATGACGGACCGCAGTCATTGGACCTGTAACCTTACTACAGAGTACAGCCTCTTCTACACATCACCGTGTACCGTCAAAAGAAATGCCAATTACATGATACCACTATAGATGCAGGTCGAGGTTATGAGAGGTTGTGAGGGCAGGCAGCCTTGCGTAGCGCATCTGTCACGCACACGCACACAATAGATGGTTACATGATACGTCAAGCGCCAGCCGACCTGTGTCCATATACAGCGTTGCGTACACACAGACACATGTACAATGTAAATGGAACGAAAACAGACACAGTTGACTACACTGAAATATAAATGTCCGTTTGAATACAAAAGATAGTGTTACCTCCGGTTTCCTAAACGCTCCTATTATCTAATTGTACCTGTGCTGTATTATTCAAGTTAAGTACTGTAGCTAACTAATCTTCATCCTGACAAAGATAACTAACTCGTTAAACAGAGGAGGTTTTTTTCCGGCCCTAATTGTGTGTTCCCCTTCTTTTGCCTTGTGTTCCAGAGCTGGGTCAGGGTAGAAGCTACTGGAACAGGCTACGCTACCTGGACCTGTGTGAAATCGCCATCGAGCTCTTCTCCAAATCCTACTTCTGTAAAAACTTCCTCATTCAAGCCCTGGAGCTGGTCAATGACCCTGTGGCCAATGTCAGGTAAGATACTGTACCATAGACGAAGAAACACCATCTGACTCATGTGCTTCAGTTTGTGTTCAGGTTGCATTCATCCATTTCCATGTGAGGCCAAACTGAGTGTGTCCATTTTCGGCCCCAGGTGAAAACTGTATGTGTACATTTGGCCTGGGTGTAAACTTTACTTGTGTATTTGGCCCCAGGTATAATCTTTACTTTTGTATTTGGCCCCAGGTATAAACTTTACTTGTGTATTTGGCCCCAGGTTTAAACTTTACTTGTGTATTTGGCCCCAGGTATAAACTTTACTTGTGTATTTGGCCCCAGGTATAAACTTCACTTGTGTATTTGGCCCCAGGTATAAACTTTACTTCTGTATTTGGCCCCAGGTATAAACTTAACTTGTGTATTTGGCTCCAGGTGTAAACTTTAAGTGTGTATTTGGCTACAGGTATAAACTGTGCCACATGCTGCCCCGGCTGCGCTCTACTATCCGGCTGCCCGCAGACAAGCACCTCCTGCAGCAGCTGGAGTTCTGCGTCCGCAAGCTCCTCTGCCGGGAGAAAGACAAGGATGTGGTGGCCACCGTCCGCAAGGTGAGGGCAGAATACACAATCTCTCAGCATCACAATATCTCTCAGCATCACAATATCTCTCAGCATCACAGTATCTCTCAGCATCACAGTATCTCTCAGCATCACAGTATCTCTCAGCATCACAGTATTTCTCAGCATCACAGTATCTCTCAGCATCACAGTATCTCTCAGCATCACAGTATCTCTCAGCATCACAGTATCTCTCAGCATCGCAGTATCTCTCAGCATCACAGTATATCTCAACATCACAGTAGCTCTCAGCATCACAGTATCTCTCAGCATCACAGTATCTCTCAGCATCACAGTATCTCTCAGCATCACAGTATCTCTCAGCATCATATAGGATCTCTCAGCATCAAAATATTCAGCATCTGGTGTGGTACGTTCCCCTACTTGGTTTTCTCTCTTTAACTCTTATCTTAAATCTCTTCTCTTTCTCAGCCTGTCTGAACATATTAGCTTTACACCTGACCCAGATCCCCCCCCCCTTAGCTGCTTGCTTTCTTTTCACTCTCTCTCTCACTCTCTGTTTTCTGACAGGTTCCTTTTTTTGTAGTCTTGCGTCATTCGTTCACAAGGTGCTGTGTAGAAAAGTAGTAGAATGATTTACTAGGTCAGCTCACTCAAGCTGTCTTGTTCATCAAGCACTCCCTGACTTTGGGAAGACTTGGTAGAGTTGGTTCTTCCTGTGACCTGGTGGAAGTGCACGGCCACTTAAATGCCTTGGAGCCTTCATCCTGTTGCTGTAACCTTACTAAATGGCCCTGAATGTAAACAAGCCCAGGGTCATATCTGTGTTTTTGGGGGGTTTTGCTTGTCATTTTGCGTGTCCTGATTTTTTTCAGACAGTGTTGGAATTGGACAAAATGGACATCACGGAACCAGTAAGAACTCCTATTCTTCACCATGAATTCCAGAACATATACACATCTATACAAGAGCTTCACACCCGCTTCCTCTCACACCGCTGTAATGTGACCAAACATCGTTCACCGGTCTAGAAATACTCAGGCGACAGATAAACATGTACCGCATAAAAGGCATCATCACCGACAAACAGTGACCTTTTTATTGACCGCTGTGCCCAGTTCCAACTCCTTTCTGCAGGCATGGTCTTGCTCATATAGCACTGAGCCGTCTGCACGAATCCTCCCTCACATACACCAGGGATTGAACATCACTGATACGAGCTGAGCGTTAGGCAGACGGCTTTTTCTGATTGTGCCACTGTTTTCCGTGTAGTACCATAAGAGGCACGAGAGAGACCTGCTGGACCAGAAGAAAGAGAAGGAGGAGGCCCTGCTAGTGGAGATGGTGAGTTTGACCTTCCTAAAATACCACTGCGTCACTCCTCCTGGACTGGCAACTGGATATGTTGACCCATCCCAAATGATTGTAACTCGATAAGAAATAGAATGAGGAAATGGGCTGTATCATAGCCAGCACATGTCGTTGTATTGCTTTGCTGGCATTGTAATAAATACCAAAAAATATCAATGTGAAATGAGCTTGAAGTGGCACAGTCTCAAAAACACGTGTAGCTTTTTTGGTGCGTTTTTTTTTGCCGCCCACAGTCGCGCATATATCACCATAAATTAACAATTTCAAAGAATCTATTTCCAACTTCAGGAAAGTGGCACGACTGTGATATTTCCAGTCGTGTGGTGTAAGAGCGCCTTCACATCTGCCTCAGCTACTTCCAAGGGACCCAGGTTATCAATGTCTGGAAAACAAAAATGTCCACCTCCTCTGACGTACCGTCAGAAGTTACCGGAACAATTTTAAATAATTGCGACAAGCAACAGCAAAAGGGCAGGGTAACTGTTAGAAGTTGAAGGATGAGAATAAGGAAAATAAGGATATTTTGCGGAACATTAAAAAAGAAATCACCATGTAAGTGCTAAATTAAATCCATTGACAAACCCCATTGCTGTCAAAGAGTAAGGTTCCGGTCAGCCCAGGAAATTGGGTCGGACAACAGAACATCCGCCAGTCCAGTCAGACAGACCCAGTAGTGTGCCTAGTGAGTGACAACCCCAGCCTGGGTAATGCCCTCCCTCAAGCCCTTCCACCTCTCCTCCCTCTCAGGAACAGCTGGAGCGGCAGCAGAGTGAAGTGAAGCTCACCAACGACAAACACAACGAGAAGAAACGTACGTGGGCTGTTTTACCCTCCTCCACCGCATCATTTTGTTGGGGATTTGAAAATCCTGCCGCCTTTCTGCTGCCATATTTGTGGGTGCGGTCTGCCTGGTCTGGGGGTGGGCTTGTCTTACATGTGCTGGTGTTTCGCAGGCAGGGACAGTAAGACAGGGCTGGCGGGGACCAAGGGCATGTCAGGTTCTACGTCTGGGGCTTCCCTGTCCACCTCTGCTGGTAAGAGACACAACGTCGAAACTGTCTGACACCACGGAAGAGACAGACAGACAGACAGACAGACAGACAGACAGACAGACAGACAGACAAGATACAAGTGCACACAGTACTCACTGAATTCAATTTCCCTCCTGTCACTGTTACAAAGCATGTCTGATTGCATGAGCGTACACACAGTTTGCAGCATCTGACACTCTACCTCACAGAATTTACTTTGGGCCAACTTATTTTCTCAGCCAGCTTTACCACCAGTAAGAAAGAGGCCAATCACTAGAGGTGTGCCAGTGAAATTGTTGTTGATTTGGATTCTAAGTGTCTCTTCACCCTTCCAATCAGCAGGCAAGGAGATGAGAAAGGCCAAACTGGCTAGGAGTAGGTCTCTAAGTAGCCACCCTACGACCCCCAAGACCGTCAATTCAGACAAGAGCCTGTAAGCACAGTCCTACCAAGTGTCATTAATGTCAATTAAGGTCATTGATTTCGATAATAGCAATACATTTCTCTCTTTATTCTGTGTCCTTCCAGAAAGGTGAAAGAATCTGGCAGCTGTCCCGGAACAGGGAAGAACTCCATGTTACCTATCAACGGTAATCTGTTTCCATTAAATAATCATGTAAAAAAGGTTCCACGAGGCTTGTGTTTATAGATGTCATTGCAACATGGCGGCTCCCCTCCGTGACATGCTCTTTCATGACCCCAGCAGACGACTCCATGCGTGGCCACCACTTCAGCGTGGCCTCCTCGTCCCTGTCCCCCACCCCGTCCTCCTCCTCCATGCCCGTCCTCATCCGCAGCAACGTCCCCAGCAACCTGGACCTCCGAAGCAGCACCCTGGACCACCGCAGCAGCTCTCTGGACCACCGCAGCAGCACCCTGGACCACCGCAGCAGTACCCTGGACCACAGGAGCAGCACCCTAGACCACAGGAGCAGCACCCTGGACCACCGGAGCAGCTCTTTGGACCACCGCAGCAGTTCTCTGGACCACCGCAGCAACACCCTTGATCACCGCAGCAACGGCAGCAAGGACACCCAGTCCAGGAAGCTCTCCATGTGGGTTGTCACTCACCGGCCCTACACCAGCTCCACCTCCAGCCCCCCATCCAGATATGGAAAGATTGGATAGATGTTTTGAATGTGTTGGAAGCTTAAGCTAAACAGTGGCTATTTCTCTCATAGCTTTCTCTAATCCTTTTTAGAGTTGTAGTGAGAAGTTGGTTTTAAAAAAACAAACTAACTATAATTGAATGTTTAACAGTGGATGGGGGGTAGAAAGTTCATCATAGCTTATCAAGGATAAGCACCTGCGAGTGATCCAGTCATTTTAGATCTACCTCGATTGTGTCAGATTAGGGTTAGGGGTCAGTTTGGTTTTCTCACACCTGTCACTTAACATCCCCCTCCCTGATGTAAACAAACAAGCAGCATGTAGGACGTACAAGGCATGATTCCAGACTAACTCCAAACCACTTGTTCATTACCAATAAATATATTGTTTTATTTAGTATATATTAATAGCAGTTACATAGTACTTACCACTGCTGATTCTGTTTTCCAAGGCATAAAGCAAGCGCAAAGACTAAAAAGTGAGCATAAGAGTGGTAAGTACGACATAGAAGCTAACTGTACTGGCAACCAGGTAATTACATAGGCTGTTCCACTGACAGTGGCTCTGATATAAGGTCTATGTAATAGCGAGTGTGTTCAAAACAATAATCCCTCTGTTAGACAGCAGTGAAAGATGAATTGCATGGTGCGTGACATTTGAGTGATTTCCCATTGAAGTTGCATGTTCAATCTCTATCTTCTAGCCCCACTGAGCAGAAACACAAATGAAACATAAAAGCTGAGTGGTTGTTGAAAAAAATGCCACTTCATAATTTGTATTGTGTGGAAAACACTACCCTTTTCATCGAGTTTGAATTACTGTTATTAAACGACTCAATTCTGTGACCACAAAGTCGTCCGTTTAGTAAAACAGGGTTACAAGCTCACTTTGGGCTGGAAAGTTGAAACACAGAGACGTACAGCTCCGCTGGCCTGTTACAGTTGTAAACGATGATCCTAACCAGCTCCACGTTTGAGCTCTCCTTTCTGTTCTCCACTTCTGTCTACAGGCAAAGGAAGTCCAACTCTTTCGGTATGCAGTCGGGAAGGGAGTGATGCTAGCTAAACACGAGAGAGGAGCTGTTACCCCCGACGATGACCTTCCCTCAGAGGTCGAGGCCAAGTGATCACTACACCCCTCCCCCCTCTCCTTCTCCCCCCTCCCATGGGCCCCTCCATCTTTATCAAGTTGTCAAAAAGCCCGTAACTCCTGCTTCAGATTCAAGAAACAAGACTGGAAACATAAGAACTGCTTCCTGCGGTCCCTAGGGGGCCAGGTTGGGAAGATTGTTCTTGCGCTAAATGGAGACAAACCAACATCCATCTCTGCCTTACTCACATATACCTGTAACATTATTTGTAACCTCTGATGTTCAGAAAAAAAGAGAGCAATTCCAAACAAATATGTAACAGTATGTATTTTATTTGTATTTTATTTATTGGGCAAATGTGATTTCTGTATTATAGCATGCTTTGCAAAAGTCTTTTCTTTATGTTTTATATTTTCCAAAGTGGCTACAAGAAGCACTGTATTTTTATGATTACACAATCCATCACCTTTCCTACACATGTAATTGGTTCTGGAAATTCTCCATTCCACCAATGAGATTGTGCCTGGTGCTGCGTAGCACCTGAGTGAACCGCCCACGCCAACCTTGAACACCCAATCAATAAACCTTATATTGAATATGTCTGGTTTTTAATGAGCATAACTTCAAATAACACACAGATTAATGTAACTACAGTTGGATCCTGACTAACACCATATTAACAGATTATAGATCAAGGTGAATATGTAAGACAGGTTAAACATAATTGCAAGAGGCTCAAATGTAAAAACAGGAAAATATTCAAAACAGAACTATGTTTCAGTGACGATAAACTTAAAAAACAACAAAACATTAAAAAGCTTTTTTTTCCAATGTATACCAACACCCCAATACCTCCTTCTAGTGCGCTCATATTTCAAAAATTAAAATACTTATGATGACAAACAATATTAGTAAGTTGTTAATAAATTATGTTGTTTCCAGTGGTCACTTCTTGGTGGGGTCCACCACCCTCCCCATCAAGAGAATGCTGCTGGTCTTCTCATGGTAAACCAAGAAGAGGAAGGGCCGATTGATGGTGAGGCGGGGAGGAGGGCTGGTGAAGACATCCGTTCCTCCGCCCGCGGCGCCGCCCGTTTCGTCTGCTGTGATGGCTACCTTGTGCGCAACCTGAAAACCAAAAGGTTGGGTTCAATCGGATCTCTGCCAAATAAACAGTATTTGTTGTACAACATGTTTACGTTAGACACTGCATCCCAGTAAAAAACCCATTTCCGCTACATTAGCTGTGGCGGGAGAACCAAGTATTAATGTTTCAACAAGAACAGGCACTCTGCATTTGTACTCAGCATTTTCATCCATCAGTGATGACTATTATCCACGACTCCATGACATTAGACGGTGCAACACTTAGCTAATGGAACTCAAATGAGCATGTTCCCTTGTCTATCCGGCTGTAATGAGACCTGGGGACCTAGTATCGTCTGAGGTTCTGAAACTGAAATGTCCTCTCATCACAATCTGGCTTACGACCAAGCTGGGAGTACAAAGAACCACTGCAACGTCCCCATCGACCTCTAGGATACTATACATGATAAACAATGGATAGGAGGACAAATATGTAATACGGACATGGTTGAATCACATCTTTTTGAATGACATGAGGAAGAGAAAGCCAATGCATGCCAGGTAAAAGAAGCAGAAAGGAATGAAGAAGAGACTGGAGAGAATAACAGCGCTGCTGAAAATGGGGCATGGAGAGAGATGGATCGCCTTCATCTTGATCTAACTCGCAGGAGATCGCCTCTGCAGCCATGCTGCTTGGATTACAGTCAGTGCTACTACCACTGATGCTACCGCCGCTATTTTATCACTGGAAAACAAGCCAACGCGATCCAGTGTTGAGCCGCCGCGAGGAGATTTTATCCGACCTCGGGAAGACGTCTTTGCTGTCACAGTGGCAATTACCCCAAACGGTATAAAGTAACCACAGGTGGACATGCAATACGCTCTGTGAAAGAAACCTGACAACACAGACAAACAGGCCACATTTCCAATGGCTCCTGCAGGGTGTCTGGTCCTCCTCTTATCCTGCTTCCATCTCCGCAGTCACTGACACATGCATGAGAAGGGGTGGCCACAGGTCAAAAGACAGGGGACACTGGACATTTTGGTGAGATAGGTTCACACATGTATATATACAATGTACAGAGATAGGAACATCTCATCTGAGATGTGATCATTTATATAAGACCTCCAAGGCACTGTGTGACCTTTCCATGTAGGGTGCCAGTGAATTTAACCACCATTACTATTCATTCCCCATACCAACTATAAATGCATTTTACTTTCGATATTTAAGGACTGCCCAAACTTTTGAAAGATTCTTATTTGTGTACTGTACACACATGCCCATCAAAGTAAATTCCTTCCTGTGTAAAATACTTGGTCATTAGACCTTTTCTGATCTTTGTCATTTCACTTCATATTTGCTTTTTATTGTTTCCTTTTTGCTTTGGTTATTTTGCCCAAAAAAGGCACAAATAATGATTTATTCAGTCTATGTACTTCACATGATTAAAAAAGGACAGGCAGAGACCATACACACACAGACACTTGCCTCAGAGAGCGTAAGTTCTTCCTGAACTCCTCCGATAGCAGACAGATTGTCCGTGTCACGGATGCCCAGGACAGGAAGGACACTCTTCAGCGAGTATGACTGCTCCAGCAATAACTTGGGCAGCTGGACCTCCAACTTCCTGTGAAGGACAGGAAGTGACGTGATTAGCAGTGGGCAGTCATTAACCGCGGTTTCACAACTATTCTAAGGGACAAAAATGAGGAATTGAATCCATAGCACAATCGGTTGGAAAAGTGAAAATGCTAAATAACTTTGTTAAGTCAGAGCAAAGAGGAAAAGCTCCTCTACTTTCAATTCCAAATATCAGTCCATTGGAACATGGAACTGGAAAGAGGTTCCACATACGTTCTCTTGAGCTTCATGACCCAGCCTTTGAAGCGGTCGACAGAGACCTCATCCTCTATGGATGTGCAGTCAGCGTTCTCGTCAGGCAGCAGGACCAGCATGGCGGCGCCGCCAGACATGGGGAGTTTTAGGATGCCCAGTTTGAGGGTGGGGTCATAGGCCAGGTGGTACTTGTCGGAGCGGAACATCATGGGCACCATGACGATGTGGTACTTGTCCACGTAAAAGCGCTCGTCCTGGGTGAAGGTTGCGTTGAAGGCGAGGGCGAAAGGAGCTGACAAAAGACCAACCTTTTTCATTCACGTGAATCGTTCACTTCCGCATAAACCTACACTCAGAGCTATACTTCCAAGTACCTTAGATAAGCAGGATTCCCTTGCATTTTAATATAGATTTCCTTATATTATGTCCATTTTGTAAAGTAACGTTAGGTTCTGAAGAGCTTTGTTGACACCCTTAAATGCTTATTCCCCAAACCTGAGGTGTCCTCACCTTGAAAGAAGGCGCCGGTCACGAGCATCGCCTTGGTCGCAGCGTCCGGCGAAGCGCCCAGCACATCTTTCACCTGCTCACCTGTGTTGCTCTGAGCAAAATTGTTAATGGCGGCCCTGGCAGCCTCGGGGCTGCTGAAGTCCACTCCCACCACTTTCCCACCATACTTGCTCTGCACCAGCCCGTCATACTCCTCCGCCACGGTGAACTTCTGATCGACTACTACGCCGACAGCCTGCTTTAAACCCACTTCACCATTCTGGTTTATGCTCATCTGAAGACCCTCAAAGAGACCTACAGCAGGAAATAAACGATTTTTTTGACCTTTTCACTCTTTTGCTTGCATGAACAATTACTTTCAATTCCTTTTAACCTCACCTAAATAACTAAATGGTAGCTAAATGTTTGTCATGCCAGTTTAAATCTAAGTAAATTCTGACCCAGATTTCTGGTTTCTTAATCATAGATGTAGAGTTTACTTTCATGAAGTAGGCCAGGGACAAATACCTGGAATCGTCTGGTAATCCAGAGAGGTAAAGCTGAGGGCTTCTAAGAGCTGCTCCCGCGTGGGGCCGTCTGCGCCGCTCATCAGAGCGGCCAGGCCCAGGGACACGGTGATGGGAGACACCAGGACGTTGGCGTCCGTTCTGCTAGCGATGGCGCGGTACAGCCGGGCGGCAAAGTCAGCGTTCCTGGTGCTGAGGTCCTGGATATCAGCAAGGCCAACGTCCTGAGCCCCCAGCTGCAGGGCCAGGAGCGGGAGGCAGGCCAGAAAGATGGAGATACGGTTCACCATGGTGCAGCGTGTTATCCCTGGAGAGAAAAGAGTGGAAACATCTACAAGGGGTCATCAGAACCTTGACTACAACTAAACACTGTAGCCGTGGAACTTCAGCAAGTGTACAAAGCATTTAGGAGGGTTGTTCATATTGGAGAGACGTTTGCAAACTGCTCCACAAGTGATGACTGAGGTAGTATTTTATAGATGATACTATACACAATAGAAGCCCAATAGCAGCTACTAATACAATGTGAAATACTGAATTGCCAGTAAAAGGTTAAACACTTTAAAACACATATGATTTTTTTATATATATTTTTATGGTTTTATGCGTTACTTACCCTATTGTCTGATTCCCACTTAATATTGCAAAACGACGTCACACTGTTTAGAAAGACAAAATACAATTTTAGTTGTTGGCTACAGCTGTGAAACCCTCTTTGTAGACTGAAAGGATAAAAGATAGATTAAGCTTTGGCATGTTTACAACATACGCATAGATGTGAATTCTAGGCATGCAATTATTCTCTGTGTTCGTTTTTGAAATGGTCATGAACTTGTTTATCTAATGCACAGGCCCAAAAGTATGTTGCATCGCATGTAACTGTTGGGCTTGGCGCATTAGACGGGCTATGTTCTAATATTTACTACGACAGCTCAATATGGATGGTTGGCTACACTGACGCCATAGTCTATGCATCCTTCATAGATGGAAAGCTACGTTAGAATGTAAACAAAAACACCCTTTCCCTACTTGAACGTCTTTGGCACGCTCGGAATGGCAGTTTTCGGTATATTTTGCTTTAGCATAAGGAGCAATTTATAGATAGCCGATAAATAACAAAAGCGAACTGTTATCTTCTATAATAAAATGCAGACGCCCAAATGACATAACTCGCACATAAGAGCACAGCACGTAGCTAGCTAAACACAAACGACTAAGACAGGCATCGTCTACTCACATTGTTTGTCAAGTATGATAATATGGCATTCCTTTAAAATGTTGATTATATCACTAAACTGGTTGCTACTCAAGAAGAAGGTTGTACGTCGATTTGAGAAGGTTCGCTGTTGCCTTTCATTTGCGGCATTCTCGCTCAAAATAACGTTTTGAGCGTACAACTGTACTGCTCATTGAACTCAGCAGATGGCAGTGTAGGTTTCCTATAGAACACATCCCTGAACTACTCACAATATAACTTTTGGGGTTTACACTGCATCCCAGAATACACCGTAGCCTATACACTATTGTATTTCCCCCCAAACTGTATTTGTTTCTTTTAATCACCTTGCTGTGTACCCATTTTATACCACAATGTTTTATCTTAGGTTTCTCAATCTAATGGCACTTAAAGCATTTTTGCAAACCATTGCATTTATATTTTCCAAATTATAACAACTACATTGTCATGTCGCTGGTGGACCACGACAGCTAACACTGATTGCAATATTGTATAGGTTAATTCATGCATTGGTTCACAATAGCATGTTGTAGGGCGGAGTTAGATGTATTGACGTTTCCTCCTGCTTCAGCCGGGCCGGGGAGCACAATCAGGATGAGTGAAATTTAAAGCAAGTTAAGTGTTCCAGGACTTCAACGCGATCTCTGAAATTATGACCAAAGTAGAAGGAACAACTTGTCTTTATAACTGCAATCTAAGGAGATAAGTACGACACGAGGTAAACTTATTTTCTCATCTGATGTTGAATAGCCGTGTGAACTGTCTATTAATTTGCCGCACTCTTTCTCAGAAAGTCAGTGGAATCAATTGGAGGCTCCCCGAGGTTTCATAAACCTTCTGTGTCCTTGATAATCCTGCAATTATGTTTATTATCTTTGAAAGAGAAACTGCACCGGATAAATATTGTTTCGAAGAAATGAATAGGCCACACAAATTATGTATAACGAATGAGGCTATTAGGATAAATATTATACAGGCCAACTGTCTATATAAGATTAACCTGATCAAGTGTTACAGTTCCTGTTTCGTGATGTTCGTTCGCGTTTCTGGAGTTCATCCACTGGGGCTAACTGATAATTAGTCGCCTAGTTTCTATGCCAGATACGCAGTCCTTGACAGTGCAGCCCTCTGTCTCAGCCAAGCTATTCTCCAGCATGGATATGCTTTTAGTATTCTAACTAGAGCATGTGTGAATCATCTGTTTCCGTGGGATTCTTCAGGAATTCTTCCTGTTCTCAGTGGGAAGGGTAAATAGGACTTAGACTATCGAACTGTAGGGGTGTGTATATCTGTTGGCTATTATGCAGATAGGAGGCAGGGAAGTCCAGAAGTATCTTTGAGTGAACAGGTGGATTACCTATTATGGTTTGTTACCCTGCGTGGGAAGATATTTGCTTTATGGGTTTTTTTATGTGTGTGGTAACATCAAGTTACCAATATTATTATACTTTTAACTAATTTTGAAAAAGATACGTTAACTTACTCAGGTCTATTACATAAGCCTATGCATGCATTATGACTATAAAATGCATTTGGGAAATATTTGTCCATGATTTGGTTGAACACAGCGCCTTTTTCCTTTTCCAAAATGTCACACTTGTTCCCTCAGTTCCTGAATGTCTGAAATTAACACATTGTGACTCAAGTCATCTTCAAGTTAAAAAGGGGGCTTTGCCCCATATGCTAGTCTTTCCAGTTCTGTGACATGCCATACTGTTGCTTGGTCACAGGGACATACAAATCTATGCAACGTGAATGAGGCAGCTATGCTGCTTAGGGTGTGGGGATAAAGTCCCCCAAGGGGGCTGGCCCTGTGCCATTTTGTACTTTGTAGCTTTTAATGGGCAAAGGTTAGGGTATGGGGGCCAAGTGCCAACATGGCCACCAGAGAGGAACCAAGGTTGGCTGGCTACATTTCAAATGAAGCAAAGCTTTGTGCACATCCACTGTTTTCTTCCTTTGGAAGTCAAGTGGAACTATATAGTGCAGAGGGAGGTTTAGAACAGCAAAATGAAATCAACCTCCTTTTTGGTTTGGGTCCAGATATGAATGAAAGGGTTACTAAAATGTCTGCCGTATGGCAAAGCAACAGCACGGAAGCATTCTTGGTCCTGGATCCAGCAAGGGGAATCGGAGCGAGCATAGTTGATCATGTGATATCATCCACGTTCATTTGGCCATCCATGTGGACAGGGCCACTGCCACTTCAACGTCCAGTCAACGTCCACGCGATTCAAACGCGTACTTGTGCAACAGGAGTGAGGCATTGGGCTTCAATCTAACGATGTGGTCTGCTCTCCACTGAGTGACTACCTTAGGTGCACTCCCCTTTCATTCAAGAGGACTTTCGTCCAGCTGTCCTAGTAACTGTTGGCATGGAAGTCTTTGTTGCCAGTGACTAATAGCTTGGGAGCGGGAAGGACAATGTTATCTATCACCTTATCGTCCTTCCCTGTAAAGACTTGCCTGGACAATCAGGATCTTTTAGGGATGTTACGACTACTATAAATGACATCGCATGCTACATTTATTGATGCAGTCTATGTTTTTCAATCACGTGCATGTTAATGTTTTATCGAATGCAATGGAGCAAAGGTTACGTCGTCGGTAAAGGATACCAAAAGTAAAATATGATCACAGGAAAGACAAACCAGTTAAGTACCACAGCTGAGACCCATGTCAGACGTGACCAGAACAGCTCCTGTCCGCTAATGAGATAGTCTGTTGTGGGTTCAGTTTCTCTCCTCCCCCATTATGACAAATTCAGCCCCAAATCAGAAGAGGAGGGGGGGGGGCGTATAATGGGCCGGTCAGCTCATTGTTGTGTCCCCCCCGTCCACACCAGCATTCACAAAAGCATTCTTTGGGTTTAGCCGGCGACCCACCAGCGAGGGGGTCAGGCTGCTACAGGCAATATCTCATTTTAGCTGAGAACGACACCAGAGTGAGTTTCATATGGTGGAAATGCCTTAGCACCTCATATTTAATTAGGAATACGTTTGAAGTGGCTGAACGTTAGTGTGCCTTGTTTGTGCTACCGACTTGTACTTAAGTGGGTTAAGCACTGATTTTTGGGGGGAATATGGATTTTGGCAGAATAATTGCTCATATACAGTTTGCTTACCCCTTGGTCTTTTGGCCCTGATTCAAACGCGATGTTTCCGCTCAACTGAAGTGTCACTAAACACTTTCTAAATGAATATGAACAACAACATGAACAGAAGTTCTCATGAAAACAACAAACATGAATATTTGTGCACCACGACTTCATGCTTGTATCAGAGCACTTGACTATAACACATCCCTAAGCCCCCCCCCCCTTTCTGTCTTGTCACATTAATTCCTAGGATGCATGAGAATGCGCCTGCCCTTGTGGTCCCTCAGACAGCGTTGCCTGACAGGCTCTCCCAGGACGAGATGCTGGCCCAGACCAGGCAGGTGATCCAGGGACTGGAGGCTCTGAGGCAGGAGCACCACTCTCTCCTGGAGGGCCTATTGGGAAGCCTGAACTGCCTGGAGGAGGGAGGGGAGAAGGAGAACACCAATAGAGACCCACATCATGAGGACCAATCCTCTGTTGAGGAGAAGGCTGGGGGCATCCGGCGGTCCCTGGAGACCCTGGAGCTGGGGCTCAGCGAAGCTCAGGTTAGATACTTTCGTGTTTGCATCTCTGGAAGGCCAGACCTTGAAAACACAGTGTGTTTCTAGTGTGACCATAACAACACTTTGCCCCGGCCCTGTGGTGCATTTACTCAAACAAACAGTCCTAACCAAGGCTGGAAGTGAAATGGCACAAAGCTTAAGGATCCTATGTGTAGCCGTGCAGTCAAGCTATCTTTGTCAGTGAACAATTAGCACTGTGCTGTTAGAATGTATGAGGGTTAGCATGCAGCGACACAACTATCCAAGATGTTCCCTGAGCTTGGCTGCTTCTAAACGTATCTTAAAACAACATCAAGTCTGACAGGTTTAGCAGTCAAAAGGGAGTGAAAATCTGTAGATCTAACCAATCTGTAGATCTAACCAATCTAGGTTGCTGCTGTGTAAAACGTCTCCGACAGGTGTTGCTGGCCCTGTCAGCTCACCTCAGCTCAGTTGAGGCGGAGCGGCACAAGCTCCGGGCCCAGGTGCGCCGGCTGTGCCAGGAGAACCAGTGGCTGCGGGATGAGCTGGCGGGGGCCCAGCGGCGGCTGCAGGAGAGCGAGCAGAACGTGGCCCAGCTGGAGGAGGACAGGAGGCACCTGGAGTTCATGAGCCGCCTCCGGCGCTACGACGATGACCACGACGACGGCGGCGCCAGCCTCGCATCCTCGGTGCGCCTCGCCACCTGTTCCGCACATGGAGAGCTTGACGTTACACACATCTGAATAGAAATGGATTGTGTGCAATGATTGATAGTATTGAGACTGCCAGTACTAATACTGGAGTTATACTTATCCAAATGTATTCACTCATTTTAAATTGCATTCAGTACCTGCAAAACTATAAGAAAATGCCCACACTAACATAATTAAGATATGGACTTATTGGATTCTATGGTGTTAGAAGGGAAAGCCTTGGTCCAGCGGAATTGGAATCAAATGAGTTTGCGGTGAGACGCTTAACAAGGATAGATGATTCACAGATGGGTTGACGAAAATAGAACGCTTGAATACATTCCCAACCAAACACCTTGGTTCCCAGGGCAATCTATCATATCTAGATGCCATCCCACCATCTCCTGGATCAGGACTGAGAGGCTCTCTTTTCCCTCACAACCATTCCAGGAGCAGTTCAAAAACGACACGTGTCTAAACAGTCGTGAATCCTTTTGGATTTCTCTGTTAGCAAGGCTTAAGGTCTTGGTCCCAATTACACACACTGCAAAAAGGTTCATACTGTTCTGTTTATATGGTTTCAATACTGTTCTCTTTTGATTCACCAGGGAGAAAATGACTCCTGTAAGGAGACACTGGAGGAGCTCTTCCCAAATGAGGAAGAGGAGGACAGGCAGGGCCATGCCAGTAAGCTGAGGGGGGGGATGTGGAATTAGAGACATAACATCTATATAACATAACCAAAAATCCTCTATGGTATTACTGTGACTTACAGTAGTTCTAAGCATTCCCATTCATAGAGCATGTTATTGTGTTACAGTAAATCTAGAAGCTACAGCAAATACAATTTTCAGTCATCTTAAATGCAATACAATTACTCCTGCCTTTGGACTCATTTATTTATCTGAAATTTCATCATTTTGAAGTTACAAACCAACAATCTAACCATAGCTTCAACTTCAACTTATTTTGGTTTTCCAGTCCAACAGAGCAGCTACTGCGCTGGCATGGTAGCGGCCCAGCAGGGGGGCTACGAGATCCCGGCCCGCCTCCGGACCCTCCACAACCTGGTGATCCAGTACGCCTCCCAGGGCCGTTACGAGGTGGCTGTGCCCCTCTGCAAGCAGGCCCTGGAGGACCTGGAGAAGACCTCCGGACACGACCACCCTGACGTGGCCACCATGCTTAACATCTTAGCACTCGTCTACAGGTGAGGGTTGGAGGTGGGGGGTCTCCATTCGAGGTTAGCCTTTGCTCACTGATCCTCTTGTTTCCGACCCCCCCTCCTTCCTCCATCTTTTCAAGAGAGACCTAGGAGGAAACTAGTCAACCATTTTCATATGTTTCCCACAGAGTACAATAGGTTGGCGAGCTAAGCCTTAAGATAGGAGTGCCTGCAGGTACAGAGTGCTTATATCAGGTGTCACATCAGAGCAGAGCTGCATGTCATACGAAGGCTGATTAGTTGTACAGGGAGGCCTCTGTGGGAGAAAGCCGCATGCAAATGATCTGCATGTCTTTTTATACACCTGTGCAACCTCCAGCTGACAATGTAAGCCATTCAATTCAGTCGGAAGGATGGCTAAATCCCCTTACCGAAAAGATCAATCTGTTCCAAAGCAGAATCAATCTGTATATGTTCATTTAAAGTTTTAAAAAAAAGTAATGAAGAATTTATTATGTCAAATTTCACAGATGACTGACAAGGTTCCCATCACTGTCTATTCTGCCAATGTTTTCACTAAACATATCCTAATGATATACGAGTAAAAAACAACATTCGATTACTTATGGAGTCCACAAACAACCCTAATGGAGATGAGAACTCCCTTTAAAAGCAAATGGTGGAACTCAACTTGACTTAGGACAGTGATTTACTCTTCTGAAAATAGATACCCAGTAGTTGTTTACACCAGCCACGCTCTGGCAACCCCAGTTCCTACCCCTGAGGTTGCCCTGGGGGATACCACGGTAACCAAGCCCTCCGCCCTTCTCCTTGACTTCCAGAGACCAAAACAAGTACAAGGAGGCAGCCAACCTGCTCAACGACTCGCTGTCTGTACGGGAGAGGACCCTGGGAAGGGATCACCCAGCCGTGAGTGTGCTAGGGGGAGGGCGGGGTGGACAGTGAGGGACTGGATGCTATCTCAGGTGACTGAGTTGCAAGCAGTCCACGTTCCCAAAACCACGTACGTGTTGAAGTACACCTGCTGTTCAGCTGACATTCCACGGACAAACTTAAATATTCTTGGCCAAAAAATTTGAAAAGCCCCCTAATCCCCTAATCTTTTTGCGTCCAAGAAGAAAATGTCTGTGTTTGGGCCTATTGCTGCTTCCAGGAATCCTGGCTCTTTAGATAACTCCACCGTCTACCATGAACCCTCCTATAGTGTTTTTTCAGCTCTGTACTCAGAGTGACTGACCTGGAGGTTGTGTTTGTGTTGTCAGCCCCTCTGCTGACGCCCGTGCCCCTGTCCTCCGCTCTCCTCCCCTCTCCTCTCAGGTAGCCGCTACGCTCAACAACCTGGCTGTACTCTACGGGAAGAGCGGCCGCTACAAAGAGGCGGAGCCTCTGTGCAAACGAGCCCTGGAGATCAGAGAGATGGTGGGCGCTCACGTTCATGTGTGTCTGCATGGGCCGTGTCAACGTGCATACTTATATAAAGGCACTTCACAGTGCGTTCAAGGACAGTAAAAGACTTGAACTTGAACGCTGTGGGAAGATCCACATCCACATGAGAACAGTACAGCCTTATCATCCAAACCGTGTTGCTTTATCGCTATGTTCCTGTGCACCCAGATGCTGGGTAAGGAGCACCCTGATGTGGCCAAGCAGCTGAACAACCTGGCCTTGCTGTGTCAGAACCAGGGCAAATACAGCGAGGTGGAGCACCACTACCAACGAGCCCTGAACATCTACCAGGTCCGACTGGGCCCCGACGATCCCAACGTGGTCAAGACCAAGAACAACCTGGTGAGAAGCCATGTACAAGCTGCAACAATGGTTTTTCCCTCTGTGTCCTCATTCATTCCCCTGTAGACATCCGAAGGCACGTCAGCGGTGGAAGGAGACAAATGAGGCCACATGGGAGGCAACTGCTCTGAGATTGATGACTTTTCTCTGAAGCAAAGATGTTCTGAGAAATGATGTGCAACTGTGCTTGATGTGCTATTGTGCTTGATGTGTGACGCTCACAAAGACCTATGTCATCCTCTCTCAGGCATCGTGTTTCCTGAAACAGGGCAAATACAAACAAGCAGAGACACTGTACAAAGAGATTCTCACTCACGCTCATGAGACGACGAACGATTCTACGAATGGTAAATGTCGTTGCCTACGGGACACATTCACCAACACAGCTGTGTAGCTGAATCGCATTGAAACGGCATACCTCAATATTTGAATCGATATCTTTATTTAAAAAGTCTCCTTACTATAAATGATTAGTTACTTGAATACAATTTACTAGCTGCCGGTTGTCTGGTAATACTTGATTCGTAATGTGTCTCTCTGTCTGTCCATCCAGGAGAGGACAAACCTATCTGGATGCAGGCGGAGGAGAGGGAGGAAAATGTTTGCACTTTTATTATAAACCTTCACAAATTACTTTTTTCTTTCCGGTCTACTTTTTTGTTGTTACAAAACAATGATCAAAAAAAGTCTTACAGTTCCAAGTATCAAAACCTGTAAAGTAAGTCAGTGACGATCCAAACAGTTGGGATGTGTTCCTCTCAGGGCAAACAGAGCGACGCCCCGTCGTTAAAAAACCGAGGACTTTGGGACAGAACGGACTCTATCGACAGGTCAGTCCTCCACGCCTACGCGGCCAAATTCATCACCACAGTTCCCAAGGCGTTTTAGAAGCTGACGATTGCAATTCGTACGCTCTGTATCTTGTGCCCAAAGTGCCGTCATGACGAGCACCCTGAGGAACTTGGGCGCCCTCTACAGGCGGCAGGGAAAACTGGAGGCGGCTGAGGCGCTGGAGGAGGCAGCCACCGTCAGCCCGAAACTAGTATGTCTGGGTTTAACATTAGATAGGGTAGTGTAGATCTACTGCACAATTGAAGATCTGCCTGTTTGTACTATTGCACTGCTGGTTGTGAAGCAACGTACCAATGATGTTCTACTTTTGATGTCAGTAATAACATCACATTTAATTAATAGATGAATAACATTCATTATATATTTAATGGATCTGGCTACATTTGGAACATAGCATATTTTGATTAAATAGAAGAAACCAAAAAATTGATTTAACATGTATGTACTTATCTGTGATCCTAATAAGCAGCTTTAATAGTGGTTTGCTAGCATTGATCTCATCCCAGAGACATTCAGTGGATGACTGTTTTGTTTTGCATGTACGTGCGCTTGATTTGGACCCAATCCCTGTGTACCCACGCAGAAGGGAAGTGATGCAGCCCTCATCCAGAAGCAGAGCAGCAGCGAGTCTCTTGGCTCAGAAGTGATGGTCAAATATGACCTACACGGAGGAGAAGAGGTTAGCATGAGCCTGGAATGGAACGGGGTAAGGAGATAGAATTAGAAAGCAATACCGAGTCAAGATCCAATATTTCACCCTTGTGCTCTCTTCACATTCTGAATACTCCCCATGTCCTAAGGCTGTCAAAAAGGCCCCACCTTCAACCCTGCAATAAAGCAGGTTAATACATTTTTTACCCTGTACCCTGTTGGACACTCAAATGTGCAGCCATGCTGCACATGAATCAAAAAGATTTAGTTTTGTCTGAGTTCAGTCAAGCACATACAATCTAAATGTCTCATTGTGGTTGTGCACGCGTGTGTGTGCGTTAAACATTGTGGAGGGTCATTCTGGCCCTCAAAGAGAACACAAGGGTTAAGTCAACTTGAACTCGGTTTTTAGCCAAAAGAAAACTGAAGCTAATAAATGTTGTTGTTTTTTTACAATAAGTAGAACTCATCTGATAACCATTATCTGCCTGTCATCCAGTGTGTGCTCGTGTTTTCACTGGATGGTGTGTACAGTATGTGTGTGTGATCCATGCTCCCCCTGCCTCAGGACAGTTTGGGTTCGCTGAAGCGCAGCGGCTCCCTCAGCAAGATCCGCGCCTCCCTGCGTCGTAGCAGCGAGAAGCTAGTGCGGAGGCTGAAGGGCGGGAGCGGGGCAGGGGGCGGAGTCAGCCCTGGGAACGGGGCAGCGCGGAAAGTGGGGCCTAACTTCCCTGAGTAACTGTGCCACAAACCCATGGAAGTGTCACCATAGAGAACTTTCCCCCCTGTGATCTTAGAAGTTGAACGTGGGGATGTTTTGTCATGAAAAACAAGTCTAACCGTTCTGTTGGTCTGCATAAGTATTACCTTGGATGAGACCCATGAGGGTTGCTTATTTGCGTTGTCCATCTGTATCTGCTAGAAGTCAGTCGTATCAATGTGAAGTGTGGGCTCAGACCCACTGTGTTTTGAAGGGACTACAACCACTGTTAAGATACTCACTACACTGCTGTGAGTAGCCAAGTAAAATGCTGACAGACAACTGAAATAGAAGAGGAAGAGACTGCAGATTATGTAGACACAATAAAATGAACAGTGCTTTGCCTTTTTACCATGTTGCCATTTCAATATCCTGCAAAGTCGTTGTCTGCATATCAAATATATTTAGTAATATTAGTGTCTACTGAGAGGATCTGCGTATTTTATCTGCCGAAGGGATGAAAGTCATTTCAATTATTTCAAATAAATATGTTGTGACCAGACAGTAATGGCTCTGGCTCTTCATGTTTTAATCTCCTATCCGTGTCAACAGGCGCAGAAAAAACCTTGTCTAGGTTTAGTGTTGCATTTGATGATTCATATCTCGAATTTGCACATTAATGAGTGGAGCTCTTAAAAATATATTATTTATTTATCATGCAAACATTCTTTTGGTAGATTAGACATGATGCTTGTTAACCAGGGGAATAAATTCAGATAAAAGCCAAAATATTCTGACAAAATGAAGTGCTAAAGAGGAAATAAACTAGGTTTAAAAAACAACAACAACAACAACAACCTATGTTTTCCCTTGTTGTGTAATGAACTTTGACACTGTCAGGATCTTGTGGTCAAATGTGTGGCATCAGTCTTTGGTCATACTAGCATACTGATTGGCAAACTCCCTCTAGTTAATAGTTAACACCTTCAACCATGTACATTACCTGTCTAAATCAGGAAGAATAGTGAACATTGCTCACTACTAAAGAGAATCTTCTTGAAGCCAAACAGAGAGGGTCACTGATCACTTGATAGTCCTCTCACTCCTTCTTCGTAGACCCCACACAGACAGCCACATTGGGGCAGATAAGGAGCAAACACCACCTCCAGCCTGCGGGGGCCACCTGTCTGGGTCCCAGGGCCCACACTGCTCTGCAGACGCCTTAGCATCAGTCTCACCAGCACCAGGTTGGCCCAGGCCAGGCCTAGAGCAGGAAGCACCTTGCTGTTGACTAAACTGGCGGGGGGGGGCAGTGATTATAGGCAGGCTGGCAGGCACACACAGGCACATGACAACTGAAAACGTCACTTATTCGTTGGCCGCATATGGTAACTATGCTTGAATCGATCAGGACTGGTGCTTACCCAAAATTGCAGCGCGCTTGATCCGAGTCGTCGATAACATCAGTCACCTATGAAGGAAAAAGCAAGCTTGTTAATTAAACAGGCGAGCGAAATGGAAATGGTATGAGATTAAGTCTACTATGACCAAAGGTGCGACAGATGATTTCATGTATAAAACAACATCCACCACACTATTACATGGTGATATGTAATGGTGGATACAAAAGGGACGTATTCTGATGTACTTATGTCTTTGAGCCTTCACCAAATTCAAATCTATTCCTAACAGGCTATGGAGGATTAAATGGAGGAAAGGAAACCATTGTAGTTCTGCTTGCTCTACTGTAGTCCATTAGGGTACGTAGGAGCCATAGGGGTTCAATCAAGAGCACAACTACAGCTCTGGGGGGAAAATAATTAACCAACCACAGCAGCTTTTTATTTGCTTTCCAAATAATTTGATAAGAAAGTTTTTTGAGAGAGGAGTATGGGTTCAACTTCTTGTCGCCTCTAAAACGGAACCCTGCTGTTCCTTCTTAATTCTTATATTAGAAAGGAAAGAAAAGGAAGCAGTTGTTTCTACATATTTTCCAAAGCAGCATGCTGTTGGAGTGTATCCGACGAGGCCCGTCTACCTGGTTGATGCACAGGACGGGCGCGTTGTAAGTGTGACTCAGCCGGTGGAGAGTACCAGCCAGGGCCTGCATGTGGCGGGCTCTCTCCACCGCCTCGTCCGCCTGGAACTCGGTGCGGAACAAAGCGGCCACCGAGTCGACCACCACCAGCCTCACCAGGCCTCTGGAGAGCAGGATGGGCACCCTCTGAGACACGCAGGCCTGCAACGCTCCCTTGTGGGGAACACATCACACCACACGGCAGCGTCAGTACAGCTCCTCTCACTCTTGGGAATATTGAGGGTGTTTCAGTGCTAGGTCTTGGTGTGACTACTGCTACATGAGGGTCTTACCAGATCAGCAGCATGCTCTATGTAGATATTGTCAGAGAAGCGGATACTGCGGATGAGGGTCTGTGGGAGATCGGGCCGCAGCAGAGACTGCTGGGTAATGAGCTGTCGGAGTCGCTTGATGGGAAAAGAATCCTCTGTGCAGATGTAGACAGCACCTATATGTGCAGATACACAGAATATGCTATGTTGTCGTAGAGATCATCCAATGGTAGGATGAATCTGCCGCAGTTTCCATAAAAAGGCTTAGGAACAAGTACACACAGTTTCTTATCTGAAGTTGTATATTTAAGAAACCACACGTGCCTTATAATGACCACGTTAGTATGGGGATACACATTACTCTCACCTGAATTAAGCCCCCCATACTCTTGAGGATATTGCACTGAAAGACTAAGTTGTAATCCAAACTGGGTCTTTCCTGTGCCACTCTCTCCTGCAAGTTCTGTGATCCCACTCAAAGGGATACCACCTCGTAGGAAGGTATCCAAAACAGGGCAGGCCAAAGTCAATCTACGCCCGGGCTCCAAAGACAGGCATTCACCGCGCTGTATCTGTAAGGCTGCAAAGTTATCAATAAATATCCGCAAGTAATTTAGTGTATATAATAACAATCAGACACCTTAGAATCGATTTAGCTATTTAGGGCATATTTGTAACGTATTTCTTACCCGTTATAGGTGGTTGTCTGCGGAGAGAGGCAGCAACAACTGCGAGCAGGTGTTTGACGTCGGACTTGGACAAGTTGGCAAGTCGCTGCAGATCAGGACCCGATTGACACAGAATCTCTCTAGCTGATTTAAAGTTGGCTAAGTAGTGAAGACATAATCACAATTACTTTTCTACAAAATACTGAATTGCTCTGCCACACTTAGTTCAACGAGTAACTAAACGAGTGGAGGGTGCTATTCTTTTAGCTAATTAGGCTGCAGTTCGTTTTAAAAACTTCAGACAGTCATCTGTACGATCAGATCATTTGAAAATAACTGTCTACCCTGTCATGTCATTAACTACGTTCAAAATGATTTGGGTTGCTTCAACCTTCAATATAAAAGAAGGTAGGGTAGCCTACCTTCGCAACCCAACACTGGCAACACAAACATGTATGACGAGAAACAGATAGAACAAAGCCTTCCGTACCTCTCTTTAAAGCTGATATTAGTCTCGGACTGAGCTCCAAATTTTCCCAATTCATATTTCTACAAACATCACGTCTTTACTGTACACCGCCTATGAGGTTTGCATAGCCCTGATGGTAAAATAGTCTAATTGAACCTGTTTGCTAGCTATTAATCTCCTTTCGTTAGCGTTAAAAAACAGTCTTTACGTAGAGCAGAAGCAAGGTTAAATCGACACAAAAATGGATTGGATACAGAGGAAATGTAGAATAGAGACCTAGATAGTGACGAATACAAAGTTGTGCTTGGATGATAGCAAAAAGAAATTCAGAACACCCGCTAATGACATCATCACATCGCGCAATGTGTGTCTGAAAAGGATGGTAGAAGCCATGTAGAGGGGTGTACGATAAAATATTGTTTTTAAAGTTGATTTTTAACCCAATATAAAATAATCATAATCCAATTGGTAATTTTTTACAGTTAAAATATTTATATATATATTATGCCTTTAAAACTAATGAGAATTAGAGTGATCTACATATACAAATAATCATCAAAACCCCCTCTCACTTGTGAGTTTGTCCATGTCTTGGAAATTTACGTCATTCTAAGAGGACTTTTGTAAAAGTCAAAACATTGTATCAGTCTGGTATCTTAGTGGATTGTAAAATTTATTAACGAATGCATATGTCACAATTCACATATGCGTTTGCGTTTCTTATTAGCTGTACAGAATGCGAGCCATAATGCTCATATGCCATTAGAAACGAAGACCCAAATAACGGACTAGCTAGTCTCAAGTCTTTTACCTGCAAAGCTTTGGTCGTCGTCTGACGGAAACCATTCAGCCGCAGCGCCACCGGTAAGTTGCTAAAGCTACTTAGATAGTTGCTTACAAATGCAATATAAACAGTTTAATCCATTTAAACTTTAACTAGCTATCTTATTTTAGATACACTGTTGCAATGAAAACTATTTCCTTACATACGGTCAGTGGGCGTGTTATAGTCTGTTTGGGCGCGTACCAACGTTAAACGGCACTATTCAGGACTCAAACACCAGCTTTAGATTCTAGTCAACAAACTGTATCCGTTTAGTTAATGCAACCTCAATATTCAGTCAGTATGCAAACTATAACGTTCGAAAATACTTATACCATATACATGTCATTATAATAAAGGTGGTTGTATATAGATTTAGACTGTAATGAACTAAGAATATATTAGGAAGGATCTGTGCAAAACGTTACTAAACTTTTATGGTCTTTGAAACAACCAAATGTAAAGTAATGTAATGTAAAGCTTTCTGCAGACCAGTAGGACTCCCTATAAACGTCTATATTGGACTTGTAACATTCCCATCTGACCCTGTATGTTTATCCCCAGGCTGTCAACATGACGTCTCGTGTTTGCAAGAACTGTGGCTGCTCCGATATCGATCTCGACCAGGCTCGGGGCAATGCTGTTTGCACAAGCTGTGGGTCTGTCTTGGAGGACAACATCATCGTGTCCGAGGTGCAGTTTGTAGAGGGCAGCGGTGGGATATCTTCGGCCGTAGGGCAGTTTGTCTCTGCAGATGGTAAGACCTACTTCCAGGGCCTACTTAAATTATGATACCCATACTACCACACTGTACTATTTACTATCCTAGAAAAAACAAACAATTAAGTATTCTGGTGTGGGCACTGTAATAGGACATTCTGGTGCTGGGCTACTGCATTTGACACAACCTACTATGTAATGGGACATAAAAAGGATTTTTCTGGCATATCCTATACAGTATGGCAGTAGGGAAGTTGAGATGCACCCTTAGTATGCGTCCGGTCACATTTTTTCAGGATTGTAAATCGCAGAACATTTGATAGAACTTCCATTTTCATCATGGCACACTATGGTTGTGTCTTTAATTGACATGAAATGAAATAGATTGAATATTTGACAGTTTATACATTTATTTAGACATTAATGGAAACAGAAGTTACTACTTTTATTGATGTTGTCAGCTTGTAACCAGCAGAGGGCGACACATTGTGGTGTATCGCTGCTTGGAACACAGCCTGATGTGGGTTAGTTGGGTCTGGAACCAATCTAGTACCAGCAGGTGGCAACATATGTATGTCCTTTACACTATAGGAATCCACCTCTATGGTGGGCATTGCAAACAATAAAGCAAAGACAATCTTTGCTTATGTAAATGCATTTTTAATTAATTGACACCGATGCTTAAATACATCGTAAAACGTCTCATCAGCGGCGTCATCATGCAAACATTGTAACAACGTTTGCGACGGAGTCATTACCAGTGCATGACCGCACCACGAGAGATTGGCAAGTTCCTAAAAAAAACAAAAGACAGGATAGGACAGAAGAATTTGAGAAAGCAACAGCAGAAGAGCAGGGAACCAAAAAGAGCCTCGTCCCCAGCTAGCAGCTTGTCACCGCTCTCTATAAGGTGTGGCGTTAGGGAGGCAAGGGTACAGATGCTCCGAGGGATTTGGTGATACTCGCGGTGTGTAACTTCCTGCTGTCTTCCAGGGCCAGTCAAAGCTCCTCTCCTGGGAACAGGGTTTCACACCAGTATTGGGAAAGAGTCTCGGGCTCAGACGCTACAGAATGGTGAGTTTCTTCACAGTCTGGTTTCCAAACTCTCACGCGCCACTGGAGACTTGTTCAGCATGCTGACAGCACATGGACACACTTTCCTTACTGATGCTTGCTGCAGCTTTAAGTAATATATCAGCCATGTATCTCATCACTCATCTTCACTTTCCCATATCTCCCCAATCTGATTGGAAAAGTTAGAGGCAGAAAGAGGGAGAAAGAGAGTGAGAGGAAAAGAGAGAAGGGGAGGGGAGGGGGGAGGGGGGGATGAACCGATTAGATTACATTTCCCACTGTGGTCTCTGAGCATACACCACACCTGGGCTGCCTCTGCCCGATGAACACACACACACATTCACACACACACTCACACACACGTTGGCACACAAAACTCACAGTCACTTATCATTCACACTTATGCACACACAGATGGGTACAGCTGCACAAACAGGATGCCAACCACCGCTGCTGGAACATTTGGCCGCTTCGGTTCCGTTGACCTCCGTGTTTTATTTGCAGGGGAAAAGGTTGATCTAATAAACGCATTATTGCGTTATGGAAAATGAGACAGCGATACAGTGGCCTTGCGTTTTATTGACATTTACTACCCATCTGCCTCAAAAGCGACAGATGACTCAAGGCGCTTGTATAGTTTTTATGGAGACACTTTAGCAGATCCGTGGCACAGTAAGGGGGAGGGTCTTGCTAATTTCGAACACTCATTCATTTGTGGGGTTTTGAATTCAAGTAATATGCCTTCCGTTTTATTGTGTCCATTTTACATAGCATATATATATTATATATATAAGTACCATTATGAAGTACCGGTAATATTGTTCAATATAGTCCTAGATCACATTATCATTCACCACTACGCATTGATACAGTTCAGTAGAGTCGTATAGCAGTTAGATAGCAAACTGCAGAGTGTGTTGTAGGGCATAGTTGAACAGCAACAGTCCATATTAAGTACTCCAGTCTGGTTATGTAACTGTTATATTACACAGACTCTGCCGCCCTCTCCTAATCCAGAAACACACCACAGCCGTGTAAACACTAGGATTAGAAAGGTGTGTGTGCGTGTGGCTGTGTTTATATCTTTGCATGTGTCTGGGGGCATGTATAATGATACTGTATGTCTGCCAAAAAAATAAACATATTGTATGTCAACATAGGTGAAGTAAAATCAAATGTTAGACTATGTAATTAAACTGAATACACGAATGTACAATGTATATGTTCCGAAACCCCTCCAGACTATTATTATTGTATAGGTAACATGTACAGCAAGTCTTATAGCACACAAGTGTGCAGACATACGCTCCCTCCTCCACCACACACGCACACAGCGGTTCTATAATAGAGGGATTAGACTACGCTCTTAAAAGCTTTGGGGTTATTTCTGGCGCTGGCTGGTAGGCATGCCGACAGCCATCTCTCTACCACATCCTCAACAAACCTGTTCAGAAGCAAGCCTCATGCACCCCTTCATACACAGGGGATATGCTACTCCACAGAGCCACGCACATCCTTTTCGGAATGCGTCCACCATACATAGACCCTCTGTTGTGGTTCACCACCTGGGGCGCTTCAGGGAACCAGATCAGTTTGTTTTTGTGTACATGTATGAAGTCACACAGATTGAGCTCACTGTTCTATGTCAAGTAGTAAAGGCTATGTTCCATTTGTCAAGTCACAAGCCAAACCTCCCCCAATGTGAAATGTTAGCGCGCCAACCGTGCAATTCTGGGACGTGTGCGTGCGTTCTCGCTCTGGAGGGTTTGTGTCATGGTATGTGTGTGTGTGAGGCTGAACTGCAGATGGCCTCTCTCTGGGGAGTACACAGCTGTCTTAAGCCCTAGGAGAACCACAGGAGCGCCGTGTCAAGGCCCATTACTACTGCCTGTCTAGCCCGCACTCATGACATCACCGCTACCGGCAACCCAAAACACCTGCGTGTGAAGTCATGCCTTGGTGTTTTTGTGTGTGTGTGACTGAGCGCGTGTGGAACGAGTGCATCTTTCTGTGTGTGTGTGTGTGTGTGCGCCGCCTGCATGGATTGCACGCGTGTGTCATTTACCCTAACGCGGACGTGTGTTTGTCTCCAGGGAAACGACAGATTCACAACCTGGGCAGCCAGCTGCAGCTCAACCAGCACTGTCTGGACACGGCCTTTAACTTCTTCAAGATGGTGGTGAGCAAACACCTGACGCGAGGGCGCAAGATGGCGCACATCATCGCCGCCTGCCTCTACCTGGTCTGCCGGACAGAGGGGACACCTCGTATCCTTGTTGACGAGATGTTTTTCAGTTGGCGAGTGACGCAATAACAGCTCGTCACTGCGTGGTACGTGTGCGTCGGTTGGCGGTCGCCCGAGACGAATATGTTTTTGTTCTTGCGCTGTGCTGAATCATGGCTCCTCAGCCTGTCTTGGGTTTCCAGACTACGCTGAAAGACCCCTGCGCTCGACTCCATTTTATTGTCAATTTCCCCCGTTGAAAAGGTAATGAGAGAAACACAAAGTGAACAATTATCCTTAAGTGATTCCGGCAGCCCGTCTCCATCTGCGCTCCTCTTCCCTCCCCTGTACTCGTTGCCACGTCTCCAGCCGTGTCAGGTTTGCCGTAAAGCGATATCCCCGAGCCGTGGCTTTGGCACAGTCATGACTCATGTACATAACCCTGTCACCCGGGCTCAATGTCCCGGTGCACTTGAGCAGGACCGCGTGTCGCCCACAATGTGCTGTGACATTTTGATGACAATTTGGGATGTTTTGGTTTGGTCGGCGCCACATCATTCAGCGTTACCTTCAGACTGTGACAGCGGGGCACAAGGGGGTTTGAACTCTTGACCTCTGAGGTGGTTTATGTCGGTTTGCTAAACGCACATGGAGAGCCCTTCTCTGTGGGGTGTGCCGTCGTTCTGTTCAAAAGAAAGAAAGAAAGAGAGCATGCTTTCTATACAGCTTCGTTAGTTCTCTGGTTATTGGGCTATTGTAGGCTGTACAGACAGATAACGGGGTGTGTTGGAAGAGTAACCGTGTTGTTGTGTCGTTGCTAGGAGAGGACAGGTACACAGGCAGGGGCGTAGGAGCCTCTAGGGGCTGGGCTGGGCTTGGAACAGGATGAACATAGAAGCGAGGGAGGGGGAAAAAGAGGAAGAAAAAGAGATACAGTATCATGCCAGTGGCCTTCACACGCCCTCTGTTCTCTCACCACAAAAGACGCAGGTGGCCGTCAGAAGCGGCGAGGAGCGACGTGGGAACAGTTTGTCGCCGCTCGCTCCGCCTCGTCCCGCCGCGGTGCTACTTTTCGCGGCTTTGTCTAACCACCTCGAATGTTCTCTCGGATCCCAAACTCGAGCAGGTTTTTGCACAGACTTTGTTGGAATATTTTTGGGAGGGGGGGGTAGGGGGTAGCAGGGGGAAGTGCCTCCATCTTATATGGTATGGTTGTGTTTATCAGAGCCATCACATGAATATGGGACATTCACCTGATTCACCAACTCGGGCAGAGATGATTGAGAAGATGAACGGGTTGATAGTGGGGATGCAACCCACAAATTGCCTGATAGCAGCACCTGACCTACTATTCGAAAATCCTCCTCTCGCTATCCTCCCATCTCGTTCAAAAGTTCAGTGAACAACCCGAGGGGGTTTCTCTCCATAAACCCAAAGGAGCGCCGGCTCTCAGGTAAACCCACTTGTACTGCGCTCTAAACCCAACCTCCTTGAAAGGGAGCCAAGGGCACCATCGCCTGGTGAACCCCTCCGTACGCCCCTGGGAGACCCCATGGCGCAGCAGGGTTAGCTTATCATTTCATTAAGATGCTCAGAGTGATTGTCCTTGCCAAACGGCCACCGTAGGCCTTATCTCTCGATGCCTGCGAAGGATAATCCCTTTCCCTTTCCGCGGTGCTAATCTCACCCCTCGTTGGGATTAATGGGCCGCTTGTGAGGCGATCAAGTGCAAGAGTTTGTGTGTGTGTGTGTGTAGGTGTAGATGTAGAACTGAGAGTCTATGTTGGCATGGCAGGGCACTTTTAATGTGTTCAGTTTGTGGCTTTGTGAATGTGTTCTGGTGTATGTGTGTGTTTGTGTGTGTTAATGTGCTTGTGTGTGTGTGCCCAATCATCCAAAGTCAAGGCAGGAGACTAAGTTATTCTCAGTCTATTAAATTGAGTGATAACCTACAGTCAGAAGCAGTCTGTGTCTAGGTGACCTCAACCGCAGCTTGTGAAGGTAGGTGTGTGTCTGTCTGTCCGTCCGCCTGTGTGAGTGTGTGTGTATGGGTGCATACACGTGCGTGCACTAGTGTGGCACTGCAGGCCCTGCGCTATATTTAGCAGTGCCAGCTGAAGAGGCGAAGCAACCATTGGGGATTTTGATTCACTGATGCTTGACTGCAGAAAGACCCTGGCATCAGCATATGCATCGCCTCCCTCATATCACAGAGGCCCACATGACAACGCCCAGTTGACCCTTCCTGTGCCGCAGACAGCCTCTGACCGTATTAACCCAGCCTTAGGCGGGAGCCCTGAGCACTGACTTGAGTTTCATGTCAGAAATAAGCCTCAACCATTTCTGAGATAACATTCGAGTTTTAGTGGAATCAAATCAACCACTTAACATGATCAACTTCTTTTTGAGAGTCAAGAGGTGAAAAGGAATCCTGGACTGGCCCATTTGGACACATTGTATGGTTGGATTTTGTATGAACATTTTGAAACAATACATTGATTCTAAACCAGAATCTGTCATGTTCCATAAACATACTTCAGATTTTATTTGACGGGCGCTGCAGGCAGTAGACTCGTTAATATGTCATACGTTCTTTATTGATTATACAAACACACTTGTCTTAGCTTGTATAGTTCTTCACGCACCAGACCTTTGCCAAGCCAAACTGAGACACCACCTCGACAGCAGAGAGCTGGGATGCACATCCCCCTTAGATAGAGGACATGCAGAACCAAGGGTGGAGGCTTGGGTGGTGGAGGAAACAGGAAGAAAATACTATCCACCCTGTGTTGCACTGAGCAATGACGGGCGTGCGGGTGACTTCCTGGTCTTCAAAGTGGGAGGGTCTGACTGTGATTGGACGAAGCGGCTGATTGACAGGACATAGGTCTAGGGGAGTCCTGCATGAACCAGCTCCACCCAAGTCCTGTAAGAGTTGACCTACACTGTGTAGATGAGGTCTTTGCATTTAACTGTATTCTAATGTCATTTGCTGTACTTATTGCTATCACATGAATCACAACACATTTAGCAAGTAGCCATCATTTCCTGTGTTTTGAGTTGTATCTGTGTCAGTGGACCCTACGTTACTCCCACACATTTCCTCAACTCCCTCGTGTGTAGACATGCTCCTGGACCTGAGTGATCTTCTACAGGTGGGATTTACATTTTGTTTTACTCACTGGTCTATTGTTCCAGCTCTCTATGAAACTGCACACACTTTTGTTCTTCTCTTCTAGAGCATCAGCATCAAATTCCACTTCCGAAGAATTACATTTCCCACCATAGTGTCTAGAACACAAATGCCTGATGACATCACCCTATTAATGTGCCAACCAAATGTTCAAAGTTATGATTCGACTGGCCTTTGTGCTGCATGGTTTTTGTTTTTCTTCTTCTAGCTAAACAATAGAAGCTGTCTGAGCGCTATCAGATTAATGGCGCATTAGCTTAGAACTCACGATTGGGGGGAAAAAAGCCTTTTTGCTGTGTGCTTATTGGGCAAAATAAACAACTCTGTCATGTATGCATGATATGCTAGTGGGAATTTGATGGCGCATCATCAGTCATGGTTTTTAATGCGAGTCATTCCCAGTGGGAAGCATTTCAGTGGGACACAGCTGGTTCCTTTGCTTATTTTAACCCCTCCAGCTGTCAGAGATCCCCATTGGAAGCTTGTTGTCAGGTCTAGAAATGTGACACCAATCCCGAGAATTCGCAGCGCTAAACTGGGTGCATTCCTAACTCCAGAGAAAAGTATTCCACACTCTGGCCCAGCTTCAGATATCTTCATCTTGACCCATGGACAGCACATCGCTAAACAGAGCCAGAGCAGACTGAGGTCTGCATCACTGTCCTCTGAAGACAGACTAGTTGGCTTGTAAACCATCTAGCTACTCAACCCAACAGGCCCCTCCATCCAACAGTACTTTCTAATTGTTCATGTTTTGATTCATTTACTTTGTATAGATCTACAAGTTGAATCTGTTCATAGGATGAAATGGATTAGTCTAACTGAGGTGTTAAAATAGCACTTGGAACGTCCTTAACATCCCTTTCTGTCTACAGGTGAATGTGTACATCCTTGGGAAAACCTTTCTCATGCTAGCGCGGGAGCTCTGCATCAACTCTCCAGCCATAGGTAATGACCGATCCCTGCTTCTGTCTGACTCCAGCTGCAATGCTGATCTCAGCAATGGATTGAAATGTGATGATGCAATTGGTATCCATGTCAGCTTTGCATGAATCGGCTTGCAGATAGCTTTCTGGCCCCCCGGTCTAACTTGACAATCGGGACAGTTTTCGCGTCCATGAATTTCATTCCCTGCTATTGTCAACTGTAGGACAGTTGTGGCTCTAATGAGCACAGTACCTTTGTAAATATTCTCTTCCCTCATTAAAACGCAAGTCCTGTTGAATCAATTTGAAAATAAACACCTCACGTTTTTTATCAAGGCAATTTCTAATTAAGTAACGCGGGAAAATAAAGAGAAAACAAGAGAGGTAAATATCATCTAGAGCACAGCGGTACTCAACCTGACGTTAATGGACTTGACTACATAATCCCATCAAGTGGACTTATTAGCGGGTCTTTCTCCCTTGGCAGCGCATGCCTCGCTGGCAGAATACTGGCTGGCCTTTTCCCGACTTTACCTTGCATGGGAATTAGTACACCTGTCTAAGTAGGTTGAGGCTTGAATAATGCTTGTTTGGTTGAACCGAGTTGCTCTTCAATGCGTGAGAATCACTAGAGTTGTGCCTTCGTCACGTATAAGTGGCGTTCTGATTGCATGGTGGCGTTTCAAAGTGGAATCGCAGCGATAACTTTACCAATCCATTAAGCCTGCACTCTTTTCGTCTCGAAGGGTCTATAAAATTGCCAGCTAGTCTTTAATGATAAAACACAAGAATGAAGGCATCTCAAACGACAGCGTTTGTTCCTTAGGTGTTCCTTAAAAGCAACACTGCTTCAGCATGGACACTGACAGTTATTACCTACTCTGCAGAATAATGATGTGATGTCTTTAAATAGGCCTCAATCTGCCACACCTCATTAGTAGGTGTTTGTTAAAAGACTGGAGGTGGAGCGCTGTACACAACCTTTGTTTCCGAGCAGAGTACAGATGCCATCCAATCCTCTTTCGTCTCCAGGCACACTGAGTGGGCGTCGCAAAGGAATAAGTGTCGAAACCACGAGAGTTTCAGTCACAAAAAAACTTTATGTTTAGCAGTTCCATAAAGCTGCGCAACTAATACAAGATACATGTCATTTGTCAGCCAGCCTCAAGCTGTAAACAAGCTTGCCTCAACGTATGTACAAAACACAACACACAAATTGAAGTGGCCCAGTAGGAGTGCAATACAACTATCTTGTATATATATATACAGTATATATATATACACACAGTACAAGCGAGGCTGCACATCGCAGCGACAACAGATAAATCATAGAACTTTTATATATTCAATAAATAGAACTGAAGAGCATTCCTTCCCTCAAAACGTGTCAAAGATCTCAGTTGCCTTCCGTGTTGACGTCATATTCCATTGCTACATTGTTGAAGAAGGCAAGACCTTGTTTTGGACCCTCCAACTACCCTTACTAGTAGGTCAAATCCAGTGGCAAAATGCACTTCTGCATGGATGTCGGTGAAGTGGAGCTATGGCTCATGCGTAGAAGACAAGTTCAGGGATCTGGCCCCCTTGCACTCCCGTGCCGTTAGTGCTGTCTGAGGAACACTGGAACTGGAAGGTCACCTTCCCGCACTGCACCTCTGTCATGCCCTCCTGTCCAAAGTAGCTCAGCTCGTTCCCGTCCAGCACGGCGCTGACTGTGTAGAACGCGTCTTGCTCCACCTGGACGGGGTGCTCGAACCACACCGAGAACGTACTGCTGGAACCGTCCGACACAAACTTGGTCAGATTTTGCGCCAGCGTGGTTCCCTGGCGCTTCAGTTCGATTTTGACGCTGTACTCGGCCTTCCCGCCGCTCGAGCCGTACAGGCCTAGCCCGGCGATGAAGATTCGCTTGTCCACCGCAAACTGGATGCTGTCGCAGCGGCCCCGGTAGCGCCACTGATTGCTCCGGTAGGCAGACGACTGGAAACGGTGGCACCGTTGCGGGGCCAGGCCTGTCCTCTGAGCCAGGGGGAACTCCAGCTTGGGCTTGTTGGCGGCCGTGTACCACAGGAAGATGTCGTGCGTCTCCTCCAGCGTTAGGACGTCCGACTGGGCCGCCCCGTCTGCAAACTCCTCCAGCGTCATGGTGGGGATGCGCACCATGTACAGCGCCTTGCCCAGTACGGCCCGCTTGTTGCGTGATGTGGCTCCCAGTCCTTGCCTCCGGCACTCAGCCACGGCCCAGTCCAGCACAGCCTGGAAGACCACAGCCTCGCGGGTGTTAAGAGTCTCCCGCCGCAGGATGATCTCCAGGGTTTGCAGGTCGATCTCGCAGAAGCCCTCGGAGCGCAGGGCCAGTTCGGCCTGGGCGTCGATCACCTCCCAGCAGCGCTGGGTCAGATCGGGCTCCTCGAAGAGGCGGCTCTGGGACAGCAGCACGCAGGCGTTCTTGGCTTCCAGGCTGGTCTCCAGGAAGGTGACGCAGGCTTTGGCCAGGGCAGGCACGATGTACTTCTTGGCAGCGTACAGGGTGGCCAGCACCGTGTCCGCCTCCAGTTCAATCTCATCGCTGTACATATATCTGTGGATGACATAAGGAATTGTAAATAATCGAGGAGGGGTGGGCGGGGGGAGGGGAAGATTTATTAACAATAACATTGGTGCTCCTGTCATAGGATACTGTACGTTACAGGGCAATAATTAAGGGTTTTATAACTTATGTATGTCCTTTGCTTGCAAACACAGCAACATGCATAATGCATGACCATAAACTGTTATTGCAAAAATAAAAGATTAGGTAAGAGACTGCTTTGTTAAACCCTAACGACAGTTGTGATTGACTAAGCCAACAACGTTCGCCACAAAGTAGCTTTCAAAAGGCTAGTCTGTATGGAGATAAGGTGTGGATTTAACATCGACTTACTTTAAGAGAATTAAGAAAGCAGCAGGCTCCACATCTGGAATATGGATCTCAGACTCCCCTTCCGCTAGGTCGCCATAAAACATGGCACCGAAAACCGAGCTTCCCACAGCCAATACATACTGCAATCATAGAAATGGAACATTTTAGTCTTTGTCTTATATGAGGGGGAAAAAAAACTAAGGTCACAGGTTTGAAAGCTGTTCAAATGGCAACTTGTAGGGTTGCACTGGGCAGGCGTGGCTACATGGAGATCACAGTGTGACCTAAGAGGCCAACAAAGGTAAGGTATGTGGAAAAAACCTATTCAACTCCAATTTGCCTCGGATGGATTGTTGATTGACAAAAAAAATGCTTGGGTGTAGATGTGTACAGGTTGAAAACACACTAACCTTGTGTGCTGGAACTTTCTGTGATTCGCCAGGAGGACCCACAATGAAATGTACATCTGCCATGTGTTCGTTATTGAACATCAAGGCATTCCTGCAAGAGGAAGATCTTTATTCAACAGCATCATGCATTAAGAATGTAGGGCATGACATTTTTATTCACTAGACAGCATCTAATGATTATGCAACGCCCTATCATATCGCATTAAAAACCCATTTAAAATAAGCCCGCACCTTTCTCGCAATGTCGGGTGAGTTGACTGCCAGCTGCTAGTCTCAACGTTGTTATTGTTGATATTCTGCTGGGTAGCAGTCGTAGTCGGAACGGTCACCGTTTGGGTGACCTGAACGATGCTCTTTTTACTGGCAGCAGTCACTGCGGCGTCGTTGCTGTTCGGGAGGTTGGTGTTGATGCTGGCAGGGTACAGTTCTGCAGCCATCTTCTTCTTCAAGGACAAAGTCACAATTTCATAGCATACTGGCAGCTTGCCGGACTGCTTCCCACTTTTTTTGGTCCTTTTCAAGGTTTCTGGAAGCAAAAGGAAAAATGTCAAAAACTTCATGATCCGGCCATAAAGGCAATCTGGGGGTGCTGGCATCAGCGAGCCAATCCACTTGGCAACTGCTTCACAAGTTGATGTAGACTACATAAAAATGACTCGCAACAGATTTAAACAATTATTTCCACAGTGCCTAAACCGTAGTGGTGTAATTAGTGTAATGAACTATTGGGTCATAAATCAAACTCCTACGCACCCTGAAAATATTTGCACAGCAACATCAAAGTATCCGTCCGGTTGAATAATTCCAAAGCAGTTACAGTCTCCTCTTTTCCATCGCATCCTGGATGAAAATTCACTCGGCTACCATATCCGTGTAATAAACTACCTCAGTTTAAAAAGTGTCCGCTTCCACAATAGCTACAAAGTCTCGTATGCTATCTCCAAAGGCAAAGAACGTGGAATTAAAGTGTCATTCACGATGTAGGCTATCCCATTCGTACTCCTGGAGTAGCTTGGAAGATTTTTAACCATATAAATGTAGGAGCTAGAGTTTTGTCTACCTAAAGCTAACGCCCAGTTCCATATTGACAAATCAGAGTCATTTGGGCTTTGCACGTCAGTAGCCTTGAGGCACCTCCCACTTTGCTCTTCCCTCTACAAAATTCATGGAGACGGATACGGGCTGCCTTTAACCCTTGCAGAATTGTTGACAACCGTAAACGTCATTACTCCGAATTGTCCTCCAAATAGCACGCACAAATGTTCACATTTAACAGTAGGCTATGCATACAAGCTTATCAAATCTGTGTTTAGTTATATGCACGAATTAGTTCGAATTTTAAGGAAATAGGTTGTTTGTGTACATAGGTCGGAAATGCAGAAAGCCCACTGGCGAAGTTACTTGAAACTACAATTCAGTACGAATACTTACTCTTACAGCATAATTAACAGGGGAATTGACTTCAAGTATAGAAAACGACACCAAACATCCTATTTTCTAGCAAGACTTCCTTTTTCTATTGACTAACAGTATTACGCTTTGCCAAATACATGCCGTGCCGTGTACATCTGCAACGAAGTAACCGACACACGTTCATGCAAATTGAATAAAGACGCTAGCCAGGCAATTCTGGCTCTCATGTTGTTTCAGTTATCTTAAATTTGCGCAAGACTATACCCTGCAATGAAATGAGACAAATATGAAACAGCCAGTAGACCTTAGTAAAAATAAAAAAAAAACGCTGAAATGACTTCCGAATCGGAGGCTACAGGCTGTTCATTCGAAGTGATGTCAACATAGCGTTCGGATCTTAAACATTTAGATCCATCGGAAAACACAGCACAACATTATTAATAAACATTACCTTAGTGCAAAGCGGGACGGTCGATTGACAGAGATGAAAACATTCAGGTTTGGTTACTGGACGCTTGAACGCAGCCAGAAGCCATGTTAAATCCGTAGGACTAGAGAACCAGAAGGGGGGGTTGGGCTTACTGTGTCCTGCATAACCTACGTTCTTAGACCGGTTTCCCGGCTTTCCAACAGAGGGCCGTGCCACTACAAAATGGAATCATTTTGGATGGGTTAAAAAACGGATGGTCTGCAATAAGCCGCTTAAAACCCACACAGTATCATACAATGGTGTTTTGCCAGGCACATTTCACAGTGAGTTGTGTTTGCTAGTGATGTACTGTGAAATACATTGATATATAAAACTTGCATGGTCAAACTTAAGTTTGACTCAATTCTGACAGAGGGAAATCCCCAAACAACAATGATGCATTATGCTCTTCCTTTTTCATAATAATTCAATGTTTTTGCAAACCCATGAATGAAAATAAAAAATAAAAAAACATTTCTCTGCTGAGTTCCTTCCAATCTGTAGAATGTATTTATACTTTATTCCGGTCAACAGTCTACGATCTCTTTTTCCATCTATAACTGAAAATCAGCGAAGGTCAGTGGGAATACAGGGTCGGTCACGGGCAGGAAGCTAGAAAATGAGGACAACTCCAGACTGAGCATGCATCCTTGGTCGGACATGGCAACCCATGGAGAACTGTCCCCTTAGAGCAGCCCTGCTCCACAAAACGGACCCAGATTCTCCCTGAACTCAATAAGGACTTTAAACCACTGTGCTTCACAGGCCCTTTAAGTTGAGGACATCAGTGAAAGGCGGCAGATGAAAACCAATGTCCTCCCCTCGGTGGGTTCGTGGTGATGAGCTCACCAGATTGAGTTTCCATTCAGTAGCCCAGCTTTGAGATCTGTACTGTACTTCAAAAAGAGGCCCCTAGTGGGATCGTATTTCCAACTTCAACTGCAGCACTGAGAGCCTGAGCGAATGTCAGTCTCACCTGGTCCTTTGAACCTAGTCACCATGTGAGCCAAATAAAATTGGCAAAAACAAGTACGTTTGTGCTCAGCGAAATTAGTTTGATTAGGAATGCAGAACAATCAAGAGCAGTCAAATCAATCCATACTCCCTACTGTGGTCTAGCTGTATATACGCATCTTAACTGAGACACACAGAAAATGGATGCCGTAGATGACAATGCTATCTTGTTACCTTTTGCATTTGGAAAGAAATATAGAATGTGGAGTAGGCAGCGGAGCGTCTGACGATGAATTGAAGGGAATTGTCTAATGACAGATATTGCCTTGTCTGTTCCAGACCCGTGTCTGTACATCCCCCGCTTTGCCCACATGCTGGAGTTCGGAGAGAAGACCCACGAGGTGTCCATGACGGCCTTGCGGCTGCTCCAGAGGATGAAGAGGGATTGGATGCACACGGGCCGCAGACCCTCGGGGCTCTGCGGAGCAGGTACTGGAGAATGTCGTCGTAGTGATGACCTTTTGTCAGCGGGGGTCATTCGAAATGGACTCAGCTCCTGTTCACTGCGCAGCAGTTTTGGACACGTGATGGGAAGAAGTTGGCAACTCTGCGTGATCGTTAGGTATTAGTGATATTCATTTTGGGGGGTGGGGGAGAGAGAAGATGCAGGCTTTACAGTTTTGCTAGCCTATTCCTAGATATTTTACTTATCCAGCCATGCAAGGTCAGAGACTTCTTTAATGGAATGGAGAAAATAACATGCATTTCTGGATGATTTAACCAGAGTCTTGGAACCCTCTGTTCCATGTCATCTGCTCTGAGTCCTAAAGTGACACATTTAAGCCAGGACACTGCAGTCAGCGAGATCCCTGCACTCCTGCACAAATAGCACAAACAACTTCCTCCCTGCATATACATTCGCCTCTAAGTTTCTTCCCACCAATATTTGCTCCTACAATATCTGAATAATTAATAGTTTATCATGAATCATTGATAGTACTTCTCAAAAAAAATCCTCTATTGAAGGATTCAAAGTATAGAAGAGGACATTCAGGTTTCACTGTCACAAGGAAATTCAGTATGAACACACAATCAGTCCCACGGACTTCACCATCAAATATTTAGAAAGCTCATCCATTGTACACCTCTGAAAAATGTCACCGCACAGCCTGATTTGCGCATGTAGAATTGCATACATATGAACAATGAATTTAGCTCCTGGTTCAGTATGGGTAGTGAAGTAAGAATGTAACCTCAACTCAGAAAACTCAGAAAAGGTGGGGAAAATGATCCTGTGAGCGTAAAAGCGCATCTGTTAATATTTCCTCGCCGCTCCCCAAGCTCTGCTGGTGGCCGCACGGATGCATGAGTTCCACCGCACGGTCAAGGACGTCATCGGAGTGGTCAAGGTGTGCCAAGCCACCCTGAGGAAAAGGTGAGAGCTGGAAACGCCACTTCCGTCACATAGAAAGTATTCGTTCCTCAGAACCGACTTCAACCTTTATTTTGTGGCAAGAGCGACTAAATGGGGCTTCCTCGCTCGTCCAGGTTGACGGAGTTTGAAGATACCCCGACCAGCCAGCTGACCATCGATGAGTTCATGCGGGTGGACCTGGAGCAGGAGTGCGACCCGCCCTCCTTTACCGCGGGCCAGCGGAAAGTTCGGATGCGCCAGGTACTTGTTAAGGCACCGGTTTTTATTTGCTATACGGTCCGTAGGTACTGTATTCATGAGCACATAGGAAGTATGTCTATTGCTAAGCATGGTTCTGATGGCAGACTATATTTAGCCTGGCAGTTTGTCAGATACAGGTCAGGCTGATCTCTGTCTAATGTTACACTTGGAGTCAGGAATCTAGTGATTCCACACAATGTTATTTATCTAATATTTCTCAGCAACTTTATTCTTTTCTTTTTCTTCTTAGCTTGAGCACGAATTAGCCAAGAAGTTGGATGAAGTTCAAGGTAGGCTTTTGCCCTGCTTCTAGCTGCCATGCTTCTAGCTGCCATGCGTCTTCACATGCAGGGATGAACGTACAGCTCGAATACGACAGCTGCCTTCACGCAGTGTAACAATTGGCTCTTGACTCCCAGGCGAAATCTGCACCTATCGAGATGAGATAGAGAACGAGCTGGAGAACAGCAGGCCGAAACTCCGAGGGATGTACGCTTCCTGCACCAAAGAAATAGGTGTGTTCCTCCATGCCTTCCCCCACCTTCACCATCCCTGCATCTCCACATTGAACTCAGACTGATCATACCAAGACATGCCACGTGTCGTTAGGGGGGGGTTGTCAGTAAAGCGAGCGTTCTCGATGCCATTCCCAATTCAAATCCCCCTTAAACTCCTCTCCGCTCCTCCAGACCCTGTGGAAGACATCCTTTCCAAGGAGTCCGACCAACCCAGCCCCAAGGAGCCAGGGTGCATTGATGACGAGCTGGAAGAGGCCGCCCAGCGCCTCAACCAGGACTTCCTCTGCCGGGTGCTCCAGGAGGAGCAGAGGCTTGGCGGGCCAGGTGTGGCGGACGAGATTGAGGATACTGAAGAGGCCCCTCCCCTCAAACACCCCTCCCTAGCCTCCATCCTGGGCTCCCTTCCCAGTGCTGCAAGCCTGAGCCTGAGCCTCTGCGATTCCATCCAGGAGTGTATTGCAGGGGACAAGGATAGCGGTGAGTCTACATAATAGCCACTCGCTCAAACCTCGCTCCAACCTTGTCGCTTATGAAGCAGAACGTATTCGATATTTGGTGCTTTTTCATGAGAACTCGTCTTCCATCCTAATGGCGGTGAATATTCAGGGTAATATCATCCTAAATTCCCTGCTTGCGAGAGATGCCTCTCATTCATTTGAATGGGAAGAGGAGCGTTCACACACACCTCAGCAAGTTCGTTTTCCTGCCGGTTTCAGCATCACCAATCCCTTATCCCTTCATTATACATGAGCTCAGTGCTTTTATTTTGCTTGCAGTATCAATGGGATGGCAGATGCCCTGCTTTAGCGAAAGGACTCTGCTCCTGCATGATAAAGGTATTAGAAGGAGCAAATCCCATAGTCTCACTCAGTAATCAATACTCTGCTTCTTGGTTTCAGTGGCCAGGGAGCCTTGCTGATAGCCTGAGCAGCAGTTGTTCTGGATAAGATCCCGATAAATCTTCATTAATCTTCATGCCAGCCCAAATAGAGTCACATAAAGGTCAGGTTGGACACAATCCATGTTCCGGCCATATGTTGGGAGTTTGCAGGGAAGACGTTTCGTCCATAAAAAGTAGTTGTCTCTCATTTGAAACCACCACAGTATGGTAGCCTCATTGAGACGCGAAGTCATTGCGACTACAGCAAAACTCTTTTTGGCAATTCCGAAATGTCTTCACGGAATCTTTTCTTTGTTTGTTTTCACCACAAAAATTGCCACAAGTCTTTTGAAGAACGGGGCCATTACACCCACTTAGCATCTCACAGATAAGTGAATTGTTTTGGTGCTTCAATCAGCGTTCTTTTGTGAAGAGATTTGGTGGGGGTGGGAGGATTATTTCGTAAACCTCGACAAAACGTTCGGCCCTAATGAGCCCGCGCCCTGGCCTTAACCCATTGTTAGCTAAAATAAGCCGACTCGGTTGATGGAACGGATGTCAGTGAAGGTGCAAAAGGATAGGGGGGGGGTCGGTTTTGACTTCCCAGAGCAGCAAAGGCTTTCTCGGTGGCATGTGCTTGACCATATATACACACTCAATGACATATTCTTATTTTAGCGTCCTGCAAACGCCTGGCAAAGAGATGAGGGGATCAAAGCCCATACTTAAATCCTCTAAGGCTTAATTATCTAGCTCAATCAGCCGTTTTCCACCAGCAATTAGTGTCACCACGTAGGTAGGTGAAAGAAATACACCAATATGTTTGCCGTGGACGTTACATGGCCGGAATTGAAAATGTGATCTACCGCTGCCCCTTGGTCAAAAACGTCAGTTATAAATACGTGATTCGTGTGACTAGGTGCTGGTCTGGGGCTAAACGCCTGCATGGTAAACAAAAGCAACTGCAATAGAAGTATGAGCAAGTCTGTGCTTCCAATGCAACCATTTAGGATCAATGAGGAGCTCATAAAATATAGCATTGATGAACTCATATTTATGGGTACAAACGAAACCCTTGGATGGTGTTCAGCCAGCCATTGATTGCCATTTGGAGTGCTTTCTACGAAGCCTGTGGTCTGATCAATTCCGTGAGTTATCTGGAAGCTTCTATGTGGGTCACTCCGTGTGCAGCCTTCCTGATCCATCTCGTTCTATACTGTGCACTCTATACTGTCCGTCTTTGAGGTTTTTTGAGAGGTATTTATATTAAGCTCTTTACATTTGTCAATCTTCGTCGAGTGCATTGTCTGACTGGTACAAGTGTCCAAATATTTCCGAAAGACACAAAGCAAAATGACCTTTTTCTGAAGTTTAATTTTTATTTTCTCACAACGAAACAGTTTATTGTATTTTCTTTCCATAGAATCTGTCAATATCTTTATTGTAGGTATGACGCTTGCAGGTTTGGCGAACACATTATAACATCTGCACCTGCTGGGTCTGAAGTTTGGACATGACCACTTGACCCTGTGACCTCCTTTCTGACCTCCCGTTTCAACAGCCACTCTCACTGAGCCAGCATAGCATCTGCACTATCAACAGTCAAAGAAGGCTTCAACAAAATGTTTTTCTCCGAGTTCCGAGTGTGTTTTTAAATGCATGCTCATGTAGTCTACTTGAGACCAGCTATCCAACATGGATGAGTTGCTAGATAGCCAAGAGGTGACATCTTCATCAGTATCACCGGGTGGTTGGGAGGAATTTGATAGGGAAGGAAATTGATAGGAAAGGAATTAGATAGGAAAGGAATTAGATAGGAAAGGAATTAGATAGTACCTCTTTGCTTTGTTTCTTATTGCTGCCTTGCAGTACCTCTCAACCTCCCTCAGCCTGGTCTTTCCCAGTATAGTCTAAAGGAAAATGTCTGCTGCTCTCTCCTATTGGAGAAAAAAATCTGACAGGATAAAATGCAGTTGTGCATCGATGTTTATGGTCGGCTGGCTAGCTGTATGTAGCGAGAGATATTATACCCTGTCATCATTGTCCTTGCGAGCGTGAAGCTGATGACTCAGGACAGGCAGCGGCTGGAGCGAGGGAGCCTCTTTGGCGACATTGGGCCCGAGGAGTCGTAAACAAGGATTTACCGGCTGTGCCAACACTGGGGGATAAATCTCTTTCTCCCACCCACACAACAATATGGGCATGAGCTCAGCATCTTGCTCACTTTAGGCCCTTGTGTGTATGTGCTTGTGTGTGTGTGTCAGCAGTTGTTTCCCAGCTTGTCTCTTTCAACTGCCTCTGTGTCTGTCATGTGTGTCCACATAGGTGTGTGTGTCTACCCCTGTCTGTACATGTATTGGCTTTACATCTGTTGGTGCGTGTGTGTGTGGCGCGTCAGCGATGTCCCACGTGTTCCTCCGACTTGACAGTCCGGGGCCGTCTCTCTGCAGGCTGTCCGGGTCACAGCGGCTCTGCAGTTATTTGCAGTCCCGAGCTTCCCTCAGAAACCTGGCACCGCTAAGTGCAACTGCCCTTCGCTGGCACTGCGGAATGAGTCAAAATGTCCAACGTGACGACCTCCTTCGAACCCAACGAACCTATTTAAAGCAGACTCATTTCCTAAGGAGAGAGGACACTTTGAACTCTTTTAAGAAGACGTTCCACCTTCTCCAAACAAAATTCTAAGTAGTTCATGCTGAAGTCATCCAAATGTCTTTTGAAGCACCTGGAGCAAAGAAGATGAGGCCCGTTTTAACACGCCGAGGACGAATCAACCTCTGTCTCCGTCCCTCATTCAGTCGCTCATTTCTCATTGGGAGGGATGCATTCGCAGATTCAGTCCCTGTTCAGTCCCTCCCGCATCACACCGACATAGCCCACACAGAGGCAAGGCAGTGTCCAAGAGGACTAAAACATCACTAGATATATCATCATCCACCCAGTATGACTGTAGAATTCTGGTGATCTGAGCCAACCTGGCCATCGTTGGATTTTCTATTTCAGGACTTGTAATGAACTTTATGCGAACCCTTTCATTTTGAAGTAAAATCTGAGCTGACAGCGTCGAGCTTCCTCCCCATAAACCACTGTGTTTAAACGGCTGACTGGCTAGCTCTGTTCGAACGAATGACAACCCTTACTCATCAAGATATGGCTTCGCGATTCGGGTTAGAGTCCAAAGTGACAGTGTCAGACAGCTGACGTTGTACAGCGACAGTCGATGCCAGTTGTACAGGTCCCATTTTAGTGCTCCACAACTCAAGTTAGCTCAAAGGAGTATTTCTAAATAGTAAATAAAGACCTTGTAAGAGTATCAAATGTAATAATAATTCAATTGATAATTAATATTATTTTCCCAAAACATTGAAGTGTCTGTTTGTGCTACAGTAATAACAATGGATAAAATACATGATATTTCATTGCTTCAGATTAGCATCACAGACATTAGCATCACTAACAATGATACGTTAGCATCACATACAGATTACACTAGCATAGTTCACATGGGAAACCCAGACTGAGAATGTGATGGATGTTGCTGTGGACTTGCTGCTGCTCTCCCCTCCGTTGTCCTCTAGCAGAGTTGCAAGGTGTGTTGACGGGAAAGGGCGTCTGGCCCCCTCCCGACCCCTGCCGTGATGCAATTAGACAGCTGCTCGGCCGACCGGCCCCACCCTGCTGCCTGTGACATCACAGCTGCCACTGCGTTCAGCCTGCACGACCTGCCCTCTGTCTTAAAGGGGAAGGCAGGGCTCGCGTGGCACGTTTCTGAGGCATGCGGCTCGTCGATATTAATGTACATAGTAGGTCACAGACCATCCCAACTGCACACGTACAAAATTGCCCCTTAAATAACATGCCCAAACAGAGCAGCTTTGCATGCAATATCAAGCTTGTTGATTCAAATCGAAGTCATGTATTGATCGTATGCCTCTCCTGAACCTATGGATGAACCCCTCCAAAATGAACTCATCATTTCATGTCACTGTGGACATGCATGCTAGTTTATTAGAAGGGTCCCACTTATTCTTGTCATATTGAGAGCATGTTTGGGTGGTCTGCCGTGGCCTCTCTGTGCGGATCTGACCGCTTTAAGATCCACGTTGATTTAGAAAGAGAGAGACAAGCCCTGCGTCTTACCACTACCGGTCCTCAAAATCCAGCATGTCTGAACACAGAACCCTGGTGTCCAGAGGGACACACGCGATACTCAAGTGAGACTGTAAGGATATCATCACTGTCTTATGATGTAATAGGTTAGTAGGACACGTGAATACGCCATGTTCTTAATAGCCTCTGCTGATTTTGTGGTACAGCGCTTAGCAAACATTTCCCATGCTCTAGAAATCCAGGAAGTCAGTTGGGGAAAAAGTCTCAATTTAATGGGTGAGATACCTCTCATAAAAATACTAATTTGCCCGTAGCACTGTTCTCAGCTCTGTGTACACTCTGTTTAGCAGTGTTCTGCACTCAATGTTCTAGGTTGCCAAATCAGAGAATGACACAGTTCTATTTTGTTTTGTCTGGGTGTTATTTCTCCACACTGACAGCCGCCCCCCCATCACATGTTCCAAACAGCATGTGACCTCAAATGCCCCTGGCCTACAAACTCCGCCCACAGACACACGCACCCTCCTGCACGCTCAGGAGATGCTTTTACGCCTGCAACCCTCGACTTTAGCTACACATGTGAGATCACAGCTAATTTAAACGGTTATCCTCTTGCCTTCCGCCCTTTTCCCAACTCTGCAGTCCTCTCACGTCCATCTATTAACTTGTTCACATGGACGCCCCTCACCCGCAGCCTCGACACGAGCGCCAGACTCGTTGATGAATGCGGCGTCATTTACATAATTGCTTACGTAATTGGGATTATGATCAGTCAAGTGCACAGCCATAGCAGGGGACTGGCTAGGCCTGGGAATATGCTGACTGTTGTGGATGCCGCCTCCGGGCAACGAGCTGCCAGCTCCGCTCTCCTTTTGGGTCTCCAACTGCTCTGAAGTTAGCTCACATAACCAGCGCACCCCGACCCTCCACCCCCCATACTTATTCTATCTTTTCATAGGCCAGTGTGTTTAGCGTCCGTTTGAGTTCCATTGCAAATGCGTCGTGGGGCTTAAGTCCGGACGATGGGAATTTACTGCGTTTTGTTTGTGCGACATGCGCGGGAAACACGAGAAGGCACACATTCCAAGTGGTCTAGCTGGAGGAATGTTTCTGAGGTACGCGGGGCTTTCAAGATTCCCCCAGTTTTCTGTGCTCTGCTCGTCTGACACCCATAACATGTTCGAGCTTAGGAGACACAGGCATGTTTACTGACGTTTCTCCTGTTGTCAGTCCGGGCGCTTTGAACTGTTCCACATGGAGTCTCCTTGCTGTGCCTGTTGTCTCCTTTATATTCAGAAGTCATCCTTGCTGACTGCACAGCCTTTACACACACCCACACACACAGTCCTGTGGCGAGCCTGTACATCTTAGCTTTCTGTCTACACCGTTACACCATCTAATAACCCCAGGGTGACCCTTCAGCTATTAGGGAGGTGGTGTGTTGGAGATGAAGGTTTCTGGCAGCCCCAGCATCAACAGCAGGCAGGTATGGATAGTGGTGTCCCTGGCCAAGATCTGGAGAAAAAGTTTTAAAAAAAGAGGCCGTTCCACCTGCTCTGGGAGACAAGCGTCCTCAATTTTATTTGGTAACATCTGCTCTGCTTAAATATTGTTTACTTAGTTCTCCTTCGTCAGCTGTCTGAACAACAGAAGTAGACAGACAAATATTTCACAAATGCATACAGTTTTCTCAAGGCACAGTGAAGAAATATAAAATATGGCCCCCCCAAAATGTAACCCGTTCTGATAGCTCTAAAGAGCAGGACAGATTCACCGATGGACCTGCCCACCAAAGGAAATTCCTTGTTTGTGTTCACTTACTTGGCGATTAAAACTTATTCGTACTCCAATCTTGCGCTCGGACCTGAAACACTCATCTGAATAATCCTCTACAAGTAAATCAGTATCCCCACCCCCTTATTTCACCCTGACTGCTATTTCCATCCCAGAAAGACTGTGCTGCATGAGGAACTAAAGTGTCCCAGTCCCTCATCACACACACACACACACACACACACACGCGACAGCATAAAGAAGACTCAAGATGGCTGACAGATTGTGACCCATATCTTCCCCTCATCACAGATTTTCCCCAACCCCATTCTCATGTGGTCCCTTGATGTGACTCAACGTTGGCAGTTAAAAGCGTGTCTTTTTTTTATTGCATGCTGTTTTTCATTTGCCTAAGTCCAATAATCCAATGCTTTACAATAAGCACACATCGGTGCCTCTTCTCGAACGTTCTATATATACTTGATGGACCGACGTTCAGTTCATCCTCGCTCTTGTTCGGCGGTCCTAAATCAAAGCTTGTGTGACATTTAAATCTTTAAAGCTGCAAAAGGTTTCAAAAGATTCCTGTGTGTGAGGATCAGTAAAGTCCTGTCTGTCTAGGTAACGTTATCAGAAACGTTCTGACATGAGCGGTTGCTGTCTGAACTTCCTGCTTTCCTCCAGCTTAAATTTGATTGACTTGATTTGATTGACAGAAGGCCCTCCTCACTAAATGTGATTGGCTGGAACATGATTGGCTGGAACAGGATTGGCTGGAACAGGATTGCTGGGAAATAGCACGACACCCCATAAGTTTGGAATTGCTCTGGCATTGAGCTGTCTGCGTTGCTAAACAACTCTTAATTGGCCTCATTAGCTTCCACAATAAACTTTATTTTACTGCATATAGCCCTACCTATTACACCTTTAAGTGTTTTAGCAATATTATCCATTACTTATGAAAGAAACTAGACCTTAATTCATACAGTAGCACGAGGCTACGCCAGAAGTACTTTGGAGGGAGTTTATCTACGGACCCCCATTGGTTACGAATGTGTTAAGGGATTACTGATTTAGCATGGTAAAATGGTTGGACAGTATTCGGTTGAAGTTGTTTGCAGTATCTACACGTAGTAAGAACCTCTACAAAGATTCCTTCAGAAGAAATCCGGCTGCTCAAATATCGCCATACTCCACCGTGCCGTTATTTTCATAGCTGGTAATTACTAGGGAAGCTTGTCTTTATCAAACAAAGGAAGTCTTTTGAAGTCCTTTTCTCAGAAGAGGAAACTAAAGAAGTTGGAAGAATGCCAGGGTTGAATGCTTCTTGAAATGGAAGCGCCAAACTGTTTCCGAGGCATCTGAGACTATGTACTTAGCGTTACTTTACTCGTGTCGGTGTGGTGAGAAATTGCGTCTCAGCGTCCGGGTGAATATAGGGTTTGGATGAAAGAAGATGCATGATTAAATTGCCTTTGAAAGGCTTCTTGTTTGTATACACTCGCGTTCGCGTTGATGCTGCACAGTGCAGAGATTGCCCATGTTGTCTGTTGTTTCCACTCTGAACCGGAGTTCTGAAACACGGGGGCATGGAACCTGAAGACGTTAGTTCCAGCTGTTGTCACACGCTCCATTGAAAGAGACGTTGACACCTTGTCTATGGTCTGTTGTTGAAATTGAATTGAGTCAAGAGTGTCCTAGACTAGCGCAAAACCATCCCACTTAGAGTCACCAGGAGCAGGTGTGGTCCTGATGGTCTAATCAGGAATCTGCCAGGGGGGGAAGTTCGTGACCTGTTCTGACCCTGTTCAGACATGTCTGCTCCCAGTGGTCACTTACTTTCAAGAGCCTGTGGTTCTGAGAATCAATTATTGTCAAGCACTTTCCCCTTTATGTTGTTCCTTGACCTTCAGCTATTAGGCTACCTAATAGAGAGGTTTTACCAAAATATGTCTATCCAATGATCTAATTGATCCAAGGTCCTTATTGGACAGAGATAGTGAAGAGTGAAGAGTGTGAAGAGAGATAGAAAGATCAGGAATTGGCCTGTGTTGGATTCAGGCTTCAGTCTATGTGTTAGGCGCACACCAGGGCACCTTTAGCTACAGTTCGCAAATCAAAGAATTTACGTCATGATTTCATAAATGAGAATGGCTCCTTCATGACATGCTTTTTTAACAATTTGCATAAAGCATAAAAGCATAAAACATGTACTGCCAGTTTCTCAGCTAGGATTAAGTCTAGTCAAAACTTAGAAATTCAATGCTGACCTCCATTGGAAAGTGCTTTTAGTCTGTAACTAGGCTCAGTTCCAGTAATTTAAATATATCAAAATTGAAACAAGGTCGGTCTTTTTACCCTCTTGTCAAGTTTCTGTAGTTGGTGTGCTTTTGGGTAAGCAAGTGTTCAATGAGTACGAAGGCCTTCATCCCAAAACTCACATTTTCCTAATGTCTCCTAAACAAAATCCTTTTAGCTCACAAGTCCATTAAGCCATTCAGGCATCTTCTGCATTATTGATGCTACTATAGCGTGTAGTAGTGTGGCAAGTCATTGTCTCGCAAAACTCGACTCCACTCAAGCGGGGAGATAATCTTCTTGTTTGATATGAAAATGGCCTCTCTAGCGAATTACCTGTCTGTGCCATAAAAGCGCAATTGCACAAGAGGGCTCACTAGATTCCGAGAAGGGCAGGAAACCGCGCTGGTGTCGTTTCCCACTACCCGTCCCCATGTTCTGTATGGCCTAGAAAAAGATGTCTTGTCCTTTTAAGACTTCAATAGAACACCAGTGTAGAGCTACCTTCTAAAACAGAAAGCAGAGTTGTCATTTGAGGACGACAGTGATTTGATCTATTTTGCGGCCCTTTGACAGATGAGAAATCAGAGAGTGGAGAGCTGGACCTGGATGGGATTGACGATAAAGAGATTGACAAGGTAGGCTACACGTTTCGCATGTGATTTTAAAATACCAGTCGAGTCAATTATAATCCCCCCCACCTATACTTAATTCATCTACCAAAGGCCCCACTTGCAGTTCACAAACGAATTGTGAATATTAAAAAGTGAAGTAGACTTTAGAAGATAATGACCCCAGTATCTACTCCACATAATCCACCATGCCACTCAGTTTTCTCTCAGCTCTCAAAAACCTTTTCTCCCTTTGTTCCTTCCTTCTTATCACCCTTCCTTCCTTCCTTCCTTCCTTCCTTCCTTCCTTGCTTGCTTCCATCCTGCCTTCACACAGTACATCCTGAATGATAAAGAAGTGAGGACTAAGACACAGCTCTGGATGAAGCAGAACGAAGAATATCTAAAGGAACAGAAAGGTAACTTGACAAAAGAGAGAGTCTAATGCCCCCTGGTAAGAAGCTCAATATTCATGCCGCCTTTGGCCTTGTTAAGCTCACCAGCAGGCTCATACAGTATGTATCAGCCAGTTCATAGGGTCGAACACATCAAGCTTTGTAGAGAGTAACTGGACACTTTCTTAAGGAGCCTCTTAGACCTTTCTGTTAGACCTTAGTAATTTAGAGCTCAGTACTTGAAAGTTATCTTGGAATACATGCAGCCCATGTAGATTTACTAGCACAATTAATGAGATTTATTTAGTTACCTTTCTCTAAGTGGCTGAATGGACGCTGGCCAAGGAATGACTCATTTTCGAATACTTTTCTCTGAGCTGAGGAACGTAACTTCGCTAAGCCTCCCAACGAATAGCATCTTTTTGTATGGTACTTTTTTTTTGCAGAGAAGGAGGAGAGGATCGCTAAGGAAAAGCAGCAAGGCACCTACAAGGAGAAGGTAAGCGCCTCAGTGCATCATGTTTGTGGAGAAAGGAACTGTGAGCGCACGTATAAAAGCACCGTCTGGGGTCCCGTACTGCTCACTGTGTCTGGGCCGAGCAGACACAGAACAGCTGCGTCTACGCCGGCGCATATTTTCCACTTCAGCCGAGTCAGGACCGGGCCTCTCTCGTTACACTGCACCGCTCTCCAGAGACCCTGCCTGTTAGCGGTAGCCGCGGCCCAGCGCTAACCTGTCTGGCCTGACATTCTAGCTTCAGCTTTCAACCAATGGGGGGGGGAGGAGCGATGCGTGAGCCGCACAGCGGCAGCAGTCTAATGAAGTGAGGAAAGGGGATGATACCTATTCCAGAACCTTCAGGCTTCAAGGTTGGGGCCTCATTGTGGTCAAAAAGCAGGACGTGGATTTCCCCATGCTAAGACATTGTAGCATATAACTAACCACAGTCTGTGGAATCGGCGGGCAAGGAGTGACAGCAGCATGGAAACCTTTCAGCGGCTTGATAATAAGGCTGTCATCTCATTGATGAGAGACTTGCCTGACTTAATGCTTCCCAACCCCCTAGGAAAAGGATGTACTTTTATTGGACTCCAGGCACTTGACAAGCCACTGTTGTTGCTGCTATTCAGTGACAGTGATGAGAACCTGGAACAATTGAAGCCCATTGTGTATTTAGTTTGTTTGCTGTCATATGTACTGGCATACATGTGTGCGCAAAGGTCTGTACATGCAAGTCGACTCTCAAGGATAATTATGAGAAATATATATGCTGTATTTACAACTGTGTGTAAGTGACAGTATCCCTCCGCTTAGTTAACAATCCTGGAAATAGTACCAGAATATGACTTAAGTTAACTATGACTGCTCATGTTATCTATAAAATAATGTTTGTCTTACCTGCATTTAAAAGAAGAAATAGTCTCAATAAATGGAACAGCCGCTTACCTCTGCTCCTCTTTCCAACAGCCCAAAAAGTCCAAGAAGCGAGAGCCCATTCGTGCCAGCACGGCCGGAGAGGCCATCGAGAAGATGCTGGAACAGAAGAAGATCTCCTCCAAGATCAACTACGAGGTACTGCGGGACCTCAACAGCAAGGGCAGCGGCAACAGCAGCCCCACCAGGTCCACGGCGGAGGGCCCCGCCAGCGGAACGGGCCGCAAGAAGCTGACCCGCAGGAAGAAGCAGCCTAATAAGACCAACGTCGGCCTGGCAGCTACAACAAGCATCATGGGAAAAAGGTAGGAAACCCTCAAAGTGACCCGGAAACTGTCCGGAACCTTTCCACAGTCAAAATATCTGGTTTGTTTTGATTGTGAGAGGTGTGAGATTTCAGCAGTGGTTTTTATCGAATGCTATTTTATTGTTTGGTTGGTACAGTTTGACAGAAGATGTGGTTCAGGGTTGAGATGAGAAGGGGGAATCTGGTTGCAAAGCGCTAGTAACGTCTGTCTTATGAAGGAAGAGCAACGTGGCATTAGAACAAAGGGACATTTTGCAATCATAGGTAGGCTAGCTTTAAGATAAGGCAACAGGATAGTTGGCTTAGCAGGATAGCAGACAGTGGAGAGATTTTCAAAATTACCAGAGAGAATCCGTTAATGGGGCACAGTTGGGGCGTGAAGATTCTCTATAGCCTCTGGAATACATTTCTCAGTCACCCACCGTCAATTTCCTCGGCGTGGATCACCCGGGCAAAGGTTAAAGAGAGAGTCTTGGGCCCGCCCACGGCAGTCTCCCCTGTGGTGTCAGTCTCTGGTCACCTCAGCATCCCCCCCAGTAAATGCTGGGCTACCGTCTCTCCGTCCAATTAAACCTCAGAGCGAAACTCAGGCCACCCTGATGAGGAATACATAATGAATAGGAAGCAGTCGGAACTCCGAGATCACGACTTTCTGCTCCTTGGAAGATGAGGGTTTTTTTTGTTCACCATCGCAGTCCTGGTTCTTACATTAATGATAATTACCATTGGGGGTTAATGAATTCTGAATGGGTGATGAAAATGAGACACGTATCACGGCTGGAGAGGGTTGACAAGAGACGGCTAATAAAATTGCCTGAACCCCCAACCCGAACCCGCAGACACATACACCACCCCTCCTCCCCCCTAGCCCCACCCTCACCACGGTCTCAGGTGTGGAAATATCTCTCCCATTTGGCTCCCCTCCCCTAAATAGACAGGGGCTCATGTCTTCATCCAGAGCGCATGCTGAGTTCTAATTCAATTTCGCTCTCCGAGCAAGAAACCAGATGCTGGAACTTCATGTACATGATCATTAGAATGATATACGACACGTAACAGACTTCTTTTATTCCACGGCTACCGAATGCATGATCTTTAGGGTGCATGGTCCTGATGATTGTGCATGGCCCCTGTGTCACACACAGATTGCACAGACATGCAAACAGCCTGCAGGCCAACAGATGGGCTTAGTGCTACAAGTCTGACCGTGATTACCTCATTAAAGTTACATTAGTGAATATGTAAAGGAAAGATGGCCTGTTTTGATATGTGGAACAGGATTGACTGATATGTGAATTATGAAGGCGAGGTGGAATCTCTTTTCTCTAAATGCAGTTGTTAAGGATTTTACTGTACAGATTTAGTCCCCCCAAACTGTGAATTTACTGTACAGATTTAGTCAAATGGAACAGGCTATAGTAGAATATTAGGTATAGGCCTAATGTGATGCTAATAACTGGTCTAATGCTTCAACTGTTGGATTAGGGAGTTTGGAGGTGTGAATTTGCTTGTTAGACTCAGCATTTCAGTCCGTTTCATCAGTTTCCACTTATGCTCAAGTCTGTGGTTCATTACATATTGTGGTTTGTTGTGTAAACCATGTGAGACGAACGTGACGAAAATCTTTGGTTTTGATCCAGAATGATGTCACATTTTTCCCCATTTGGTATTGGACTACATCCGGGTAAGAAAGGCTCACCCCCCCACCCCCACCCCCTCCACAAAGTAGTCTTCTAAATGCAAGTCACCAGCAATGCATTCAAATCACCGTCATACAAACTCGCTCAGCTCCTCCTGGCGATTCATCTCCTATTTGTCAGAGGCAATTTAGTGCTCTCCTTAAATGCTTTCTCACCATTTGAATGGGGGGAAAGGAAGATTCAGAAAGGATCAGTCTGCTCTCCAATCCGCCTGCTCGCCCCGGCTATCTCTGAGCTGCTGGTTGTGTTTTAAAAGCCCCCAGGAGGAGTCGGCTCAAGTGGAAGTGAAGGGGAGCCTGACAGCAAATCCATTGTCTTGTCTGATTCAGTTGGCCGGTGTGCCCCCATGCCAACGCCCCCTCCCTGACGATAATACACACCTTCGCTCCCCCTTCCCCCACCTGTCTCCTGGGATCCCTTTCACTTTGCATTGCTCCTATTTTCACCGATCTTTCTCTCACATCTGTGTTGGATTGTATATTGTCGCGCGATTCGGAAAGTGTTTCTCGGGCCTGCGAAGCTCGAGCTGCCTGTCATCTGAGCTGCTGCGCGACCTCGGGTCGGCGAGCGAAGTGAAGAAAGACTCGAGCAGGGAAACCTTATCGACATGAAAGATAACAGAAAGGAGCACAGAAGTACCTCACATTTCTCCTCAGCCCTACGCTAACTCTGTTCAACTATCTGTATTGACTTTGAGATGTCCGGTCCCTTACTGCCTTACTTTGAATGCTCTCTGTGAAATAGAGTGTGTTCGTACACGCTCCCAGTGCTTTTCCCACAGCCACAGTCATGTGGAAATCTACTCTCCTCCCCTCCACTACAAGTCCTCTAACAGCTGTCAGACTAAGCCCCCTCTGCGCCCACCAGAACTAACAAAGATGGAAAAGCACTCTTCCAGAAAAGGGCAAAGCTAATTGCCCCTATTGGTCTTTGTTCCTCATCAGCTCACACCCCCCTCGATCTCCTCTCCTCATGATCTCTTGTATTTACGAAAAAAAAAGAAGCCATACTCTTTGGTTAATTGTCTGGAGCCTGGAGGTTTTATGTGTGAATCATAACTAAATTTGGCAGAGGAGTCTATGTGAAGTTCTCCTTTCACAGAGCCCCAAAAGAGCACCTTTTTCAGCTGCACACTACCCTCGACCTTGACGTGATCTCCGTTTGTCCCTTGGAACCCACTCGAAAAAGCGCCCTGCAGCGTTCTTAAATCAGTGTCTCTACAGGAAACGTCAGTAGACATGCAGGGAGCTTTCTCCTTTGGTTGCCTTTTCCTGACTACCTTTCACGACCAGGCTAGACTGCATCTGACACGAGGTCAGTGCGTTTTGTGGGCATCTTCATCAAACCTTTTTCCATAGGGTATGCATAGTTCCATCTCGTCTGTTTTAGAGCCATCTGGGAATAGCATGGATTGAAGATCCAGGGGCAAACTCTGATGGCTTAAGCAGGCTTGGTAAGAACTTTCTTCTCACCCACCTCATCCCTCTGACTCAAATGTCCACTTGAAGTGCAGTTGGCCGCAGTCCTCGGGCTCGTCATCCTTGCTTGTGCAAGCTAGGAACCTAGCTAGTGTCTAGCTCGGGACCAACTCAGGCCAGACTTACTCTGGGTGGACTCAAGAGTTACGGCAGGACCCCCTCGCATGCCCGTCCGGTTGATGTGGCAATCATGCTACAAAGTGGGGGGGGGGGGGGGGGGGGGTACATAGCGTGTGTGGATAATAGAAGCAGCCAGCCTGAAAATGATGTGTGTGAACGGTGCTCCATCCAGCCAGACCCCCTGCCAGCACCCTCCCTCCAGCCCCCCCCCCATTTCTCACCCTCACCTCCCTCCATCCCTCTAGCACCCTCCCTCAGCCAGCACGCCACACATTGATTCGTCAGCTCTCCCATCCGTTTGCCCGCCACACGGGGCCACGGCATTAGCTACCCTCGTCCCCTGGTAAACATGGAGCTGCTGACAGAAGAAGTCCCCAGACAGCAGGATCTGTCCTTCCAGTGTCCCTACCCCCCCCCCCCCCCCCCTACTGCCCACCCCATTTCTCGCACATTCCACCCCCACCCCCCGAGTCATTCCTAGGGCGATAGGAAAGCGATCAAGGGAACCCCTGGTGTGAAGTTGGGCCTCAGGGATCTAGTGACCAGTGGAAGATCCAACAGACGGTATAGAAACTGGCTTTATCTTTTTTTCACCACCCCCAACAATCCCCCTGCCCCCCCCACACACACACACACCCAGGAGATTCTACAGATACAATGGCTGACTGAGAGAAATAAGCCGTCTGTACAAAACACCGGAGGGCTCCTTTCTCCCAGATTCCTTTTTCTGAATCTCTCACATTCTTTGCTGCTGTCAACTAGTCCAAAGGGAGGGATCCAGCTTGCCAGAGCGTTTAATATGTCGGTTATAATTCACCCTGCTCCCGCCCGCTGATGTTCTTGTCAAACGCAGGGACTTACAAGGTGGACAAATCACATCGTTTTGGTAGTAGTCTAGCACTAGTTTCACCTCCTTTCGTGCATTTTGCACTTGCACGTGCATTGTACACTGTACCTGTCTTGAATGTGAGCGAAACGACATGAGCGTAAGAAAAGCAGAACTGTCGAGTCGGCAATCACCAGTGTTCAGTTCCATTTCTTGCGACGTCTCCGTGGCCTGGTTGCGCCCACTAACCATGTTGTGGTCGCTAACAATATGGACGCGGTCCTGTTATGGTTTTTCTCAGATACTGGGTAGGCTAACACGATGGGCTAACATGGTAGGCTAACTCTATAGGCTTTCATGCTAACACATTAGGCAAACGTGATAGGCTAACACGGTAGGCTAACACAATTTGATAACATGGTAGGCTAACGCGATAGGCTAAAATGGTAGGCTAACACAATAGTTTAACTCGATAGGCTATCACGATAGATAGTCTAACACGGTAGGCTATGGCAAGGTGACTCGAAGTGACATACGGGATACAAAGATGGAGCCTCATCGGTGGGCATAGCGTCCTGAGCCACGCGGGCTCTCTGTGCCACCTTGCTGTCGCGCCGTCTCCTTCCATCTGCTTCTCTGTGTCGAGGGAGGGCAGGCGCAGACGTTTCTCGCCTCGCAAGCTGTTGCCGAGGGAACTCCATCCTACTCACCACCACGACGGCAGCTTCGAGTCCAGAGCCCTGCTAAAACGGCCCGCAGTTCCGTCGTGGACAAGAAAGGTTTCCTGAGGGGAGGGTCGTCACCTGTTGCTCTTTGTCGCGAGGTGGACACAGGCTTCATGGTCAATCCACCGGACACTACCCCTGTGGGTATTAATACAAATGAATAACATTTCGTGGGTTATGTTAACGTGTAAACCTGAAAAGCTGAGAGCTATGATTCAAAAGAGGAATTAATTTGCATACTGCAACCAAACAGGATGTGACCTTGTATGTTTCCCTATGGTACGTGATAACAACAGATGATACTAAAATATGGTGCTGTATCCTGGCTCAAAATCTGCCATGCTTATGGGAGGGAGTTGACAATCCAAATGACATGCCATGTCCCACATAACTATCATAAAAGCTGTCCTGTAATCAATATTTTGCCTGCAACGCCTGGAAAGGGGACAGCACAAAATGACCCCAACCGATTAAAATGGTTTGTTTACGGTCATCCATCCATCTATTTAGCGTGTGTATGAGACAGTGTAAAGGGCATACGCCCACAACCCCCCCCTCTCCCTCCCCCTTCCAACCACAGGCAGTCCCATTTGCAATCGAAGAATACCAGCTGGGAAACTGCAGGCGTGAGGAGAGCACAGCCCCCAGCCAAGGAGGTGTGTGTATGCTGGAGGAGGGAGAAGGGGCGTTCCATTATCTCCCCCCACCTCCCCACAACCCCACCCCCCACTGACCCCCACAGAAACCTCTCCACCCCCCCCCCATCAGATCCCCCCCCCCACCACCCCCACCCCTACCCTCCACCCCCCCACCGGATTAAACCTCTGTCAGCTTGTGGGCTATTAGTACAGCGCTCTCCTTGCCTGCTTTTAACCCGGGGGCCATTGTCAATCTCAATCATATTCTTCCTTGGTAACCTGTATCACCGCGATCTTAGATCTGGATGCTGAATCCGTAATGGGTTTGTCCTCTAGGAAGTGAATGCTGGGTGCCCCTCCTCAGCTTCTGGAAAAGCCTACAGGTATAAATGCATTTTAATGAAACCATTATGCACGGCAGGATTCTTTCTTGAGCTGTGATTTCTGCTGTGATTTACAGAGATCCACAGCAAGTATCCATCTTTGGAAGCTGGAGCTTGGCCATACGGAGATGATTTCACTTTAGGGGGTTTCACACACACACACTCCTTTGGCTGACAGTGTAGGTGACTGGTGGGCGTTTATCGAGTTGTTTTCCCTGGTTAGCATTAGCTCCCCAGCACCTGTACTGGGTCGGCATCCGGGGTTGTAGCAGAGTGGGTGCCCGTGGTGCAAAGGCCCTGCTAACTGCCTCAGCCTACACAGCTTTTCCGCTTCCCTCACGCCGAGTGGTGGTTTGAGTTGGCGCCTCTCTAATTGGCTCTGACGGCTGCACCATGGGACCGTTTTTCCGGTCATTCTGACTCGCAGCGGCGGACGTCTCTGTAGGCTGCGCTTGCTTTGCTGGACCATTGACCGCAGGTGGACCTTCAGCGACCTCAAAGGGAAGGGCTGGGTTATGGTCTGTCCATCCCCCATATCCCTCTCTGCGTCATTCCCCGAGGCAGCTAACCCTGACAGGACAATCAGGGCGTGGCCCCCTTTGGCTGCCACCAGTGCCCGCACCAGCTGGAGAGCGGGAGCTGGTCCTCACCACCACAGGATCAGCCTGGTGGCAGATGAAGGAGGGCTGAGGCCACGCTCATCCAGATTCCCCCGCCACACCACGGCCCCCCGTTGTGGCATCCTTCAACTCTCTCTTTCATATATATTTATACTCACACATCTGCTGTTTGATATTGGCTCTGAAAACGAAATATGGCTGAAAAGCCCCACCAACACGGTGGCCCATCCCTCCCCTCCCCCCCAACTGTCACATTGCGTTGACATGCATTATTGACGTGTTGACATATGGGCTTGCCGGTAGAAAGATCTCTGTTCGAGGCAATGGAGCGGGGCTATTTTAATTGTCCAATGGCTATCTTTTTAAGTGCCACCTCCCCCTTCTGCAGTACCTTCTGATATGTTTCATTTCTGCTCCTGATGTGTCTTTTTAACCTACGATTGTCAAAACAGAGTTTGGTTAAGGCTGTCTTGAAAAGCCCTTGGTGAAATCCTGTCTTTTGGGGATGCTGAAATGACACGGTGTATTGTTGAATTGAGACCGTTAGTATTTCTGCCAGTGCTTGGTACAGTAGTCCGACCGTTCACGCTGGTAAGCCTGGATTTGAACAGTAGGTGTGTGGAAGGTATCTGGTACGTGAGATGAACAACATATAAGCCTAGATGCACGTATAGTTTGGTGGTGGAGGATTTGACTGCAAATCAGGTTTCAGATTCACAATCCTACCTTGTACGGTTTGTCGCTGTGCATCAGAGCATTTGCTAAATGAATGACGTTATGGCTATCATTATTACAGCAATGGCATTTGGAGTCCTCAGAGAAGCACTACATATTATTGATGAGGGAGGCACAGGGGAGGGATTGATGATTAGCCGGTAGATTTGTCTTGGGTGTGTTCGCTTCATTAGACCTCGCATTGGCCATCTGGCCACAGGCTGCCAGAGGCTCAGGGATGGCATTTGGGCATATTTGGGGTAGCAGCCCCAGGCCAGCCAGCCAATCCCTCTCATCCACGGGACCCTCCCACTGGTCCTCTTCTACCCCTTTTTGGCGATACACATGAGACACTGGTCGTGACCAATTTGCATGAGTGGCCACGCTACTTTGCTGTCATGATCAGACAAACACTCAAATGGTATTGTTTGGTTAAAAAATAGGATCCTGCAGAACAACAGGTGCATTGTTTTTCAAGAGGACTGGGATTAATTTATCCAGGGTGCTGTTATGGTCATTTAGTTTGTGTTATACTCTTCACTTAGTAAGCACCTACCTTCAGTTATTCAGAGTTTATTCCCTGGAGAAACCTGTCTGTTTTCCTTTTTTTGTGCTGAGATAGCATCCATTACATTTGTGATAATCTGTCCTAATGCCCTAATAATCCACTCCCATGGCTAACGTTGATCAATGGTAGACAGTTAAAGAACTGAACTAGCCAGATGTCGACGGATCTCAGTCCTAGACTAGACATAGATAATGCTGATATTACCTGTAAGCAGGCCTTTCCTAATATCCAAGGAATCTCTGTGTGTCTCTGTGGTTTTAGAGTGGAATTTTATGGTAATGAGTGCCCAACCATTATCTTGAGAAACGCGCAGAATCGTGAATTTGCACTTGTTTTCCAGGAATGTCTATGTGTGACACCGAATCAACTAAGCAACTTCATGATCCAGCCCTCTGTCTGCAATTCCGGGAATCGGTGTCCAATTACTGCATCACTGGCACTGTGCACTAGTACATTTAAAGAAGAGAACCACTCTGTGCTTTCCCTGTAAGAGAGAGAGAGAACAATTGATTCATTAGCAACCCGGCCAGATTTCACATTCAGCGAAATAGCAGGACAAAGCCGGAGAAGCACTCCTACCACTGTATTCTGTGTCTGTGTAAAACCCTAAAGCGCTGAAACAGAAATCATGGTGGATTAGTGTCTGGGTTGAGTGGCGTTCCAGTGGTCGGACATGAATATTATTAGAGAGTGAATTGCTTCGAGCTCTATTCCTGATTAGGCTTGGAATGTAAATGGGATTGACCCAAGCCCTGGTGTCAGAAGTTTGACCCCCCTCAACTACTTGCCCTTTTTCCAAGTGGGTCTGTGCATGTGGGGGCCGTCGCGACAGCTGGGTGTCTTTTTCTGTGACTGACGGTACTCGGCTGTGCATGGGAGGTTCTGGGGAGATTAGCGACAGGCTTCTTTGACAGTTCTTCCATACCTCAGCTACCTTCAGCTCATTTCCCATGCATCATCGTCAATGAAAAGAATCGGTTTATTCCTCACTCACACACAGTGGGTACACGTTCTCTGATGGAAGACATAGCGTGCAACCAGGCCACATCCGGACACCTAATTACAATAAGCACCGCTCACGCATCTCCGCACGCATCCAGATGTAACACCTCAAGAATCTGTCACTGCCACCCCAGACACATTGTATAAACTCTGTCAGGACCACCTGGAGTGTACACGCCAGCAACACACACACACACACACCAACCACCTATTATGTGTGAGGTTACACCGTAACCTCACACATGCACACACCCTTACTGATTCCTATTCGCCTCTTGGACTCACACACTAAGGATCTCAACGCCCTTGCACTTTACCAGTGCCTCACTAGTCTCTCTCACACACAAACAGCCCTTAAACCATCTTGCAACCCAGCATATTGGCTCCATAATCTTGTACACACACACACAAGTGTGCGCCAGGCAACCAGGCTCTCAGGGCTTCTTTTGACACAGTAGCCGTAGTAGCGCCACCTCATCCTGTGGCCCTGGTCACATGTCAACACCCCCCCACCCCCCCACGGAGCCGCTGTCACTCCGCATCGGGCTCGCTGGCGTGAGCTCCTGCCGTGGGGCTTAGGAACCGGGATAGAGCCGGGACAAGGCTGTCCCCAGCCGAGACTGGGCCAGCCAGGAAGGGGAAAAAACACCAACGAGGTAAAACCGGGGACACCAGGGGGTCAAAGTTCAACAGGCATATTTATAGTTTGCCCTGAGACAGCAGCTCAAGTCTAGACCATTTTATTACCCTCAGCAGTAGTACTTTTGGATCTGACTGCGGTCTTTTACTGGGGTGCATTCACAGGGTGAATTGCTGAATCAGCAATGATCATACATTAAGTAGACCTTATTTCATTCTTTTTTGGGGGGTGGGGGGGTGGCTGGTGTTCAATATCATCATATCATGGTAGTATGATACTATTAACTAACCAATCACACATTTAGCTGTAAATTGAGTCTGGACAGAAGAAAGGCTTTATTGTCAATAAGTGTGTGAGTGTGTGTGTGTAATAGGTGGATGGAGAAAAATAGCACTTAGTTGTCTGCATTTCTTTAAATGGCATCACTTTTATTGCATTGGGGGCACTCATTCTTGGGCTGGTGGGCAGGGAGGGGTGGATGTGATTGGTCAGAAAATTGAATTGTGGAAACCATATAACTATCCCCGATCAAAACCTTATTGGATTGGCAGATGATTGCTCTCCAGACAGCTGGCTCGCACTCGACCCCTCAGACAGTATAACGGTTCCAAGTGGGCGCGCTGTTGGATGGCGATCGATGCCATCCTTGCCCTGGCTCTTTGGAAATGGAAGGCCAGAGTACCGTCACGACAACCGAATCCCCCATCCCGGCGTAACGACGCGTGACCTTTCGACCTTATCCCGCTTATCCCTCCACTTGCCTTGGCACCTCTCTGGCCAAACATTCCAACACGGTTAGCAGTGAGAGTCCTTCACACCACACAGTTCACTCTCCACACGCTTGTTTCACAGCATGGACTGGGCATGAACTGCCCATGGCGGAGTTATACACATTGACTATATTTAACAGCATGGAAGCATAGAAATTGTGGACCCCAGCTTAGGGCGAACACTGCCCCTATCCATCCCTGGTTTTAAGTGTGTTAGTCACAGCTGGGTAAAGACGAGAGCTCTTTCTCTATCCAAGACTTTTCTCTTTCCTCTTTATCTCTCCCTCTCTCAGTGAAGCGGCATCCCCATAATCCACCCCTAGGGATGCTTGTATTCTCTAGAAAATGTGCTTGGTAATCTTAATGATAGCATGGCATCCTCCCCTCTCCGACACCAGAGCCCCAGGGTGTGGGTCCTGGGCACATGGGCATGGAGATGGGAGGGATTCGGCTGCGACTTTCATCCCACCCAGCTTTTAACTGTAACTGAAGAGAATCCACTTCTGATTCCGATCCCTGTCCTCTGAGTTACATTGTGTGGAGCTGAAGGAGAGGTGGACATGTCTCTGTAGCTTCTGTCCCACGTCTCCCAAAGAGAACACATAATCAGAGGTTACTGCAAAAGGTTACGGCCAGCGAGGCGGCGCTCCTACGAAAAACCTCCAGGCCGTGCTTCCAAGATGGTATTCTGACAAGAGGGATGGTAGATGATTGTTTTTGCAGCGGGGAGACCGCTCTGCCCCTGTGCTGGGCGCGCGGCTAGCGGACTGGGCAGATGGCTAATGCCGCCTGAGACTCTTAATGAACCACGACAAAGGCAGACAGAGAGAGATGCCAAGGAGAGAGAGCCCACCGCCCCCCCCCCACCCGCCCCCCGTGGCTCAGCAAGTGACTATCCTTCCTTCACCTCTCTCATCCTCCCCCCCCCCTGCCTTTTTGTTAACCCTAAGCAGATTAATTAACGGCACTTTCCCTTATCAGGAAGGAGAGCACTTAGGAAAGGAGAGATGACAGCGCCCACGTTTGAATGCGTCTACTGACACACTGTAAACAGCGAGCAGTACTTGGCTCCCTCTCCCTCCCAGAGTGGAGGCTGAACAATGATAGAGAGAGAGAATAGGCTCACGTTTAGATCCAGTTTCCAGGAAGTTTCACCGGCGCGTCTCCGCTTCTCTTTCCTGACCTACAAGAGCGATTCAAGGTTGCACTTATTGCACCTTTCCAGAAATTAATTTCTCCTTTCCCCCATAAGACTAATGACATTTAAAAATCTAATATAAATAAGCCTTAAATAGCATTCAATTTAGATTGTGCATTTTGATGTTAAAAGCTGATTTCCGACCGTGTGAGATTTGCCATTTTGTCAATGCCAGAAAGGTTTTCTAGAAGCATTAACGCTGTAGGAATCCAATTTCAGATATTAATCTGAAGGAGACGTAATGGAGAATAGGTTTATGAGTTAGTAGGGTTCATCTGAATAACACGTATATTTATATAAGCAGTAAATGCACTGTATGGAATATGAGCTGGGCATGTATGAGATGGTGGCGTCATTCAAGAATTCATTCATACCACTGAGAAAATCTGTGCAAACATCACTCAAATAAAATTGAAATACAGAGATTTAAGACAAAGACTGAAGTCAAACACCTGAATTAATTTTACATATAAATACATTTTTAAATTGTACAGTTCTTATGTTTAAGTTATGATCGTTAAGCAGCCACATGTTAAATCAACGACTATGCTCACTGACCCCATCAACGAATCCCATTTATCAACTGAAAATGGGTTTTCTCTGTTCAATTTAGTCACAAATACAGTTTTATTATCATGCGGAACCTTGTGTAGTCCTCCGGTGCTACAGTACGTAAGGGACTACAGACAGAAGGAATTCATGTGCTTCAGGCTTTAGATACTAACTTGTGTGATGATAATTGGACGTTAGGCCTTTATTACCACACTGTCTACCATACTACTGTTCCTGCATGTTAAAGCTTTCGTTTACCCAGTTTACACTTCCTGTCGCAGTGATGATAGCCTCTCCTTCCTGTTGCCTTGCAGACTACGTCCACTGATATCTTCCACGCCAAAGAAGAAGAGAGCCATATCACAGGTGAGCTCTAACCGTGTCATTTAGACCAGCCTTCATTTGATGAACACGCAAACTTAAGCGTGTTACAGTGTGAGCTTGTTTTCGGTATAGGTACCTTCGGTCAACCCTGAGTTAGTGGTCATCTTAGTGTAACTGCCCTGGCAATAAAAAATAGGTAAACTTTGGGTTATTCGTGAAGAAGAAAGGCATCAAACTAACTGCTGATTGGCTCTGAAGAGTGGGACTATTCCTAGTCTTCTATCTTCTTGCAGACATCCTTAGGGGTCTTCCTGGTCCACCAATCAGAAGTGAAAATGCCTCACACGAAATCCTCACAGGGGGTCAGGTGCCTGTTGCTAGGCAACTCATAACCACCTTCTGGGACTAGTAAAACATTCTCTTCTGATTGGTTGGATTTTAAAGATCAACAGGAAGTCTTCTATGAGTTATCACTGAGACAGGTTGAAGGGGAAAGAGGTTGATGGGTAGTGTGGAAGACAATTCATTATTCCATCCTGTTGGAAGGTTGAAGTAGTGTGTGTGCATGTGTTTTTGTGTATGTGTAAAGGTATTTTGCTCATGTCTACGTTTTGTACTGGTCTAAAATCTTCCTTGAGCTCTCTGTACATCCTTATCTTTCCCCACCATAGCAATAGCCATTCAATAGCTGTGAAACTGTTAACACGTCCACGGCTTTATAATCACACTACTGCTACTCACTGGTCAGTCCTCTCAGAGGTTGTCTCTCATCGCGTTCCCGATAGACGTTTTTATTTTGTCTGGTTTCAAAGTGAAACATTAGCAAGCAAAAACACTACCTTGGTACTACACAACAGTCTTCATCTTAGGCTTGCCAGTGTATAAACTGAGCTGAATCTCCCAGATCACCCTTCTTCCCTGACTGACTGGTCTCCTTCGCTCTCATTGGCCCCACTCATTTGGTTCTGACCTGAGGGCAAATAAAATAGGCAGTGATTGAATGAGGGAGAGTAAAGAGAGGAGATGGGTAGAGGGGCTAGCACAGGGAGAAAGGGAGATGGAGAGATGGGGTGAAGGCAAATCTTTAATAGGTTTTGAGGTCCTTCTCTTTCCAGTGCATGATGATTCACTTGGCTGCTCATACCTCCCTGTGTACCTCCTCATCTTCTCTCAAATGCCTGCTGGGTAATGTGGTCCTAACTGTTGATATTTTGAATCAAAGCTATATTCTTTTGCCATGTTCAGCCCTCATATATCAGTTTATTCTTTACGTTTTCCTCCATAAATTCGTCTCCTTATCCATATCCTATAGCGTGACTGAAATCTTTTTAAGCCGGTACGGCAGTGAAACTACAATACCACTATTTGGCAATCGAGAAATGAGGACTAATAAAGAGATTCTGAAATCACGCCAAATGACTCGTAGACAACAGCCAAATGTCTGGGCAAGGACTCCCTTCAGGTCTTCATAAGCACTACTTCCTGACCTGTGTCTTGTTTAATGGGAGAAAACGCGGGTGTCAGTGGATGGATGACTGGCTGCCGGCTGTCTTCCAGGTAACTCCTAACGTGAGCACAGTGGCACTGCCAGCACGGCCCACACTGTCCGCCCCACCGGTCCTGCCCTGCGATCCCCCGACCCCCTCCCCGGAGGCTGCCGTCCTGGAGCCCGACGAGGCGGAGGGGGAGGCTGACGGGGAGGCTGAGGAGGAGGGGGAGGAGCCTTGTGTCAGCGCCCTGCAGCTCCTGGGGGGAGACGGTAAGAAATCTGGATCGGTCTCCTGCTCAAACAGCAGGACATGACTGTGCCGCTTTCGCTCACCCGCTCACTCATAGCCTTGTATACTGTCTGGGGATATTGAACAAACACACACACACACATAGGTGAGTCTCAACGTAGGCCTGACACATTTTCCCTTGAGCTCAGTTGTTACCCAACAGTTCACTCGTTGTGATGTTGCTGTTACCCAACAACCACAGCACGCACTAAATACTTCATGCCTCAGATCCCAGAGCTGTCATCCTTCATGTCAGCTCGCACACGCATCCAGCCTCAGCCATCCAGAAGCTGGACACATGATGTGCTGCTTTCAGCAAATGCCAAGACACGTTACTTTTTTTTTTCTTTTTTCTTAATTCTTCTGTTTGTTTTTTCCCCCCCAGAATACGGATGTGAAGCAGAAACCGAGGAGGTGTTTTAGCCGTCCACTCACGTGTCCAGATCTGCCTCTCTTCTCCGTCGGTCGGACATGTCAGTTGTGTGGGATGGATGGATGCGAGGCTCCCAGCGGGGGGCAGCCACTGCTCAGATGCACTGTAGAGGAGAGAGAGGTGGGTTAGTGAGGAAGAGGCACGTCCCAGGCCAGTGTGCAGACAGGTCTGTGATCAGTTACTAGTAGCGGCCCCTTAGCTCAAGTGTTTTTAACATTGCACCAGCCTTTTATCTGTTTTCCTCCGAGCCAGGAATGTATTTTTTTAAATGGACAAAGTCTATATTTGATTACAAAAGTTAAAAAGTATTTGAGTACAAAACAATTGCGTACCGTAGTGTAGCTAGCTCTGGGGAATTGGGGGAGCATCAAGCCTGCCGTTCACACAATGGAATATTAGAGGGCGGCCAGGCGCTGGGTGCAGAATGTCCGCACCCCGCCTCGCCTTTCCCCACCCTCCTGTAGTGGCACTGGGTTTTGTATGGATGCCACACAGGGGCAGGACATTTCAACCCAGCTTGGTGGTTCTGTAATTGCAGTAATGGCCACTGAGTGGATTCTATTCATTTTTACCTCGCATGTCATGCTGTTACCAGCATTTAGGCAGTTCTAGTAGCACAATGGACCCAGGTCCCAGATTACATTAGGTTATTTAAAAGCAAGAATAACTATAAATTTTATTCCATCCGGTTCCAATCATTCTAGAACCTTTTATCGTCTGAACCTTTTTCATAAATTGCGGTCAACTTTCAGGTTTTCTAATTCTAGTCCTTTTGGATTTTGTAACTGTTTTTTCAATGACTGTGACACAGTATGTCCATTTCACTACAGGCAGCCGAACTTCAAAATTGACCATTTATTTGCTGAAATACTATAATGTCGTTTTATAATGTGGGACCAAATTTTGGGTAGAAACAGGATACAGTTCATTTTTAAACAACCCATGTCATATCAACACATGATTCTAAATTAATTCAAACATACAGTCATATGTTTCAAACTATTATTCCTCAATCTTTTATAGTAGAAGTTTAAATGATGTTTCTATTTGTCTAGTGACACCAAGCTTGGTAAAATACAATGGCAGCTTTTAGTTAGTAGCTAATGGACAGTGTGTATTAGATGTTAGGTGTAAAATAGGTAAACCCAAGTTAAGCAAACATGTGTGATGTAGTTTGTTGTATTGTTGCTGAATTTCAATGTTTCTATACTTCGTATGTTAAAGAATGCAGTATTGCACTATATATGCAATTATGTACATGTTTAGGTTGATCGTCTATGGTCAGTTTGTTTTGTAGAGTAAGATGAATCTACTTCGTGTATTGTGTATTTTGTATATGATTCATCTGCTTTAAAAACTATCTGGTAGTTGATAATACATTACTTTGTATAATTGTAAAAAAAAAGGTGATTGTAGATGATGATAATCTTGTACATATTGTTTTGTACCACTCCAACCAGATCTGGACGGGAGTGGAATTCTTTATATTTTCAGTTGTCAGTTGTGCTTGGTCTGCATGATTCTGAATTGTTACTTGTGTGAGGGACGCCTTTGAAACCTCCCAATAATGCAAAGTATTTGGCACGAGAGGGAGATCAAATCGAATACAATGCTCACAATTTGACAGTTAAGAAAATCAGGGCCTTTTGTCCACACCAGTTGTGATTTTAACAGCAACCACTTTTATTCCGAGACGTTTTATAACCTACTAATTGATTCGTAGGTCAGACAAGAAACTGTGGTTCACATCTCCAGCATTCCATTTATATTGGCGAATAAACTCACTATAAGAATGTGTTGTGTCTTTAAAATGATTATCATTATTATTATTCATAACTCATGGATCACTGTTCACCACAATAGCTCAATTTACATTCTAGACATGCAGCTAAGTTGACTTTTATACTATATCCTAAAATGGACACATACTGACTTGGGTCTGATTGAAAGGTCAGACTAGGGCTTACAGGAAGGTCTTCGGTTCCTGCTTCATTGATATCTGATAGGAGATGACAAGCCGGAGTTGACCCTTCTACCCTCTCAGGAATAGAACCTCCGCAAGACTTGATGGAGTGATTAAGGGAGATGGATGGATGAGGTTTAAAAAAAGAAAAGAAAAAACATTCTAGAAGTTCCAGAAAGAGATTAACTCTGGAGGAGACACACACTTTTCTCTTTGCTAGACGACTCCACAAATTGTTCTCTCCAGCTAGCAGACGGCCGGTTAAACTGCCTCATATTTTGTTTGGCCTGTTGACAATTTTTTCAAAGTTGCATTTTCTCTATTTGAACGGAAAACCTTTTTCCTTGTGGAATACTCATTTATCATTCATGAAAAATGAGCCCGAATTAGTGTTTTACATGTCAGGCAGTGTTTCATCCTTTGGTTGTTGCCCAGGATCTGAACAAATACGGATCCAGAATTACTTAACAGCAGGTGTGTCGGTTCTATGGCTGAAACAAAAAGCCATCGCTGCAGCATCACAGCAGGATAGCCTGCCTTCTCACACACTCAATGCACTCCCATGCGCACTGACATCAGGCTGAATCGCTTATATTCTGGTGTTGTAAAGCTTGTGTACAAAGAAACGACTCAGTGGTAAAACCATCTCTGCCATTCTGTTTTTTTCCTCATCCCCTGACTAAGCGATGAGATTTAGCGTTGCATCTTTTGGATGACTCCATGTATGTACAGTTTTAGTTTGTTTGCCAAGTATTTCCCCATACACACAGCTGAAGTTCCAAACTATAGAAATCTATATTTACAAGCAGTATAAGGAACACTCAGACATGGAAACACCCTGGCATGATGTAACTTGAAGCTAAATGCAACTGAAAACCACTAACTAGAGTGTATGCCTAATGGAATGTTTCTAGATTTATCTTGTCCATCTGCAGGGCTCTTTGCATCCGTAAAGAACACACATCCGTAATAGCAAGCGCTCCATATTTTTAATCTGTAATCCTTGATCTAGAATTAAATAAAATTATCGCTAGACGTTTTTAACTGTTTTTCTTTTCTGTTCAACTGCGTTGTAATGACTGTTCTTTGGCACTTATCACAGTAATGAATTGTGCATGTCTAGGCCTCCATTGTCTTCTGCACTTACTATTCGTGCTTTTAGACATCGCTTCATCTAAAAGCTTCCGCTTGTGGAACAAATGGACTAACCTCAGATTTGTTCCATCTTTCAGACAGCCTACCACCATCTGCTACCCAAAGGGTTTCATCATATCATTATGAAGTTTACAGTGATCAATGAAAGAACCATCATTCTCTGAACCTTGTGAGCAGACCTGTAACCTGACACTGCAGTCATATGGTTCCTAAACTAAGTTACCACCACTATTACGTGATTTTATCTTCTCTCTCTCTCTCTGTCTCTCTCTCTCTCTCCTTTCTTGCTCTCTCTCTCTTCTTTTCTCTCTCTCTTCCTTTCTCGCTTTCTCTCTCTCTCTTCCTTTCTCGCTCTCTCTCCCTCTCTTCTTTTGACTGTGCTTGTAAGTGATCCTAGTGCTTGTGGAGCACCTAGATGGTTTGCAGCAGCTTGAAACCCTTCACAGTGATACCTCTGTTCTCCTAAGGTTAGTATTCTCACTTATAACAGACAGACTGGATGCATGAGTGGCCATCTGGTGCTTTACGGTAACTGTTCAACAATAACGATCAGTGATCTTATATTTTTTTTATTCTCTGTAATGAAAAATATTTTTGGATGCTGTCTATTTTTACACTCAAATACGCACAAATAATACAAACATGGATCATATACATGTAACAAAGCCAGTTAGTCCACATTGAAATCTGTTTTGGACTGTTTTCATGACTTTTTCTGTCCTTAAAAATGTACAGTTCTCATCGGTTTCTGTCTCTTCTGAAGAAATGCAAGAGCGCGGAACAAATAGGAAATTCAAGGATTTTGTGCCAATCCATCTACAGGATTTAACTCAAGACGTAGGCCGTTACGTGTTCGCCACACTCCTCTCTAATGCACAATCAGGAAGGTGATTCAAGAGAACGTGGTGCTGGTTTTTCACGTGTTCTATGAAACTTTTTCCCATTTTGCTCACGTTTTACATCCCCAAGTCTTACCAAGCAAGCGACGGAACTAATGAAGTGACTTGCAGACATATTGAGATGAAGGCTGGAATTGTAAATGTCCTTTTATTAACACCGCAGCACACAATTGACAGACAGTGGAAGCTTGAAGATGACGATGACAAACACCCTCTTGCCCCCCGCCTCCTCCCGCCTCCCCTGCGCCCACCCCACCCCTACAACCCAGGTGAGGATACAAAGGATAAAGACCCCATTGGAGAAATGGATGAGAGGAGGACAGATGTTGAGCTAGAGACAGAGAATCAGACAGTCAGCAATAGTCAGGAGACAGAGGCAGAGGCAGTCAGCTGGAGTCAGGAGGTAGAGAGGCAAACACAGTCAGTGAGAGGCAGGAGGCAGAGACAGTCAGTGAGCGGCAGGAGGCAGATACAGTCAGTGAGCGGCAGGAGGCAGAGAGGCAGATACAGTCAGTAAGAGGCAGGAGGCAGACACAGTCGGTGAGAGGCAGAGAGGCAGACACAGTCGGTGAGAGGCAGGAGGCAGACACAGCCAGCAAGAGTCAGGAGGCAGAGAGGCAGACACAGTCAGCGAGAGGCAGTAGGCAGAGAGGCAGACACAGCCAGCAAGAGTCAGAAGGCAGAGAGGCAGACACAGTCAGCGAGAGGCAGTAGGCAGAGAGGCAGACACAGTCAGCAAAAGGCAGGAGGCAGAGAGGCAGACACAGCCTGCAAGAGTCAGAAGGCAGAGAGGCAGACACAGTCAGTGAGAGGCAGTAGGCAGAGAGGCAGACACAGTCAGCAAAAGGCAGGAGGAGGCCAGGTGACTGTTGCAACTGAGAGGAAAAGAGACATTGAGGTGGAGATGCAAAATGGAGAGGGACAGCTTCCGGAAACGACCAGGGAAAGAGTGAATTGGATAGAGAACGTTGCTGTAGTGAAAAGGTAGGGAGGACTGAGGGGTGCAGCGAAGGAAAAAATAGGTAGAGTTGGTAAGAGCCCAAGCGAGGCTTGAAAGAAAATGAAAGAGGCTGAAATCTATGCTCCCTACCTCACCTGCACACCAGAGGGACGTTGCCTGATTTGGGCTCATTAAGGAGGACTGTGCATGGGCACGTGCACATGTGTGAGTGTATGCGCTCACACCAAACTAATAAACAGTAAATAGAGAAAGCAACAATGGACAAGCGTCCTAAAATGTCCGTATGTGCACTTTGTTATGTGCACTGTGTGTGTCCTCGCACACACACACAGAGTGCGCAAGCTACCACGTTCCGCTGACCGACGCCCACCTTCGCTTACAATTAAGAGCAGTAGCTGAACGCCTGCCTTCAACTCATGCAACAAGCAAGCCCTTCCTATTATGTAAGCAGATCAGGCTTACAGGGGTCAGAACTGTTGCACATACACACACACACGCACACACTGTGGGGGCGAAGACGGTGTCAGGTTCACGGAGGCTAGCATCCTGTGTACATGCAAGAGCATCTTAGTCATCGACGAATCGCAAGGATGTTTTACGATATGCTTTTGTTCTGACATGATCCAAACGCATTTCGCTTCAACAAATGTAGGGAGGATTTCTGCTCGTACACTGGGACGTCTGTTGTGTCTTCTCCATTTGTTGGCACGCCAACAGCATACCTTGAGGGCAGACACGCGACGCTTCTTCACTTTCACTTCTTTTTTTCCTGTCGCTCTGGCTGATTGGGGTTTGTCCATCTCAACACCAGAACAAAAAAACAAGGACATCATCCATGCAAGAACGAAGGTGAACCCCAGTCTGAATCACCCTGAGTGGGCTGAGGCCATGGAAAGAAAAACAATGGAAACGTTCACAATCAGGCTTTTTTTTTCTTTCCACATGAGAACTTGACAAATGAACACAATTGGAAGCGTGGTGAATCGTACACTCTGTCCCAGCCTTTCCACAGGCTTGAAAACGAATAGTGGGGTCAGATCGCACGCGACGGATCTTCCATCAGTCCACAATACAACCCCCGAGTCTCCACAAACATTGATGCTGACACACACACACACAGTGAGAGATAAGCTGATACCTGGTACAAGCGGCAAGATAAAGGTCCTGGTTGACATCCTGAACGTCAGCATAAGTGGACATGGCGGCCGGTTTCCTGGGTACAGGAAACGGACTTCATAGAGGTCAGACATTGGCTGTCACTTCCTAAGAAGACCCCTCCCCTGACTTCCTGATCAAATCAGCCCACCTCTCAATCACATCCCCTTCCCCATTAATGAACACCCTGGACAAAACCTTGGAGGCAGCAACAGGTTGTATCAATCTTTGTTTTGGGGTTTCAAAAGCAATCCCCAAAGCTAGGATAGATGGACTTTTAAGGTTTTAGGAACATCAGGACAGCGTCTGGTGCCCATGGGTGGCGAACACATGCATATTTATTTCTCTTCCCAGATTTCTTGCTCCATCTCGAATGGCAAAGCTCAACATGGTATTGAACTTGGTTCGGCTATGCTGTCAAGAAGTGCTCATCCAAACCACGTGACTGTCAGCGCTGCATGTCACTGCATGTCACTTGGCTTCACACGGTGCCTGATTCTCAAGACAATCAAGCCACAGTCGTTTAGTTGTCTGCCTTTCCAGTTCCAGTAGAAGTAAAAAATAGTTTCTCGGTAGGCTAATCTTTTTCAATGTAGTATGCAATTGAAAGCTGAGAGGCGCAAATCAAATAGGTGTCTGGAGAGAAGAGTGTTTGAAATCTCAATGCTCAGGTTCTGCCAACATGCTCAGCTTCAGTGTTACACACACAAACACACCTATCCCAAATCGGTGCACCCAAAATGATCATTCTCTGCCAAACAATCCAGTTTAGTTTAAAATAGCTTTGTCCACTGTCAGTTGACGCAATAAATGTCCCCACCTAGCTATTTGTTATCTTTTTCACAGTGTTTTTCTTTTTGTCGACAGGAACAAAACAGGCGCGGTTGACGAGCCGAAACCAATGACAACAAAAGTGGAAAACTGTCAGAGCAGAAACATGTCACAATACAGTGCAGTCATAACACAGTAGAGGAAACATACAGTAAAGCTACCATGTTGGCTTTGTCTCTTGACTCCACAACAAAAACCCGACCCCTTCGACCCACACACCAGCCCGTCTGCGTGTACACGCAGAAACAGTGCTAAACAGAAAGCCGTCGATTTAGCGTTCCATTGGCACAAATGAATTAGGCAATTTCCATCAAACCAGTCACAGCCGGCTATACCAGGATGCGAACGCTTCGCGCCGCAGAGCCTCATCCCACAGGAGTTCATGGTTGTCCTGATCATTTGTTACCCGTCGGATGGCTAAACACTGCCATTAGCGATGTCATTCCCCCCCCTCCCTACCCCCCTGAACCCTCCCCAGAGGCAATGCATCAGTATAATTAATAGGAGGAGGGACGAAAGGGCTTTTGAGGGGGGGCAGGGGGTGGAGGGTGGCGGGGGGGGTGGAGGGTGGCGGGGGGGGTCTGCGTTCAGGGCCCCTTCGGAGGAGATGAGTGAAGCTTGGCTGAGGGAGCTTCGGAGCTTCGGTGTAGGACTAATCAGGATTAGTGAGGTTTTGGGGGGGATGTCAGAGGGGGTCATCGTGTTGGCCCATGGGTGAATTTGAAAGCAAACTGTGCAGCTGGATGTACTCTACACATGCAAACACACGTGTCATGAGAGGACATCATCGAATCGTATCAAAGCGTTTTAATGAGTAGACGCTAGCAATAAAAAGGCGTTTGTGCGTTCGCCATCCATCCCAAATTTCTGTACAGAGATTTCCTATGCTGTGCCTGAAAACGGGCTATTGTATCAGCCACCGAATGGACTACTACAAGGTCAATGGATTCAGACATGGCAAAAACACACACACACACACACATACACACATACACGCCCCCCTCCCTCCCACCCACCCAGAAACCCTCAAATCCTGATAGATGGCTGTAACCACAGGCCAGAAGGGGCCTATTTTTCTCCACCAGCGTGGCTTCCTTAAACGTGATTACACTTGATTAATACCTGTCCCCAGTATGGCTATTCATTACCACCCCACTCAGTCCCAACGGACGCCCCATCACACACTGGAAAAATCACTCAGGGCCATTTCTGTCATTTGGAATTTGACATGCCATCAGACATCCAACGCTCGTTTCTCTTCCCGCCTCTCGTGTCTGTTTGTGTCGGCTCCGCGAAGGAAATTGGCGTGATAAGCTCAAATGGACATCCGTTGGCGTAAAACTGGTATTGCAAGCTGTCAGCAGCCAACCTTCAATAGCGCTCAACTTTAATCTTTTCCACAGTGTAGCTGTGCTGCATTAGTGGAAATGATATGGGAGATAAGGAAGGCTTTGACCACAAACTATCGTTTTTTGAGGGGATACGTTTTCGGTTACTACACCACTGCTTAGAACAAATGACTTCCAGGATCTATTGGGGTCAGAAAAAGGTCTGCTAATACTGTGTGCGACATGACTCGGCTTCCATGTTGGTGGCTTTTTACAGGGTTGAGCGTGAGGTTCAATGTCACCGTTTTTTCTTTTGTGAAAATGATGGGGGACAGAACATCTATTTATGGATGTTTATTATGCTAATGCTAAAAGGCAGGAGAATACTACTTGGCACACATAAACATCAATACCAGTTAGATTATGCAAAACCGAAGCCATAAACAAACTACACTTTAACTTCCCTCAACTTGTGTTTCTGAAGCACATTGTACTTAGTGACACTGGCTGCCAGTATTTTACAGGCCTCTATCACCTTTTCACATCAGGAAATACTGTTCAATTGACGAAGCCCGCTAACTATTAGCATAATGAACGACTCTGGTTTGATGTAGCCCACACAGAGTCAACGCCAGGTGCCCGTTAGGTTTTCAAATGACGACGATAAGAGCTCTCTTAGCCCGGGGAAGAGGAGCAGGTTACAGGCACAACTGGCAAGCAGGACGGGGGTGTTTTAAGGAACGGGAGATTGCCTGGCAGATGGATGGAGGGAGGCGTGGGAGGAGAGCCAGGTGAGAGCGGCAACTCATTCTTTCTGGTCGCTCCATCACCCAGCGGGGTAGAGGTGTTAAACACTGCTCGTACATCACTCCCACTGCTGGGACTGTCAGCACATACTGTAACCCCCCCCCCCACACACACACACACACACACACACACCCCACACCACTAGCTGTCCAGCCTTGAGAGGATAAGGAACGTGTGGTTGTGTGTGGTTGTTTGAGGAAAACGTGGTAGCAATGTAATAGAGGGTCTCCGACAACGATCTGTCTTTACTGACTATCTCTGTGGACTGACTCTAGATTGTGTAGTACATTTAGTCTTTTGTCTTCATTGTGCTTTTATGAATAGAGAAATAGACCAGGGCCCTTGTCATAGACAAAACCAAGCCAACCATTCTTAGCTCAGTTTAGCTCAACCAGTTCACTGTGGTTGGAGTGTGAATACTCCATGCCAAAAAACTGTATTTCTTTTGTTTTTGTGGCCTCATCAGTTTAAGCGTGAATGTTTAAGAGAGGGTTGAGGTGTCGCCTCTGGTCTTCAGAACCCCGTGGCTGGCAGTTAGCATCCTGGTTTCCCTGAAGGATTGAACCTCCATAAATCAGCTGTTCTCCAGGGGGTCGACGGGGATTTAGGCTTGTGCAGCATCAGCATGGTCTGTCTCCAGGTATGTTATTATTCTGCTGTTGGGCTGAGTAAGGTATTACAGCCAGATATGATCTGGTTATTTCCTTCATGTTTCAATTACATGATTTGGTTGCGTTGTTTCCCAGCGTTTCTGAGGAAACCAGTAAAAAACCTCTTATGTTTACTAACTGTGCTTTTGGAAATCGTCAAAGAAATAAGAGATTAAGGTTCTGTGCATGCGCGTCTCTCTTTCCCTTTCTCTCTCTAATTTTCTCTCTCTCTCCCTTTCTCTCTCTCTCCCTTTCTCTCTAATGCTCTCTGTCTCACAAGCAGATACAGATATGAACAATACCCACCCTCTCACACACCCACATACAGCGCAAACATTCCCCAGTGTCAGATATCCAGCTCTTGGTCCTGACCATGCCAAGGACCTTGTGTATGACCAAAGACTGTTATCCTATATAGGACTAACAAACTAATTCTTCAGGAATTATAATGTTCTCGGTATTTTAAGGCTGACAATATTCCCTGGCGTTGCAATGTTAAGTAAGATAAGTATGGCGCCAACCATCCTTAACACTTGTATCTATACACCTTTTATCTTCAAGGCTCCTATCCATTGTTGACCTTCTTCTTACGCTATGACAACACGCCGAGACACTCACCTGAGCACGCTTTGGACGCCAGAGGTGCAGAGGTGGGAGACCCTTGACCTGAGGGGAGCTTGTGTTAACATGTTAGGCAGCTCCAAACATCAGTTTCTCGCTCTCATTATGCTGAGGTGCTGAAACCAACTGTCAGAAAGCAAGATTTATGAGCTGTGGAGAGAGCTGGTTCACCGAGATGGGTGACCCCGCTTTCCTTTGGTTTGTTCCCATGGTTCCTGACGTTGACATGACGATGTAGCGGATGGGAGCGTGTCCTCAAATCACCACCGCGCGAGCACACGCACCCTCGTGGAAGAAAATCCAACCTTCGCACACAGGCTGCATTAAGACCTTTTTCTGGGGAAGGGATTTGAACCGTGAGGGGAGTGTGTGGGTCACCTAGTGTGATAACCGAACCAAACTGCTGGTTCATTGAATCCATCCCTAGGTTATGGGTTGGCTGCTCCGCATTCATCTTTGCCATCCGCCCCATTGCCCTCAGCGTAAACGCGGCAGCTGCGCCATGTGTTTACTTTGAGGGAATAGGAAGGTCAGGGCTTTGGACCTATGACCTTTACATTCGGACGAAGCCCTTCAAATGGCAGAGGTAAACCTGGCTGCCATCTACAGCGAGACTAAGCCTGCAACACTACATACTGAACAGACCATGCTACGATTATACAACGATAAGTTGAACGCTTCATTTTGTATTGGATTTGAGCGTTTTCACTCTGTGAGCCATGCCAGTTAAATCTAGCGTCTGAAGGCAATTAGCTGAGATGAAATGTAATGTACAGGATGTCTGAAAGGAAAATGAGTCTCCCAGTTGTAACAGGAGCTTGTCATCATATACTGTAAGAGAGGATGATCATTACGATGCAGGATAAAGTTGGAGGGGAATACGTTACACTACAGGCTTCTGTAAAACGATCTCACCATGCAGGTGTATGTGGGGAGTGGCACTCAGCGCCTTTTATTCTCCCCTACCCGGATCACATTGTACTCCGATTACATTGTATTCCTGTTGAGAGATGTTAGTAATGCTGTGCATGGACAGTTGATTCACTTAGCAGAGGAAGAATTCTCCAAATTCATGTCTGTCAAATATTATTCATGTAAATGAATGGTTTTGAAATGATTATGAACTATTCATGCAAAGCATGCAGAACACTGTTAATATAGATGTATTTGTTCATGTTGAGTTCCTTAACAGGGCTTTACGGAGGGGCTATAACAAGAGAGGTACATGGTACCATCTACCAATCTAACTACAATTATGTACACAAACAAACGTGCCTCTTGGATATTTCACATCCTTCTCCATCTGAAGGGTTTCTTTCAAACATGTGGAAAATGCCCATCCAGAATGTTCTCCTATGGGCCCACATCTGGACCCACACACAGGAGTCCTCTGTCAGCGATGAAAACAGCTTTCAGTTTTTTTTGGTGAGTGTTTCTTTTTTCACGGAATGCAAATGAATGACTTGTAAGATAGTAAATATGACAACCGATCATAAATTAAGGCTGTTCGTCTGCGGGTCCTTCAGCAGCGAATGAGGGAGTGTGCTCTCATTGAACTGAAGTGTGTTGTGAATATAAACTATGGTGTGTGTGTGTGTTTTTGTGTGTATGTTTTTGTGGTAAACTTGGTGGTTGTAAATGGCGTGTGCACCAGAAGCTCCAGACAGTAATGTGTTTTTTTTACAACTGAAAAATATGCAGGAACACAATCAAAAAGAGGGTCTCTAAAAAAAAGGACAGCAGGCTGTCATCACTACAGCACACAAAAATACTCCCTTCTAAATACACACGCTCACAAAAAAACACCCAACTTTGGAAGACCTCATGTTTAATCATGCAGTTAATGTTCTGCTCGTGTTAGCAAACGTTGCAGGCATAGCACATTGGGCTGCGCAATTCGATTATTCGACGGAAAGTGCAAAGTAAAACATGGCTTAATAGAAACGTTGGTGATGTTCCATCCTCACGGCGAGTGACTGAATCCTTTTATGTCTAAAGACTTCAGCTATTCCACAGACTCCTGTCATGACCGTTCCAACTGACACGCGACAGGAGGGCAGAGGACGATGTGAGATGACTCAACGAGGCGCACGAGAGGAATACGAACCTAGGTGGAGGTGGTTGGGAGCTATAGACAGTATATGTTTTAATATGCACAATCTAAAGTATAAAGCTTTATTCAGCATGTGCCAACACCCTTGCGTACCATACCATCTGTGTCCTTTGCAAACTTAAAAAAAGACAAGCAAATAGCGGGGGAGCAAATAATCGAGTTGCAAGTCATAATGCCAAGTCACATAGATTCTCGTGTTTCATGTTATTTGAATTGTCCCTGCCAATAACACTGAATGCTCTGTGGAGATATTTAAAACCTTAGGTTTGGACTCTGGACTGTATTATTTCAATACTTTTGACATTCGTATCGCGCAAGTGCTATACACGTGACTGTGCATGTGTGTATCTCACTGTGCATGTGTGTACCTCTACAGGCACATGTAACCATACCTGTATATGTATGTTAGATAAACCTGTTTTTGTTCTGCACCACAACGCTAGCTACATTTCTGTACCATACTGTACACACAGCCGCACTGACAGCTAATTTCAGTAAAAATATAAACCCACCAGTTAGTCACAGGGGCCCGAGCTATTTAACATGAATTTCACCCCAGCCGACCTCCTGTGGCTCCTTATTGAGATGTTAATACGCTAACTGCACTAGAAGCGCATAAAGGCCTGGGCTGATTAAGAAGAAACTAATAGCAACCACATTAACATTCTCCTAAGGTTAGGTTGGGTTAACACTGCAAGCTTCCTCAATAAACACATTGGAATTGGGGGGTGGGGGGTGGAGGGTGGGGGTGGAAGGGGTTGCCGAAATGGAGATAGCAAGATGGGTGGGTGGGGTGGGGTGTGAGGCAGCAGATGGTGTCGTAGCATAGCAAGGTTAACAGCTAGCGTGCTCGGCTCTGCCAAGGTCTCCAAGCGCCTTCTGCCAATCTGGGCGCCGTGTGTGGTTGGATGAAATGTATTGCAGGCCCTTTGAGAGAGGCTGGAGGGAAAGGAGCGAGAGGGCAGAGGACTGAATGAAGCCATCTTGTTTGAAAATGTGGGGTTTAAGTTCTGGTGTGGTGTGGAGTTGACAGTCCTCACAGCCCTATCTTGAGTGGATGTGTGGCCACCCACAGTTCCATGCAAGCTTCTAGAACAGGGGTGCCCAATCCTGGTCCTCGAGGGCCACTGTCCTGACAGTATTAGATGTTCCCTACTCCAGCACACCTGATTCTAATGAAGGGTCGTTATAAGGCTTCTACAGGGATTGATAACAACCCATTCATTAAAATCAGGTGTGCTGGAGCAGGGGAACATCTAAAACTGTCAGGACAGTGGCCCTCGAGGACCAGGATTAAACACCCCCGTTCTAGAAGATTCTGAAATGCTGTGTGTGTAGGTGTCATTGTGGGAGGTGTTACACAGTGCTTTCTCAATAAAACCACCTCTGTGTTTTGCGATCATTTATTTGCTAAAGTCTCTTCCTTATAAGGAAACTTCCTTGTGGGTGTATTGTTCATGTGCATGCGCACAAACACTATTTAGATCATTCATTATCATTCCTGGCATTAATGGAGACATCTGTCTGTTTTGTTAGAAGAGTTGATTTGCTTGTCACCGTCTGCTACGGTCCCTTCCTGCCAGTCTGGACATGTATAGCACAGGGTGCCCAGCCCCTGAGCTCTACAAACAGCCTGGCTTTCTGACTTCAGTGACGCCATAGGGCCTTTTTCTGTACCTTCTCCCCTGCCCCCTGTTGGTGGATAAAATAACCATTTTATTTCAAAGAGCCACATTAGAAGTCTTTTCAATGTTGGATTCACTTATTTGTACAAGTACCAAGAACAGATTAAACACAAAAAAATTTCATACATCACACTTGATGTTTGGACTTGCTAATGTCTTTTGGGCATTTGGGATTGTGGGCCCGTATTGAATATCTTCAGTGATGGAAAAGACCAAAAGATATGTTCCAGAGTTTACCAAAGATTTCTAAAGATTTTCAGTCAGCTTGAACAAAAATAAATAATTCAACACACCATTAAACACATAACCAGCACTGGAGACCAGAATTTTTCACAATCGTAAAATCACACATCGTGAAGCTTCATGCTGAATTTAAAGTTCTCCGGTAACCTGCAGTGAGCTGGTGAAATGTGTCCTTCTGAACGGTCAGTTACTAAGAGAAGAGGTGAAGAGCAGTGAAGTGTCGCGGTTTACAATTCTGATGTTATTCATTCCGTTTATTTACCTCTCCATGGAAGACACTTTCATCTCTATCAAGCACTTTAAAGACGTCAAACGCTACCCAGACAGTGCTGGGGTTCCAGAGAATCATACTTAGTCCTATTCTCCTCCTGTAAATGTAGAAAAATGGTTATTTAAAATAACTGCTGGATTTAACAAGTTTAAAACTGTTTTTGTGTGTGTGTATATGTGTATGCGTATGTGTTTTGACAAAATCAAAGATTTGCAATTCTTTTGTGTCCAATTGATGTTTATTCGGAAGAAATCTGTCTTGGATTAGTTTTACTGCTGATCTTCTGCCCTTTCAGACCAAAATAATCCTTATAAGTCAAACTTGGCTGAAGAGGTTATGGGAAGATTAAGATGGAATCTGCTTACACATCAGACCAGCACTTGGGTGGTCAGTGTTGTTTTTAATTGATCTTATAGTGCATGAACCACTTGCAGTTGCTACACAAGATCATTAATTCATCTGTCATAATTATGTATAGCATTTAAAAAAGGAAGTTCATGGATGGATACAAGACCCTTTATATGCTATACGCTAAGTGTGCACACATGAAAACACAAGTAAAAGTGCCCAATTGTTAATTAAAATGTACTAAACTGTATAATTACATCAACTTTTCATGAGCCACTGTAATCCTTCTAAGGATTTTCTGAGATTGCCAGGGATAGTTGATTTATGTTTTGGGTCAGATTGACAAGAAATCCTGTTCAAAGCCACGTTGCAGTCGTTGGGGTTGGGATTCTGATGTGACTCAATTCTATCACTCATCTTATTTAAATGGACTACGGTGTAGTGACATCCTCAGTGATGTTGACCTTAAGGAACCTCTATCTACTGACTGTCTCCAGTGGCAACCCATACTGATACAGTTTCCTTCTGTCCTCCACGTTAGGTGACTTCCTGAGCCAATCAAAGCATTTCCCTCCAGCCCTGACCTTCTTGGGAGGATTAAAGTGCCAGGTAGCAGTATTGACTGTGTTGACGATGCAAGGTTAGCTAGTAGTGGACACAGCATGTGGCTGAGAGGTCAGTACAGCAGGAAGCCAGGCACCGTGAGGAGATGGGCCATGTGTGGGCCAGGCTCTAGTGAGAGATGAACAGAGATTCTCTGGGAGAGCGTCCTGAGGTGTCCAGTTGACCGAGATGAACGAATCCTGCGAGGTGTACCTGCACAGACCCCACATACCAGCTGCTTGGTACCATAACCCACGTTCATTTTATCGGCTTCTCCATGACCCAAGTTCATTTTACCGGCTTCTGCTTAGAATTCAAATGCTCGACCACTGAGCCGCAACAGGTCTGAGTGTCTCTGTTATGTTATGTTAGACTTGACAACAGGTCTGAATGTCACAGTTATGTTGTGTAGCCGAGTCACAGGTCCCTGGATCTGATGTGGGAAACAGACACCAGGGATGGAGGTGAGGAGGACACGGGACAAGGCAGAGAACTTGGAACACCGCTGTTCATACAAAACGATTTACTGTAGGAGCACCTTCATAATGTTAATGGAGAGATAGTCACATACAATACTGTGACCAATTCTTTTCTCTAAAAGGCTTACATTGCATGTACACACATTCTACATTACATATATGTGTACCTTATTGATTCGCAACGCTAACACGTATTACCTTGGCATACGTACCAATACTTTGATTCATGTACACGTTGCTGTAACACTGTATTGATTTAATTTAATTGTAAAATGAAATAGATTCTGCTATAGACTTGTCATTAACCAGTAGTCATGAACCTCTATGCAGGTAGACTGTAAATGTGAAACTAGGCATACTAAAGATTTAATGTTTATGTAAAATAGTAACTACATTTGCGAGGAATATTTCAAAATGATTGGTCCTCCGTCTGTCTCCCTTTAATCACTTTTCACATTCACTTCACAACTCTGTTCTTCATTCTTTCACCTTTTTCGTTCCTTGGCTTCCTTTGCCTTCCTGTCCACGTCACCTTTTCGCCAATTCATTCTCTCTGCCGTCACTTGCATATCTCATTTCACTGTCCTACCTCTCTTACACTCACGCTCATCACACACACACACACACACACACACACATACACACACACACACACACACGCTCGCACAGGGTTAAAACCACGATTACATTACAATGGTGTGAACAGAAGACAACCAATTGATTTCCCTCTCTCATTGCTGCCTTCCGTCCTTCACTCTGGGGTAACTGGAGAAAGGCTACACTCAGCGGTAGAATGTTTTACTGCACATCAAGACGTGGCAAGTAGAAATTTCCCTGTGTGTGCGTGTCGCTGCAGATGAAAGCATCTGCTAAATTAATACTTAACATTATTATATAAACGGTGGCCCCTCTCTTTGTCTCTTTAGAGCTGATCACAGATAGTAATTTACTCAATTGATGGTGAGAGCCAGGCTACGGATGAGTTTGAGTGTACGCATGTTCTTCGCTTTGTTTCAAATGTCATTAAAGATTAAAAATGGACTCCTTTGCTCTCTCTTCCTCTCTTCTCCTTTTCTCGGCGGTACCTTCTGTGTTTCTCTAGGCCTCTCCATTCTTATCCGCACTCTTGTCTCACACCGCCTCCTCCCTCTCCCCTTGCATCTCCCCTCTCCTCCCCTCCTCCCCCTTCATCTCCTCTGTTCTCTCCATCACAGTGATGGCTCCCCATGGGCATAGACAAAGGTGCTTCAACTGAAGAACTAAAGGCGGGCGACTCTTAATTAAAGCTTGTCATCCCTCCGTTCTTTTGGTGAGAGGGCTCCAAACCACAACAACAACAGTGACGTTAGCGCCGTGAAATGGAGAGTACCACTTTGCAAACAGGCATCGGCCCCCACTGACAGGAAACTTCAACAGAGATATGGGCTCCTCTTGGCAAAACATAGGCAGGCTAGAAGATGATGTGTGAACAGATTTAAAACAGGGAACACATTCACCCATGTGTTAACCGTGCATGTGTGACCATGTTGAACTCGCTTCTCAAGTTCAGTGTCAGGGAGTTGTGTGCGACACAAATGGCAAATCGATAGGTGCCGTTTACCTCGATCCTCACTTAGGGTTAAGTAAGGATCGAGGCTTAAGTATGACAAACTGGGGGTGCTAGGGAGTGAGTTCACCCCTGAAGTATATTTTTTTATACCCCTGAGGTATAAAAAAGGCCTACTGGTCAACCACAGTCAGATAACCCTACCTCACAGAGCTGGAAGGCATTCAAGATAAACGCAGAGAAAGTAAAAAATGTAATACTTTAAATTACGATTTCACCCTATGGTGTAAAATACGTCAATGTGTTACTCTGTTGACATCTTTTTTACTCCTGTCCATTTCAAAATATTAAACACATTTAATTTCATAAATTATATTTTATTTCAAATATAATTGCTTACCATCTAAATGTTAATCAAAGCCAAGCAGGTATAACATCTTCGAGCTGGGACAGAGGCACAGCTTGGGAGGATCAATCCTCATCAAGATCCAAAACAAGGTCAGTTCTTTTTTCCAGCCCTGCTTCACTGTCATCTGATATTATAAGCACGAGGCAAGGGAGATAGGCACAATGGGAAGACGGAAAAGGAGGCAGAAGTGCTGTAGATATAAACCCAAGCAGGGCAATGGGAGAGAGCCAAGACAGAGGACGAGAGAACGAGGGGGGGGGGGGGGGGTGGTGGTGGTAAAGGAAACATTAGTACTACATAAGCAGAAGAGAGCTGTCCCTGTAAAGGGAACCTGCTCTGTGACACTCTGGAACTGGACTGGAACGTGAATGAAAAAGATAGGATCCTACACCCACTGTGTGTGTGTGTTGTGGAAGAGAGTGTTTTGACAGTGCTTTTGCCTCTTATGGAATCCACTGAATTCACCTATGTGTCAGTTACCTCAGCATTGGAATAGTATTCTTTGGGCTTACAAAATACGTTGTTTCGTTTCGAAGACATTCTGTTCCAATTGAGTTGTATGTGGCTTTATGTGCTGGTGAAAGTCTTCAGGCAAAACTGGTGTAGTGGAGTGTGACTTCAAAGAGAAACAGGATACCCCCCCTACATTAGGGTGTCACATGATGGCAGAGAGGAGAGACAGAGGGAGGTAGAGACTCACAGAACTATGATGGGGAATGAAATGAGACATGAACAGGAACAAAAAAGATCAAATACCGTACGCAATGCAAGTGAGCAAAGCGCATGCGACGCAGGCACAAAATGCAAGCAAACTGTAGAAATGCAAAAGGGATATAACATTGGCAAAATGAAACAGAATGAAGCTTACTGGAACTGCAAGGAACTGAGAAGGGGGGAGGGTGCTGTTTCTGATACACTCCAAATATTGAGTAAGAGGCCATACATCAGTTGGTGACACGGCATGAGAGGATATGACATGTTGCAGAGGCCACCTGCAGAAAAAAGAATCTAAAAGGTTACAAGTTTTACTCACATTGATATTTTGTGTGTATTAGCTGCAAGGTCAAACAGACAACTTACTCTGTATGAGTAAGATATACTTTCAAACCAATTAATATTATGCTACAATGACGCCTGCATTCAACAAATGTTGCTCTTAATTAGCATTTAATCACAATACTCATACACAATATCAATACTATCCCAAATGGTCTCTCATTGGAGCTCGGATCTCTGGCTATGTACATAACTACTAACCACGTCTTTTGGTTTAAGTTAGGTGGTGCTAAAGTTGACAAATTCCTGATAGAATAGTGTCAAGGTCGCACAGCGGTCAGAGCGTGATTGGAATGGGGACGTGTTGCCTTAGCGCTGGACTTACATTAGGTTGTTGGGGACTAGGGTGGTTCTGGCGAATCACTCCAAAGAGCCCCTATTTGTCAAACCTGTCCACAGAAGCAGAGCTCAGCAAACATGAAAAATGCAATTCTTCCCAATTCCCACAGTGCGTCCTCTCTCACTGCAGCACCGCAGAGGTCACGGCAAGGTTAATGAACACATATCGAGTGTGTCATATCGGCTTTCTAATCACCCCTGTACTGCCTTCTGCCTGTTATGAAAGTGATTGCAGATAAAAATCGAACAGAGCCACTGCTCAGTGTAAAGCCAAGGTCTCGCAGGCTGCCTGCGGTCCTTATCGAGACAGCTGAGTACAAACTTGACGTTGGCCATTCATTCAGGTAGCACTTCAGTACCCAGTGCAGGTGTCCTCTGCAGGCTTATACTGAGGAAAAGACGACCTAGTAATAGAACCGAAGGAAAACTGCATTCTCACAGTATCCTCCATACCATCATGGACAGACATTCTTCTGATACCTCACTTGGTATTTGCAATGGTGTCATGAAACACATTCCTTTCCTTTTATCCCTTTAGTGTGTCCTTAATTATTAGGCCAGTCCACCAGGGCAACAAATGAATCGATCTTTTCTTGCACTCGATCAATTTGTTTTCAAGAGTCACATGCATAGAATTCATTGATGATGATGATGGATGGACACATTAGCAAAGGAATTATACACTACTCTTGTAATCAGTAAAATTGGTATCTTAGATTCTTATTAGACTCAGACTCTTCTTATGACAATGATTGTGGACACCCTATATCTCATTGGACCTCTACCCAATCACGTATGATGTGATAATGACCCACGCATCCATCTTGGGAAGGAAATGGATTTAAATTAGAGTTGGAATTAGTTCAAAGTTCATCTACGATTCTGATTAAAATTGAGGAAGATGATATATAATTGCAAATAGGATTAACCAAAATCTTGCCTCTCGTACTTTGAGCAATTACTGCACCCTGCTGTATTTTGATGGACTTTCTCACTGAATGTGACACTGTGGAACCACAGTCAAGGTTTTGTTTCCGCACTGACAGTGAGGGATTTAAAATGTCTGAATAAGTAGTAGCGCAGTCATAATCATCTGTTTGTCTCCTTGCAGGCTGCTGTCATTCAGTCTCAGAGACTTGTTCTGGGTCTCGCATTGTTCATCCCTTTTCTAATAGAAACCTCCGGTTCTTTTTCTGCTCATCGTTTTCAGCAGGGCCTACTGACGCTCCGTGCTACAGCTAGGTGTCAAAATGATGGAAAAGGGATTTGAAAAAGCGGAACGTTTTTTTTTCTTTCCACTCCTCTAGACTTGACGAGACGCAACCTGAGGATCATCAGGTTAGTATTGCGTGTCAGTTTAATTATCAGGTTTGATTATGGGAATAAAATCAAAGTCAGTCTCCAGTGAGTTGATGTCAGGATTATTAATCCAAACACATATGATTTGTACCCGTGCATGCATATTTCTTAACTCCCCAGCTATTTTCGATGTGTTGTTATTTTGTTACTGGTGGTAGCGGATTATTCAGATCTTTTTTTGCCTCTGCATACATCTGAAATAATCATCTGACAAGGGAACTTAAAATGTTGACACAATCTGGTCATTGGTTCTTGGAATGGATTGAAATAGGTTGTGTTTTCCAAAATAAAATAAAAAGGCCTGTGACAGTTTGTGTATGAGACATTACAAAATCTTCTGTCATTTTTTCTCATGTCGTTATTTATTTATAAACACACCAAGGAGAATTTCATCATCAGAGATGATTGACTTGCAGGTCACAGCAGGTGCAGCAAGTGTCCTCGAAGGTGTTGAAACTGTCAGACAGGGCTGTGGAAGGTGTTTTCTTTAGCTGCTTCATTCATTTGACTGTAAAGTCTGAACATTGAAGATGACTTAAACATTATATTGTGGTCAGTTGTTTGCAAATTATTCTTATTTTGGATTATATGTTGGTAAATGTAAGCTCTCTTTGCCCTTCACCCACATCTTGCACCTTGAGTTAATAGGAAGAAGAGGGGCAAAGACTACAGGTAGGACTGTTTAGTTACTCTCCAAGCAAGCATCAATAAAGCATCGATGTACTTTATTTCTGAGATATGTTTCCAGATATAACAATCAGACATTAGTCGCAGGATGTGGTGGTCCCCAATTACTCAAGACTTGATTATAGATCATATATAGCCATTCTCAAAAAGATTCAACCCACAACACATGGGGGATAATTTCTCAGAAGGTACATTAACCTTGTAAATTGGTGGTAGATAACTAAACTCAACAATCATTCAAATATGAAGTCAATCAAGTTCATGTTCAGGACTTTTTCAGCTGTGTCTAGGGTGTGAGTTTTCTGCACACCAGAACTTCAGAGAAACTTTTGCACTTATGAATAAAATACATTTTTCCAAACTACCCTTTTCTCTTCTCAATGTCATTCTAAATTACAGCACACACAGCACCCTTGCCGCCGTGGCGCAGGGCAAATCTTAATGCTCGCAAACCCAGTTCTTTTGAATGTAACACAACATAATTCCAATTCATGAATTCCCCATCCTGTGGTCGTATCACAATGCAGGATTCTAGTGTTACCACGTGGTTGTTAGGCTCGTCAACCTTCCAGTACCTTGTGAAAGAGAACACAGAAAAAAACGACCTCATGTTGTCATATTCTGGATGTATTTGCTCACTGATGAAGTGAACTGTTTACTACAGCTTCCCTTGGCCCAAGAATGAAAAAAACACTTCTAGTCTGATGACGCCCACTTCCTGCGGTGGGAACACATACAAGTCCGCATTGAGATGCTTTTCTTTTTTTTTAAAATGCTTCCACGGTCTGCACAGACTGGGAACATTGATTGAAGGATGTTCAGTTTAGTAGTTAGAACTACAACTAAACATATAGCACTACTGAAAAGACAATACACCTCAAAATAATATTTTCAAACCCAGACCTGTTAAGATGAATTAAAACTTTACTGACCCAACAGGGACATTTGTCTTGGACTACATGCGTCAGTCGAAGGGTTGCATCCACTCCACTAGGAAGTGTTGGGCTCACCTAGCGATGGGTCTGAGCCTGGATTCCTCTGCCCTCATATGTGTTTCCACACTGATTCCTCTCCATGATACTTGCTGATGACTGCATCTGACAAGCAGTGATCTTGCGGTTGGCTCAAGGGATGTTTCGCAAACGCATATTTATATATAGCAGCTACTTCCTTCTGTGATTATTCAATGCTAGATGCTGTCACTCCCACAGGCCTATCCGTTTTATGTTGTGTTTCTTCACCAATTCATGACCTCAAACTAACCATTCAAACTTCAAAGTTGTTCATCTGCGTCATTTCACAACTTAATCATCACATGTTCTAATATGATGCGTGCATTTATTCCGAATGACAAAACCGTTGACTAACCACCAGGGTCTGTAGCTTTTCACCACTGCTGTTCACACTGCACCAAACATAGACTTCCTGCTATCAGGTCCCCACTACCCATATTGTAGGTTCCTGCTATGCAGCTTGACAGGTTTGACAACCAAAGCAGTTTAACGTACAGATGAAGCCCAGTGATATTCACATTTTTCAGAGTTATTAGAACCAATATGAGACACACAGTACTAACAACACTGTTCCTCTAATAACAAGGGATGATTTTTCCTCAAGATGACATATGGATAGTGTCAATGGAAGGTATGGCAAAAAACACAACCATCAGAACTGCTTTGTTTGAACAGTGTTAGGGTGGACAAAGTCAAGGAAAACTCAGTCATTACCAGACACAGTACAAAGAAACCACATCTGAGATGCCAGGCATGGTAGTATCTCAACTGCAATATTACATCGTTTTTGCTGCACTGTACTACGCGATAGCTTAAGCACATCAGAGATGCTTTGGGTTGTTACTGTTTGGGAAGGGGGGCAAAGGAGAGTAAGCATATCCCCTTGGACAGTACACATGCAGTCAGTCATTTCCATGGTAGAGGGTATGACCCTATATTTTCTCTACCACAGAAAGTTTCCCCTTAGAAAACCATGATGTGTTGGATTACTGTATCTAGACATTATATCCACAAATCTTTTCAGTAAAAGACTGTTTGAGACCTGCCCTCTGATACTGTAAATAATATGGAGATAACTACTTTGTTTTACTCACAGATTATCCTGGAATTTAATTGAGCTATATTTCCCTGCAATGCAATGTTCTCATCTCCAAGGATGTTGCAGCTGGTTTGTAACTGTATTTTCTCATTGGACAGCTTGCCATAATTGATTTGTAACTGGTCTTTTTCATTGGACAACTTTTCGTAACGGATCTGTAATTGGTCTTTGTCATTGCACAGCTTGTTATATCTGATTTGTAATTGGTCTCTCTCCTCAGTCTGGTTCATCAAATTTTTCTTAGCTGAAATAGGAAAGAATATTTCAGTATTCAATTCAATATTTCATTGTCTAAGATGTCACGGTGTCACAAATCACACACAACATGACCCTTTTTTGGTCACCATAATCTCTAAGACTCAGGAATGAACTACAGTATGAATCTGTGTCATTGTTAACCTACAGATAAGGCGTAGAGAGATGTTGAGGGAGACTTGCAGGACACACAGCAGTCCAAAGCTCACAGCCACTACTGTGAAGAGCTTACTTCCTGTGGTAGGATGACACATGTATTGCATGGGTTAACGCTGGTGTCGATCTAAAAGATATAGCGTAAAGATCCCATTATCAGCCGACTAGCCCTCGACACTCGTCAGATATTTTATGAAAACGATGAAATACCAATTAAAAACTTGGCACAACATTGTACTTTAATATATATACATACACATCTGCACTATGACATTGCGGTTTTCAAACACAATAAAGATATCCCTTCAAATATTACTTTACTCATCCTAGAATTTAGTCAGGGGGTCCCATTATCGTCCACCCAACAACTTTCAAAAGACAAATGTCAAGTTTAACGCTGCGGAAGGAAGATGCTACACGTATGGTTTGAGATCGTATTTATATACTCAGATCTCAAAGTAAGCAGCTGTATGGGTGAGCAGCAATATGAGATGCCTACATATCAATGAGCTATTTTCTTTATTGCTGATGGATATCTTCTCTAAGAAATTAACTGAAAAATTGTTCATGGACGATAATAGGATCTGGAACGTTTGTGAATTGGATGATAATGGGGCTGCTTACGTACCATTCCATAGAAAAAATATGGTTTGTTAAATGCTTAGAATCATCACTACATACATATCGTATTGACACAACCCTAATTCAAAATAATTTAAATGTCGTACAGACATGACAACTTCGCCGTTACAAATTGCAGGGCTTACCTTGTGATGGTCTAGTGTTCAAATTCTTTACTTCTCCCTCAGTTACATTTACATATTGATCCATCGCCATGATTCACAATGAATTAACCAACTGGTAATGTTCTGACTTGTTGGTTTAACCATTGGGTGGTTGAAGGTCACAATATAAACAGTCACGCCTCAGTCTCTCTTCTCTCTTGTGGGCAACATCAAAAACTCCCTTTTTGAGATTTCTCAACTCTCTGTTGCTCAATGCACCAAAAGTAGAAGTGTGTTATGCGTTGTCTGACATTTGCAATGTTTCCGTTTTAAAAAGATCATTTAAGTGTATGGCAACTTTGTTCTAACATTTAGTTTGATCAGAAGCGCTATCAGAAAGGGCCTTCTTATCGATGAAAAAGTAACTTCATCATCAGAGGTGACTGAGTTACAGGTCACAGCAGGTGCAGCAAGTGTCCTCGAAGGTGTTGAAACTGTCAGACAGGGCTGTGGAAGGTGTTTTCTTTAGCTGCTTCATTCATTTGACTGTAAAGTCTGAACATTGAAGATTAACTAGCACTATATTGTGGTCAGTTGTTGCAAATTATTCTTATTTTGGATTATATGTTGGTAAATGTAAGCTCTCTTTGCCCTTCACCCACATCTTGCACCTTGAGTTAATAGGAAGAAGAGGGGCAAAGACTACAGGTAGGACTGTTTAGTTACTCTCCAAGCAAGCATCAATAAAGCATCGATGTACTTTATTTCTGAGATATGTTTCCAGATATAACAATCAGACATTAGTCGCTGGATGTGGTGGTCCCCAATTACTCAAGACTTGATTATAGATCATATATAGCCATTCTCAAAAAGCTTCAACCCACAACATATGGGGGATAATTTCTCAGAAGGTACATTAACCTTGTAAATTGGTGGTAGATAGCTAAACTCAACAATCATTCAAATATGAAGCCAATCAAGTTCATGTTCAGGACTTTTTTCAGCTGTGTCTAGGCTGTGAGTTCCCCTGGTGTGGATGTGTGAACGTATGAATTCAAATGCATGCACACCAGATCTCCAGAGAATATTTTGCACTTATGAATAAAATACATTTTTCCAAACTACCCTTTTCTCTTCTTAATGTCATTCTAAATTACAGCACACGCAGCACCCCTGCTGTCGTGGCACAGTGCAAATCTTAATGCTCGCAAACCCAGTTCTTTTGAATGTAACACAACATAATTCCAATTCATGAATTCCCCATCCTGTGGTCGTATCACAATGCAGGATTCTAGTGTTACCACGTGGTTGTTAGGCTCGTCAACCTTCCAGTACCTTGTGAAAGAGAACACAGAAAAAAACGACCTCATGTTGTCATATTCTGGATGTATTTGCTCACTGATAAAGTGAACTGTCTACTACAGCTTCCCTTGGCCCAAGAATGAAAAAAAAGAAACTTCTAGTCTGATGACGCCCACTTCCTGTGGTGGGAACACATACAAGTCCGCATTGAGATGCTTTTCATTTTAAAAATACATCCACAGTCTGCACAGACTGGGCACATTGATTGAAGGATGGTCTGTTTAGTAGTTAGAACTACAACAAAACATATAGCACTACTGAAAACACAATACACCACACAATAATATTTTCAAACCCAGACAGGTTAAGATGAATTAAAACGTTACTGACACAACAGGGGCATTTGTCTTGGACTCCATGCTTCATGCCTATCTTTTAAAGTCATGTGACTTTTTCAGAAGACTTTCACACAGTTACTTTCTGTCATCAAGGTTGAGTTTTATGGTGTGTTTCTTCACCAACTCATGACCTCAAACTAACCATTCAAACTTCAAAGTTGTTAATTTGAGTCATTTCACAACTTAATCATCACATGTTCTAATATGATGCGTGCATTTATTCCGAATGACAAAACCGATAACTAACCACCAGGGTCTGTAGCTTTTCACCACTGCTGTTCACACTGCACTAAACATAGACTTCCTGCTATCAGGTCCCCACTACCCATATGGTAGGTTCCTGCTATGCAGCTTGACAGGTTTGACAACCAAAGCAGTTTAACATACAGATGAAGCCCAGAGAGATTCAAAATGTATTAGTTATTAGAACTAATATGAGACACGCAGTACTAACAACACTGTTCCTTTAATAACAAGGGATGCTTTTTCCTCAAGATGACATATGGATAGTGTCAATGGAAGGTATGGCAAAAAACACAACCATCAGAACTGCCTTGTTTGAACAGTGTTAGGGTGGACAAAGTCAAGGAAAAGTCAGTCATTACCAGACACAGTACAAAGAAACCACATCTGAGATGCCAGGCATGGTAGTATCTCAACTGCAATATTACATCATTTTTGCTGCACTGTACTACGCGATAGCTTAAGCACATCAG